>CM073746.1:9999064-10599064 GCA_037127355.1 Schoenoplectus tabernaemontani
ATAACTAACCTTAGAATATGATGATGTACTATAGTTAAAAAGTCTAAAAGTTTAATTCTATTCTTGTATTATGAATTTGAATATTTTTATTTAAGTTTTAATGATGTAAATAAATATATTATCGCCTCGATAATTATCTTAAAAAGTAAGTAATTGCAAGTAATGGCAAGACGGAAAAGTATTTTAGTCCTTTTCTCGCCAAACACTGTCGAAAGTCCCACACATTTTGAACCCTTTCCCTCTAGAAAGAAGAGAACAAAGTACTGCAAATATGAAAAAGCAAAAGTAAATAAATGAAAAAAAAAATAGAAAACCAAAATCCGTAACACACTCAAACGCAGCTTTCAAGAACAGTTCAAAAAAGAGGAAAAGAGAGAGGGAGGTCCTCTCTCCCCCTTCCTCTGATTGTCTCCTGTCTGAGTCCAGCTTTGCACATCCACTCTCACCGACAACTGGGCCCCACTCCTTCCCACGCATTAATTGGCCTCCCACCTTTCCTCCCTTCCCTCGTGATTGCCTCCCACCCAATCTCTCTTCGATCTCTCTCAAATTTCTCTCCAATGGCTACGGGACCGAGCTACAGACATAGTAGCAGTGGGGCCGCACCGAGGCTAAGCACCAAAATTGATAGACAGAACTCAGGCGCTTACGCAACTCCCAAAGCTTCAGCGAAGTCGCGGATCCCTGCGAATCCTCCTGGTGGTGGCGGGTTTAGACGGAGCAGCTCGGGCCCGCTAAATCCTCAGCCCCGTGCTTCTGCTGACGCTGGAGGTTTGTTAAAATTTCAGCTACTTGCTTCATTTTCCTTGATCTTTTGAAGGTGTTTGGTTTGCACGTGGGAGCTTGGGATCAGAGATCTCTCTGATTGCAATTTTTATTTTATGTGCATTTTGAGATGTCTTTATCTATTTGGTTGACCTGGTCATTGAAAGAACAATTTTGATTTGTGCTGCCTGCATTGTGTACTGTATTGTGTTATGGAGTAATGTACATTGGGAAAATCCAACTACAACACTGCATCAGTTTAGTATATTGTTCTTTTTTAGGTTTTTGCTTAATTGATGTTTGTGTTTATTTATTTATTATTATTATTATTATTATTATTTCTTTGTGTGTGTGTGTGTGGGAGAGAGAGAGGGGGGGGGGGGATTAAACAATGATCGGCAAAGGAGCTGCATTTAGGATAAAAACATCCAAAATCACCTATTTTGAATTGTCACTTCATATTCATATCAAGTATCAATAACAAAAGTATTTCTATGAACAAAGTTTTTCAAAACTGCAACAAATTTGTAACGCTTTGTCCTACAAGTAGCAGTTCCTGGGAGGGTTAGAGTGGCCGTAAGGCTTCGGCCCAGAAATTCAGAGGAATTGGTGGCGGATGCTGATTTTGGAGACTGTGTTGAATTGCAGCCAGAGGTTAGGCCTTAATCTTTTTTCTCTATATTATGATCTGTAAAAAACTAGTTGAAATGGGGGTTTGTCATCATTACTTTAATCTTTGATTATTGGATCTTAATTATGTTACAAATGGAACTACATTGTCATTTTTCTGGTCTGGTGAAGCTCAAAAGATTGAAACTCCGGAAAAATAACTGGGAATCAGAGACTTATGAGTTCGACGAGGTTCTCACAGAATTTGCCTCTCAAAAAAGAGTATATGAAGTTGTTGCAAAACCAGTTGTGGAGGTATGAATTCATCGCAATCTACTATCTGTACAGATTATACAATAATACGATGTTAAAATTTCCCAAGCAGTAAGCACTTCTATATTGTTTCCAGAGTGTTTTGGAGGGATATAATGGTACAGTTATGGCTTATGGCCAGACTGGTACAGGTAAGACCTTTACACTTGGCAGACTTGGGGAGGAAGATACTGCTGCACGGGGAATCATGGTGCGTGCAATGGAGGATATTCTTGCTGATGTATCATTGGAGACAGATACTGTATCTGTTTCATATTTTCAGGTGCATTGGTGTTTAATAACTCATAATCTGCTTTATATTATCCTTTATAGACTTTTCAATATCAAAAGGCATATTACATTTGCTGGTATAGCCCTCATGTTCTCTCCTTTGTAATTTTCTTTTTTGTTATCATTTTTTTACTTCCGTTTGTTGTGTGGTTCTTCCTTCTGTTTTGTTCCCTGAACTATCAGCTTGATTCACAAATTGTAACGGAATTAAAAAAAAAATCCCCAGTACAAGGCAATCCAATAGGAAGGAAGAAAGCCAGAATAACACAAATATAACACCTAAACGGGATTAGAAATCATAGCTTCATCCAGAGTGAGTTTTATCGTTTGCAATATTTGGATGTGCATTTATCAAATCAATAGTAGTACTTATTAACCTATAAGAGAATTGTCAGCAATTTATTGGTACACTTTGTTAATATTTTTTGCATGCAGTTATACATGGAGACAATCCAAGATCTTCTAGATCCGGCAAATGACAACATAGCAATAGTTGAAGATCCAAAAACTGGTGATGTTTCACTACCTGCAGCCACATTAGTTGAAGTCAGAGACCAAAAGAGTTTTGTTGAGCTTCTCAGTGTGGGAGAGGCACATCGATTCGCTGCAAATACTAAATTGAACACAGAATCATCTCGTAGCCATGCTGTCCTCATGGCAAGTATTTTATTTGATTTTTAAAATTGGAACACTTCTTCATCCTTGTTGCTATATTTTTGTGTCAAGAAACAGAACACGGATTAGGTACTTAATGTCATTGGTAATATGTTGGTGTCTTATCCTAGAATGTTAAGAAGCCTGCTCATTGTTCTTTTGGTCCTAGTAGCTGAAAAATACTTGATTGCTCAAATATGACAGAACAAAAACTAATAAACCAAGACAGTAATTTCATGAAAACTTGAGAGTTCAAATTCTACAGCTTGATGACATACCCCCAGTTCTGGCAATATTTACTAACAAGCAAGTACCTCATATTTCTTCTTTTGTGAGCTACATACAAGGAAGCTTAGTACTTTTACTCTTTTTTTTTTTCAATTTAGGTTCATGTCAGAAGGGCAGTCAAGGGAAGGCAAGAATTGGATATGGGTTATCGTGGTGAAAATGGCCACCATACATCATCCCATTCATTAAGGCCACCAGTCATCCGGAAGAGTAAATTAGTTGTTGTTGATCTAGCAGGATCAGAGCGCATAGACAAGTCAGGTATGTGGAATTACACTCTTCTTTCTGTACTTTCTATTCAAGGGTTTAGTGTCAATCCAAACCTTCAAGGTACTAACCTAGTTGGGTATTCAATAGCAGTTACTTTTTCTCTTGTTCTCATTTTTTGACTCAAATATTTGTCTAGTCCTTTTTTGTTCTCAAAGGAAAATAATGTGTTCAAGCTTTATACAAGCTTATACTGGTCAAAACCCCTAATTAAGCACTGAAAAAATCAAGGAACCTAAAAGAAATAAAAGTGTGTAAAATTGAGATCTGGTGAGTATCCAATCAGCAGAGGTACTACTGGTTTTTTAATATTGAGATCTAAAAAAAATATTGCTTGTTGATGACCCCTATTTAGTGGTACTGTCATTTTTCCAGGGAGTGAAGGGCATACATTGGAAGAAGCAAAGTCTATTAATCTATCCTTAAGTGCTCTTGGGAAATGTATTAATGCCCTTGCTGAGAGTAGCCCTCATGTTCCTGTCCGTGACTCGAAGCTTACTAGGTTGCTTAAAGATTCGTTTGGAGGTTAGCATGTTCCACCTTACAGTTATATATATATTTTTCTTTTATTATTTTTACCGCAAGAGAAAGAACATGCTGGCTTTGACATTGTTTGCTTATTTTATAGTGATTTCCAACAATCCTGGCTAAATTGTTCTCAAGGTAGTTTATGTATTTGGTCATGTATGCTAAATGTTCATATCACCATCGTCAAACTTTTAGGCACCGCGAGAACTTCACTGGTTGTGACAATTGGACCGTCTCCACGCCATAGAGGAGAAACTGCTAGTACAATAATGTTCGGTCAAAGAGTAAGGTTCTTAGTTTTGTTTCAAATTGTGATCATCAGGGGCATCAGGACACTAGAATATGAAAATAATATCAAGACACAAGTAATACAATTATTGTGCAGAGTGTTACTTGAATAGGTAAATTGGGGTGAGTAGAGAATGTTTTTTACAGTTCTCTGTTTCTGGTAGGCTATGAAAGTGGAGAACATGGTAAAGCTTAAAGAGGAGTTTGATTACAAAAGCTTGTCCAGGAGGCTTGACATAGAGTTAGATAAATTAATTGCTGAGAACGAGAGACAACGCAAGTATTTCGATGATGAAGTTGAGAGAATAAGAGTTGATGCCCAAAGACGCATTGCAGAGGCTGAAAAGAGTTATAAGATTGCTTTAGAGGTTTTATTCTCTCTCTCTCTCTCTCTCTCTCTCACACACACACACACACACACACACACACCGCGCATTTGTTGCAACTCTGTCTATGGTCATAAGATGGTTCATTGTGTTATGCATGTTATATTGTCTAAAGTTATAAGTTCATAGCAGACTGATATGATTTGCTTCTTGATGTTAATTGTCCTGTTTTTAATCTGAAAATTTGTTGCTTGTTCAAGTAAAATTTTTGGTGCTCCTTAAATCTTTCTGTGTTGTGATGTAATTATTGCTGAGCAATCACTATCTTCTGTCTTGCCGGGCAATTAATATCTTCTGTCCTTCTTTATTGTCCAGTTTTTATTATCTTTTTTCCTTCATTGCAGAATGAGAAGACAAAATACCAGCAGGATTATATGGAGTCAATTAAGAAGTTAGAGGAGAAATGGAAGGTAAACCAACAATCCATTGAGAAAAACCAAGCTGAACAGGAGGTTAGTTGTAATTTCAGTTTTGCATTTTGAGGTTCCAGAGTATCTAATGCAAGTGCTCACAGAGTTGTTGCATGTCTTTTTTTTTTCTTCTAAAGATTCGGACAACAACAAAATCGGATGAGCTATTGCAGGTAAGAAACATGCTCGAGAATGAAAAGAATTTGAGGCAATCGTCTCAAGATGAGATCATCGACCTCAGAAATCAAGTACAACACTGGAAAAAGTCAGAGGTGCGTAATCAGTTATCTTTGTTTCATTTTATGCAATAGTCAATGTTTGTTTTTATATTGCTGGAATTCTCGGGTTTAGTTACATCTTTTCTAACATATATTCAACTATTTATTTATATTTTTCTAAAGGAATCTAGAGGTGCTGAGATTGTGAAGCTTCGTAAGTTGCTTGATACTGAAGCCAGCCAAAAAGAAAAGCTTGAAGAAGAAATAGCTATCTTAAAAAGCCAATTACTTCAAATGAGCTTAGAAGCTGAGGAGGTATGAAGTTGTGAAATTTTCAATTTTGTTTCCAATCAGATATTAGCAATACTGTGCTTTGTTTGTTCTTTTGTTTAGGTTATTATTTCTCCAAATTTTCCTACAAAAAATTAACATTTTTTTGTAAATTTTATTTTTTGTTTTTAGACTCGGAGGAGCCTTGACAGAGGCACTTCAGGGAAACTCTTTCCTGGCCTGGATTCTTTGATGTCACAAGCAAATAGGAATTCACAACTGAGAGACCAAGGAAATGGGCCGAAGCCACCTGTTGCTAAGCTTTCTGAGCAAGGTATTTATGTATGGGCAGGGATCACTTGACAATGAGTTATTTTGACAATCTTGGCAATGACATTTGAAAAAAAATAGAAATTATATATATATATATATATATATATATATATATATATATAAACTTGTAGATAGATCGATGGTGTCTCAAATTTTATGCAATTTAGATATTGTTTGATAGTCCATCAAAAACCATCAATAATTTATATAATTTGCAAAGGTTATAATTTAACGTTCTTTGACGGGCCATCAAACAATAACTAATTTGAATGGAATTTGAAATACTACCAATTTATAAAAAGAATATATCTATAAACTTTAGAATGCCATTGTCATTGTCAAGATTGACAAAATAACCCATTGTTGAGGGATCCCTGCACTTTATGTATAATGCTAACAAACATTGTAAGTGTAACAATTTCTGTTTTTGTTCCCAGAACTGTATGGTTAAGCCTCAATCTTAAATGGAGTGATCCATGTTCAAAATATCAATCAGACATTATAAGAAATTGAGAACAAAAGGTTGCATGAGATAGGAAGCAATATTAAACTGGTACTCTGCCTGTAGATAACCTGATCGGTACAGTATTATAATCAGGTAATTTAGCTCTTGCTATGCAAAAGCATATCTTTGAGAAATCTAGATCCATTTGGCATGCATATAAAATACTGTTTATTCAGCCTAGTTGTAATTTTGGTAGTTTTGTATTATTCTTTTACCTACATACATATACTTTGCTTTGTGTTTGTAGTGGGACTGCAGAAAATATTATCTTTGCTTGAATCGGAGGATGCTGATGTTCGTATCCATGCTGTTAAAGTAGTTGCTAATTTGGCAGCTGAAGGTTCGTCTTACATTTTAATCCTGTTTACATAATCAGTGGATTGATTGTTCCTGCATGCGGAGTTTCTTTTTGTCATTGGACTGTGTTGGGTATTAATGTTTTATAGTCTCAGTAGTCCATTTCAGCACTGCAAAACCCTGCCCAAGTGTTAGCTATTGGACGGTAATCACTTCTGAGAGGGCCCATTTTTGTAGTAGGTTAGAAGCATGAACTCTTTGACACCTTGAGAGAGGAGGAAAAATACACAGACCAATAAAGAAAGTTACTGCACATCAATTTGTCTAATGAGGAAACTGGGATCCTGGGTAAACCTTGAGGATGATATCAGCCTCCAACAAGAATAGAGGCTAATTCTGATTTATCTCCCCCTATCTTGTCATCCTGTCATTAAACACTTCTGCATTTTGCTTCTCATTTTGATCACTCTAGTTCTGTTCTCTTAAATTATAGGAAACACAAAATGTGCATCTTATATTAAAGTAGAATCTAGCAAAAGTTTGTGGTCATTGAATGGATATGGCACTATTCATCCCAATATTTATAATATTCCACATCATTTTGTTCTCAGAGACAAATCAAGAAAAGATTGTAGAAGCAGGAGGGCTCACCTCATTGCTTACTCTTCTAAGAAGTTCAGAAGATGAAACAATACGCAGAGTAGCTGCAGGAGCTATTGCCAACCTTGCAATGAATCGTATGTTGCCTTTCAAACTTAATGTAGATCATTACTGAGCTGACTGTACCAGTATTTACACTTAATATCCCTGACATTTTCTCGTCTTGTCAGAAATTAATCAAGATATGATCATGGAGCAAGGGGGTGTGAGTTTACTGTCTATGACAGCATCTGACGCACAGGACCCACAAACCCTACGTATGGTTGCGGGAGCCATTGCTAATCTCTGTGGCAATGGTAAATCAAATGCTTCTATCTAAAACATTGATATTTGCACAAATTTATAGAAATGAATTTTTATAATTTTGTTAAATAGAAAAACTACAAGCAAGATTGAGAGGAGAAGGTGGTATCAAAGCCTTGCTTGGGATGGTTAAGTGTGGTCACCCTGATGTCCTTGCACAAGTTGCACGTGGGATAGCAAATTTTGCCAAGTGTGAGTCTAGAGCTGCCACACAAGGTAATAAGACATTTAGGCCCCGTTCGGAGCGTACCCACATCCGCGGGAGAAAAAAAATTCGCTCAGTGAAAATCAATACAAATCCCATATCTATTCCGGGGCGTGGGTTACTTCCGAACATGCCCTTAATGATATACTTGGCAGGTTGGAAGGGAACTTGAAAAATAATTGAAAATATTTAATAAAATGATTTCAGGAAACACTATGGGGAGATCTCTCTTAATTGAAGATGGTGCACTACCGTGGATTGTGAAAAATGCGAACAGTGAAGCTGCTCCCATCAGGCGTCATATTGAGCTTGCTTTGTGCCATTTGGCACAGCATGGTATTCTGATCTCGTCTTTTTTACCAAATGCATGTTTTATTATACCAGTTATATGATCCACTTATGGTACTTCCTCATCTACACACCCTCTCATATATTTGTGTCAATATTTCAGTTTGTACAAACCTTTTAAGAATAAACCAACTAAATGGTTAAATTTAATGAGATAGGCAGGTAAATTAAGTGGAGTATTTGGTCAGAAAATGAGTACTAGGCAGTTGCAGCAATCTCTTTGATGAAAAGAAAATATATTTTCACTAGAAAAAAGAAATCTTGAAGAGCATCAATTTTACTTCTGATGTTAATAAGCACACTGTTAATAAGCTACTAGTATTCCCGGGCTTATATATTCAATGCTCTAATGTACAGAAGTAAATGTGAAGGAGATAATCAATGAGGGAGCATTGTGGGAGCTAGTTAGAATTTCTCGTGACTGTAATCGAGAAGATATAAGAAATCTTGCATATCGAACTCTCACTTCTAGCCTTACTCTTCAAGCTGAAATGAGAAGGCTACGCATAGAGTGCTGAAAAAAAACCCCAAACAGTTTCGTTGTTCTTTTGAGTGCAAAAAGTTTTGAAGAGAATCCTGGGATTATTGAAGAGTAGTCTACTAACCCCAGGCATGGATTGGTAACGTGCTACTTACTGATACTCTCCTAGCTAACACGATTGGAGACTGTTCTTTGGTTTTGTAAAATTATTTGTTTGTAAATTCATGCTGGTGTTTTTGGTTGGGGTATTATCCTTGTAGAGGATAGCTTGTTAGTAGCTTTCACCAGTTAATATATGGCATGTATTGGATTAACTGTAAGCATTTTGGTAATTGTTGTATAGTGATGATAATTCTCAGACGAATACTGCGCTGACTATTTTATATTATTTGTTTTGTAACTACCTCGTGATATGAACCTAAGACTACTAATGTTCGTTCACAAATTTTAATTGAGGGAAGGTAATGCTGCAAACTATTTTTTATTTCTCAATTCGGAGAGTTAACTGTAGTTTTCTTAAATCATATACCAAGTACATTATACAAATCTGATCCATGAAATAAACACATTATCTGTTGACTTTTTTTATTTATATTTTTGTAGCATCTTAGGTTTTGGTCTGAGCATCGTGACGTAATTTGTAAACTTTTGTGCTTGGTATAACTTGAAATAATTAAAGGGTGGGATTATTTGATAATTTTTTTTTGATAAATTGACAGAAGCTTTTATTTGATAATTATTATAGTATCTTTCAAATATGAAAAAAAAGAGGTCATTAATCTATTGTTAGTTCTGTAGATCGTCTTCCTAGCAAATTTAGCACAGTTCGTGTATTGTTTTGTAATTCATCAAAAGCTCAAGAATTCATGAATAACATCTTATTATTTTAGAATTTTATTCATAACATAAGAATTATCAAAGATTTATTGTCAATAGATCCAAATACTTCTCTACGACAGTATTCAGTTTTAGTACAAATTTTGGAACTAATATACCACAAACTCTTGAGTTTGCAACAGTCGTAAAAGAAGCACAGGCTCTGCAGCTGGTATCCATGTTACAAAATGGCAGTGGGGCTGATATAGGTTCCAGTAACGGGCTCAGATATTATTCATTGAGCAACTTAATAATAATTTTGTTGGGTAAATATAATTCGGTTTGAACCGAACCAATCAATTGATATTTGTAACGCTGGAATATCAGCAGCAATTGAAATGCTCATGCTGCGGTTTTATGTTAAATCTTCTCATTGAGTTCTTTATGTCCTGAATTTTGCTATTGCTAATTTCCAGTGCTTCCTAAGTTCAACTGGATGCAGTGTAAGTTTCAAAGTGAAAATTAAATAAAATATTTAAACTTAGACGAGCAGCAAACGGGAGTAAGACGTACTTATTTAGTATTATCGAAGATAAATAAAAATTAAATTGATTTCAGGATTAGATTGAAATAGTTAATCTATTAACATCTCATCTCATCTCATCACTGATCAAGAGAATGAAGTGTTCAGATTTAATCAAGAGTAGTATTTCTGGATTGGATTAAAATCATGTAACTTGTCGTAAATAAAGGATTTTTTGAGATAAAAATGAAGGTAAAGCCATTTAAATTGAAATGTCTATGAAGAATCTTCATTCGGTTTTTGAACTCCCAATCTTTCATACTAAGAATATTGTTTTACTACTGTAACATGAGTGATAATGCAACAAATAAGAAAAGAAGTACAACGGCCATTTTGACACCATTCAATGTAAATACTCTTGTGTCAATAACTTTGTATCGAATATCTTACAATTACCTAAAAACGACAACAATTTAATGAAATTCTAGTTACATCTTTTTGTCCCGTACTTCACGCTAATAACTCACATTTCTTCGAAATTCAAATTGATGATCTAAACCTTAAAGTTGATATCTATATTAAAATCTCCTTCATAACTAAGTTTTCTATTTTTTAATTGTTTGTTATTTATTTAAAGGGTAGAAAATCATTAATTTTGGATGGTTCAGAAATTAAATGTCAAATCAATGAATTTTGTACCCTTCCAAATAAATAGTACAAAATTCTAAAAATAATATAAAATTTGATTAAATAATTTGACAGAACATTTCTGATTGCAAAATTAAATAATTTCTGTAGATATCTAAATTCTCTGATTGCAAAATAATAAGCTTGTTACTTAATTGGAGGGATGACTTCTGCCCCTTCTCATAATCCATAAAAAAAGTTGGTGTCAATTAAACTCTCAGATCAATTTTTGAAGAATATATAAATCAATAACAAAGAAGGAACCTTTTTTATCCTAATTATTCTCTAATAGGACGCATATGACTACCTAGCTAGTTACCACATTTAAACTTGAAGCATTGCTCTCTGTTTAAAAGATGCAAGCTCAAAATTCAGTATAAAGTACTTGAGGTGATTTGAAAATCTTGATTACACGTCTAACGCTCTGAAGGGAAAAAAATGTTTAACTGATTCGCCTCTTTGAACATTTAATTTTTTTAGTAGTCCTTTTTACATCTAATCGTAAAGTGATTTCAAGTGTTCTTGGTATATATATATATATATATATACTCCTTGATGTTTCACTGTAAAAATTCCTTTGTTGTCACTTTATTTGAAAATGGAGAATTAAAAAACATTAAATTAATTACAGTGCAAGATTGACGTTCTAGTGATCAAGTGCATAATTATTTTCTAAATAGCGGGATTCAAGCTCATAAGTAGTTTTTTTTTTCGAAATGAAACACTTACATGCTTTTAGCTTATCTAAAAAAAAACAAAGAATAAGAAAAAGAACGTCAAATTATACGAAAGAGCCAAAAGTAACAAGCCCTATCTAGCTAGGTTTTTTCTTCCCTCCTCGTTGTGACTCCATAAAGACCAAAAGTACGATCCTTTTTGGTGAAAAAAAATATACATTACTCATAAAATAAGAGGAATTTAGATACAGATGCGGTTGAAATAAATTATATGAAAAACCCCTCTACAGAAATATGTAGTTAGTGATTGGCGCGCATCCATTCGTAACAACTCCATGCACAAGGGGAACAATTTATTTAATTTATATCTGATTGCATTGTGAATATTTATTTATATGTTAACTGGTACTATGTTTTATATATAGCACACACGGAGACGGGAGACCAACATATATTAATGTTTTATTATACTTCGGGGTCATAAAATATTGCTTCGCATAAAATATTATGTCTAATTATAACACCCCTATATATTATCTGCTGTACCTGCTGCATACTTAATTATTTACAATACTAGAAAAAGAAATTTATCAGCACAATAACCTTCTCGCTACCAAGTTTTAAACAATCATATATACATTTCCTGCAACTCGCAAACCAAGACATTTGCCCATGTTGACATGGACTCACTCTCTTATCAATGTTATTTTATTTTTTATTTTTTCATCTCAACTGTACTTTATCAAAAACCAATCCATCTAATTATTGTCTTATCATGGTGATTGTCCAATCAATGATGCAATTGAACCACCAAATAATGTTTTAATACAACCGATATGTGCCATCAAATTAGGGGAACGGTGCCCATATTTTTGGCCAAGTTTTTATATCGCATGCAATATAAAACTATATTTCGTTAGGAACCACGCGTTACAAAATGAAAAAAAAAATAATAAGGAAAGAGAACTATATACTACTAATGTCGAAGTACATGCTTTCCCAAAGTACCCAAAGCAAAGTTTCGTGCTGAGTGTGTCAAGTAAATGTGATGTAACATTGGATCGATCAGGCTTTATTTTTTTTCAAAAATATTTATCAGGCTTATATGTTGCTTCAAACTTCACACCATGCCCTGTTTTTCCTAGTTCCAAAAAACCCAGTGTGTTGAATGAAGAATACTGAATACATAAGAGGACAAGAACATGTATATATACATAGTAAGAGAATCTCCTTCAAAGATGCATTTGTTCTAACTCAACTTACAGTTAAAAAAAAGACCTTTTGGTTTTCTCAAAAGATACTTTGGCGGATCGTGTAACACACCAGCAACTCTCTCTCTCTCTCTCTCTCTCCAACAGGCATGCATGGTGCCTTGCTTATCCCTGACTGAGTGACTGAGCTCAGCAGCCTCAGCTCCTGCGATTGCAATCCATCCGTTTGCCTCGAAAAGGAGCTGCATCAGAGAATTGCACGTGTGATGCAGTGCTAATTCATAATTTCATATCATATCGCCTTTTTTCTGAGTGTTCTAAAATGAGTCCACATCTCCTTTTTCTCAGTAAGCCCATACCTCGTTCTTAGCATTACCACAACAGTACAGAGACACGCATAGACCCCTCTCTCTCTCTCACGATTAAAATATGAAACACTCACCAATCAACAACCTAGACCTAAAGGCCATTGACTTGTCAACTGGCCATTTTCAAATTTTTCTAAAGCATCATAGTAGGCAAACAAGACAAAGTTTCATTAGAAAATTAAAGAACTTTTTAGGTTGTTTAATGTTTGGTTATTATATATTACCTGTTTCTGTTTTTTGATTCGTTTTTCTGTGTGAGAGAGAGAGAGAGAGAGAGAGGCCCGGCCATTATTTGCTCTCTGTCAACCTAATTGTTCAGAGTTAACTCTTCGGATATCATTATAACAGAATCTCGAAGTCTAATAGTCGCTTTATGTGCTTCTGTCCATTGTTATGGTAAAATGAGGTAAGAAGTTGATTGTGAGAGACAGAGAGAGAGAACTACAGTAATATATTTGGAAGAACTCAAAGATAAAGGATGAAAATAATTGTTTCAGAGAGAAAGAACATGGCATTTATCTTTTGTAGAAAAAAAAAATCTCTCGTCTTCCACTCTGATCAAACAGTTATCTTCTCGGGATGTGAAACTGCAGTAGTCTAACAGTCTCTCAAACCGAGAAAGAAAATTTAATACAACAGAAATTTAATGTACCAGGTCGGTCTGATTGATCGAAGCATGAGTGCGTAACACATGGTTATAATGTTTGTTTGGTTCACATCGCCGACTGCAACTGAGATAACCTCTCTCTCAATCCCCCTTCAATTTTCTCCCCTCAACATCATCTTGGAATTGCATATAATATTTCCTCCATTGAAATTATACATTCAAATATCGTTAATCACACAGCGCGCCTCAGAAAGAAAGGGGAGAGAGAGACAATTATCTCGTCATAACCTCATTCGATATCAGCACAACCAATCATGCACGCACTAGTAAAAAGACCAACATAACAAGATGATAAAAGAAAAGAAAAAAGAGAAAGAGATGTAGAATAAATTAACAAAGGAAAGAAACCCACTAACTAAAATTCCAAGATTAGTCTCAGTAAGGCTGAGACCGGCCCCCTCCTCCAGTTGCCCACCCGTATGCATCGTCCGGCAATTGCACATTGTTTAACAGATTTGGGGTCAATCCATGAAAACCACCCACGTTCGGGTCGGCCAACAGTTGCGCTTGTGTTTGACCTGGTGGCGAATGAGCTTGAGGCGCCTGAGCGTGAGCTTGACCCATCATGCCAGGTGATCCCATGTGTGGTTGCCCAGGAAGTTGTTCTTCATCTTCAAGAGGTAGCCTCTCATATGCCGCATTTCCAAAAGACGCTGCCATGATGATAACCGGTCCAGAGGCGATCAAAGCACCGACAACACTGCCCCCAACGATTTGACCCTGACCCCCAGCTAAGTATACTGTAAGTCCTGTGGCAGCCGGTGGTGCCGGTGGGGGCAGAAATGAACCCGAAAGTGAGAGAATTTCAAACCGTCCGTGAAGGTTGACTACAGCACTTGGTGTGGCAGGTTGCCGTAGTGTGACATTTGTGACAGTGCCGCTGCCGCTCAGCACGCACACACCACGCTGCCTACGGCGTGCAAAGGACGCAACGCTGTCTACTATGTCACATCCACCTGCGATCTCCATGACATGGGAGCGCAGAGCGTTTGCGCTGTCCCTGGTGATTATAATTGGCGGCTTCGGTTTGTTTTTTGACCCAGCAGGTCGACCGCGGGGACGGCGCATGACTTCCCCTCCTTCACCTTGCGAGAGTGCGATGAGATCCTTTCCATCAGGACCGCTGCCGCTTCCACTGGAATTGTTGCCAGCTTCATTATTAGAAGGGTTATTTAGGTTGTTGTCTTCAAATTCTCGTTTGAGACCGCGACCAAGACCGTGTTGGACATCAAGCTTGAGCTGCTGAGGCTGGAACTGCTGCTGGTAGTGTAAGTGAGAGAAGTCTCTGGTGGTGTGGAAAGGCGGAGGCAGGTGGTGTCCTTGCGCAGATGCTGTTATTGGATCCATTTTGAAGCTTTATTATTAGTAGAAAGAAGAGCAAGCGCAGGAAACAGATCTGACTTTTTTTCTGGCTCTTTTATGCTCCTGTCTTATGTTATGATAGAAACCCGGAATCTTTCTTTCAGAGATATATAAACTAAAGTAAACTAAACAAAACAAGGAATGGAACAGTAGAAGGGAGGCAAGTGGATAGAGGAAAATCTATAATATCTTATGGCAAAAGGAAGCTCAGAAAAAGAGGCTTGAGAGCATGAGGGATCTGGCTATAACCGAGCATGGTTGGTTTCTTAGATTGTTGCCATTTTGGGGCACTAGGGGGGAGAGAGGGGAGGAGGTGGGGTTTAGGAAAGGGTTAGGGTTGGGTTGGGGGGAGGTCAAAGGGGGCAATGGATGAATGATGAATGAGTAGGATATGATGGTGTGTTGGTAATGGTATAGATGGGTTTGGTTTTGGTGTCAAGACATCCAGCAAAATGCGTGTTATGTAGGACCCACCACCGAACCCTCTACCTCTAGAGCATCAAATTCGGATCTTCTGTGGTCCTCCAGCAGATTGAGATTTGGATGCACGTTAGTACTTTTGATGATACCTATGTTTTGCTTACAACTTGAAGAGAAACTTAAGACTGATGATACAGAAAAGTGGAAAACATGAATATTGAATAGCCAAGAAAAATCGTAGCTGGATAGAGATGGATATGCTGCTACATTGCGCAAAACACTGTGAAGATATTTATTAGATAAGACCAATTAAAATCTTGGGCGAAATGATCAGTTAAATAATTAATTACATTAAGTGAAAATGAGTGAGGTAGAATCATGATTAAATCTGTGTTGCAGTCACTAAGCCCAACAACTCCATTAATGCTGCAATAGTATTGGAGTTTGATGACTTGTGAAAGGTTTAAGTGATTGCCCCCACACCCTTTATAGTGCCTTCAAACACTCAACTGATAATGGGAATTAAAAAAATTTTTTTGTGGATAATGATATTATGGTAACACTATGAATTTTTTTTCTTGAATAAATGGCATTTGTATCGTAGAGTCCCTTGACATGATTAGTCAATCAATTTGGAATCAATTTTTTGCATTATAAAGATGTTAAGAATATTAATAAAACTGAACATGCTACTTTAATTGCGCTCTGTCGACATCGATTCGAGAATTAATACGGAGGGAAGAATAAATAAATATTTCACTACTAATTGCTAAATGACAATCAGAATTTGAATTTTTTTTAAGGTCATGGAGATAGAGATTATAATATTTGTCAAGCCTAGCGTATGTTTGTTTCGTCAAATTAAGAAATAATAGAGGAACATTGCGATTTAATTAGTGTGTGAAATTATTGTGAGAGAAAAAAAATTCCGATTTTAAATGTTGTCAAACTAATATTAAATTTGCATTATTCACAAAAGTATATATAACAATTGTTCAAATTAAGTACGTACTATTTTTTATGAGTAAAGTTCGTGTGTACTTCTCAAGCTCATGAAGTTGTTACTGAGCTTAATTAACAAAATCAATCGAATTAATTTCAAATAGCAAGAATCCATATCATTGAAATAAATCTGTATCATGGATACTAAATTTACATGACAGGTTCATATCAATTTTTATATTCTTGATTTTAGTATAAAGCGAACTGGTCAAAAAATTGAAGGTCGTTTGTAAGTTATTTTCATACATTAATTAAACCAGTTGTAAGAATTTGAAATCGATTTAATGGATTCTTTACTCTTATTTTCATGGATTCAATTCACCGGTTATTTCATCCAAAAAAGAGTAACTTTTCTGATCAGTACCAAATTAAGTTAATGGTATAAGATATATTATGGAAAGAGGGAACCCGATTTCATTATGACATAATTGTGTGTTAAATTATTGTTAATTTCTAATAGAAGTAATGAACTAATTAACAATTTAACATAAAGACTTTACATCGAATTTTAATTTATTGACCCAATCTAATAAAGAGACCACATGCAGCTCCGCCAAACCTCCTTAAATTCCTTCGAGCGTATACAAGAGCACACTCCAACTTTTCAAAGCTTGAAACAACTATTGATTGTATTATATATTCTGTATTTTTTTTTTACCATTTCACTTTTTTTTCTCGCTTTTAGATTGTTTTGTTAACTTTTTTTTTCTAATGTGATATGCCGCTTCAAATGGTCCTATTATTTTTATATTCTTACCTCAATTATATTCTCATCATTCTAATTAGGCGTATTGATAATCCATGATCTGATTCGAAAAGTTGTGAAAAGTATCTTATTCGTATATGAAGATATCTTTATCTATATTCAAAAAAAATTTATGAATAAAGATACGATTTGATAATTATTTATTTATATCCGACCGTTTAGCTATTATTCATCAATATCCATCAATATCCAATACAATATGAAGGCATCGTATCTAATATTATCCAATTTTATCTGAATATCCAAAATATTTATATTATATATTTTTTATTTTGGTTTTTAGTGTGCACTATAGATCTAATTTATTTTATCTGATTTGTGTTAATGTATCATATTCTTTTGTTAATGTATCATATTTTTTTCATAATTAATTGATACATTTAAACTATTAATATAATAATAATTAGTATTTAATTTTTTATATGAAACACTACCAGTCCAAAAAATTTATATCAAACCATCTCTTAATTTAGATAGTGCGAGCTTAATCTCATGGAGACCTTCTGTGAGCTTAACTCAAAAAATATATCAAATCAACTCTAAATTTTAATTTATCATTCTCATCAAATTTTTTATATGAAAATCTTGTGGGATTCAAAAATTTAAAGCGTTTTGAATTTTTTAAGTCATCGTTTTTAATTTTTAAAAATGATGTTCAAAAATTAAATATTTTATTATTATTTTTAGAGCTGATCTTCATAGAAAGAATTTAATGAGTATGATAAATTAAAATTTAAAGATAATTTAATATACTTTTTGAGTTAAGTTCATTGAAGGCCTCTGTGAGCTTAAACCCGCGGTATCTTTACTCATATATATATATATATAGAGAGAGAGAGAGAGAGAGAGACTACGGTGTTTCGTGCTTTTCTTTTGTATTTCGAATTTAAAATTTTAAATGGCCGGTCTAAGCCACTGAACTCATCTTCATGTCGAAATATTTTGGAGATCAAATTTTATATATTTTTATTTTTTTATTATTTTTTAGATAGGTACAAAGTTTGTTGATCTAATGATTTCTACACCATAAAAAACTAGTGATTTTGTATCCATCTAAAAAGTTACAAAAAATATTAAATTTGATTTCTAAAGATATATGAAGATCATGTTCAATGGTTCGGATCGGCCATTTAATCTTTTAAATTTGAGATACGAACGCAAAGCATGACAGGTTTTGTATATCACAAAGCACTTTGGCATGACTCTCTCTTTCTATATATATATATGGAATAAATCTAGCGTGCTTTTAAGCTCACAGAGATCATTCGTCAGCTTAACTAAAAAAATATATCAAATCATCCAAATTTTAATTTATCATGCTCATTAAATTCTTCATATGAAAATCTTGTGGGATGCAAAAATTTGAGTTTTCTAAGTCTTTGTTTTTAATTTGTGAAAATCAGTTCTAAAAATAATAATAAAATATATAATGTTTGTACATTATTTTTAAAAAATGAAATTGATGAATAATAAACATTGTAACACCTCAAATTTTTGCATATTACAAGATTTTCATAAGAAAAAATTTAATGAGCATGATAAATCAAAATTTAAAGATGATTTGATATATTTTTTTAGTTAAACTCATGAAAGGAGACCTTTCGTGAGTTTAAGAGCACGCTAGATTTAATATATATATATATATATATACTTTATAAAGTACAAAATACTTCATACTTCACACTTATATCTCAAGTTTCAAAATTCAAATGGACGATTCAAACCATTAAATATGATCTTCATATTAAAATCTCCTTGGTGATCAAATTTTATATTTTTTTAGAATTTTTTTAATATTTTTTTGAGGGGCTATAAAATTCATTGATCTGACGTCTTCTGAACCATTCAATATCAATATTTTTCTATCTCTTTAAATAAATAGTAAAAAATTTAAAATATATAAATTTAATAACCAATGAGATTTTAATATGAAGATCATATTTAACAATTTGGATCGTCCATTTGAATTTTGAAACATAAGTTATAAGCGTGAAGTACGAAGTATTTTTATACTTTATAAAGTACATTAGCACAACTCATATATATATATATATATATATATATATATATATATATATATTCCAGCTATGGTGCTTTATGTTCTATTCTTAATTTTAATTCATAAATGATCGATTCGAACCGTTCAATCTAATCTCCATATCAAAATCTATTACACCAACAACAAAGCCTTTAATCCCAAATAAATTGGTGTATGCTAGAAATAAAACCCAATCGAAAAGCGTAAAATCAAAGATCTCAAATATCAGTGATAATAATGAGTATGATAAAAAAAGAAAATAAATAAATAAAATAATAATAATAATAAATAAATAAAGATGATAATGATGATGATAATATGCTAATAATAAAAACCTATTTTAAAAGCTAATTTTAAATCCTAAAATCCTATTTCTAAACCTCTATTTCTAAAACCTATTTCTAAATTCTAAATCCTAAAATCTTAAAAATCTAAAAACATAAAATCTATAACTCTACTATTAGACTCAAACTCCTAAATCATGGTTTAGGTACATGAATCGTCATCTTCCAAGCACTCCTATCCAAAGTAAGCTTTTTGGATATATTACATTCCTTTAAATCTCTTTTTATTGTTTCCTCCCATATAAGTCTTGGTCGACCTCTTCCTCTTTTTATATTTTCAGGACGACTTAGAATACCGCTGCATACTGGTGTTTCAGGAGGCCTTCGTTGGATATGACCAAACCATCGCAAATGATGTTGGACTAGCTTCTCTTGAATTGGTGCTACCCCAAGTTTGTCTCTAATATCATCATTTCTGATATTAGACATCATTTTCGCCCTCTTTCGTATCTAATTTTCGATACATCTCCGTGTATGCCTGACCCCTTGCTTCGCTCACAGCTTTCTTTGTGTTTCTTCTAGCTTCTTTATACTTCTGTATGTTTTCATCACTCCTGTTGTGATGTAAACGTTTGTAACATTCATTCTTCTCATTGATAGTCTTTTGTACATCATCATTCCACCATCAATTTTAGGTTCACGTTTATTTTCTCTAGTTACTCCAAACACCTCTATAGCCACCTTCCGAATATGAGTCGTCATCTCCTTCCACATATTATCCGTGTTCTCACCTTCGTTCCACGATCCTTCTGCAATAACTCTATTCTTAAACACCAGAGAAACATCCCCTTTGAGTTTCGACCACCTCGTTCTCGTTATTTTCATGCCTCTATCTCGCCGAACACATACCTGGAAAAAAAATCGGCCATCAAAAGTTTATGTTGTGTGACAAAGCACTCGCCAGGTATAACCTTACAATCCATGTAGTTTGGTCTCTCCCCTTTCTAGTCATGACAAAATCGATCTTGCTCGAGTGTTGTCCACTGCTGAAAGTAATTAAATGTGATTTTTTCTTTCTAAACAAGGTGTTCGCTACCATGAGGTCGTAAGCTATAGCGAAGTTCAAGATGTCTTCTCCCTCTTGATTTTGTTCGCCATATCCAAAATCTCCATGTACCCTCTCAAACCCCCCTCTAACTATGCCAACATGACCATTAAGATCTCCTCCAATGAAGAGTTTTTCATTGCTATATATGCACTCCTCTAACCATGTCCTCTATGTTTTCCCAGAATCGTCTCTTGACATAATCACTCAAACCTACTTGTGGGACATACGCACAGATGACGTTCAAGATCAAATCTCTAAAAATTAATTTGATCATGATGATCCTGTCCCCTTGTCTCCTAACTACGACAACTTCATTCTTGAGACTCTTATCAATTAAGATGCCTACACCATTTCTACTTCGTTCTTTTCCTGTGTACCACAATTTGAAACCCGTATTCTACACCTCCTTAGCCTTCTGACCCATTCATTTAGTCTCCTAAACACATAAGATATTAACACGTCTCCTAATCGCTGTATCAACTAACTCTCTTAGCTTACCTGTTAAGGACCCTACATTCCAACTACCTAAACGAATCCTATTTTCCCCGACTAGCTTCCTTGCCCCTCACACTCGTCGAGTCAAGTGCGAAGACCCTTGTTCATTTGACACTACATCCGAGCGCCGATGAAGCACGTCACTAAGGTGATGACGATCCGGCCCTCGCTCACTTGTCACCATATCCGGGTTCCAATATGGCGCATCACTAAGGCGATGACGACCCAGCCCTTATTCTCTTATCGTCATATCCGGGTTCCAGTATGGCGCGTCGCTAAGAGGGTGACGCCCCAACGAAAATTGACTGGGTTTCATTTCCATAAAGATCAGCTATTTTAGTGCAAGGCTCGCCACACCCACCGCAACCCTCCTCCTTTATCCTGGCTTGGGATAAACTAAATTTATATTTTTAAATTTTTTTACTATTTTTGGGTGAGGAGAAAATGACTTGATCTGAGAATTTTGATTCATCCAAAAATGATAATTGTTTCCCTATCCAAAAAAAAGACCAATGAAATTCTAAAAAAAAATATAAATTTTGGATTACTAATAGATTTTGATATGAATATTACATTGAATTATTCAAATCAGTCATTTCTGAACTAAAATTAATAATACAACGCAAAACACACAACACTCTTATGCTTTGCAAAGCACCATAGTCTCATTCTATATATATAGAGAGAGAGAGAGTAAATATATCGTAAGCTTAACTCAAAAAGTACATAAAATCATTTTCAAAATTTAATTTATCATACTCATTAAATTTTTTATATGAAAATCTTGTGGTATGCAAAAATTTAGAGTGTTTTAAGTTTTTTAAGTCATCATTTTTATTTTTTTAAATGATGTTCAAATATTGAATATTTTATTATTATTTTTAGAGTTGATTTTAAAAGATTAAAAAGCTCAAAACACTCCAAAATTTTACAACCCATAAGATTTTCATATAAAGAATTTAATGAGAATGATAAATTAAAATTTAAAGATAATTTGATGTACTTTTTGAGTTAAACTCACGAAATACCTCCGTAAGCTTAATATCATGATATCTTTACTCTCTATATATATGACAAATTTTTCGTTGATCCATAATTAATCAGCAATGGCTTTTGCTTCTTTTTCTAAAAAAAGAGATAATTTTCTTTTTGGTTTTCATTTTTTTTTAATAAAAACTAGTTAAGTTGGCTTTGAAAAAATATCATGCTATAGCATGAAGCTATTCCACATAGCATTTTATATTTAAAAAATGATTCTACTATACTAATTTTCAACAGTTTTAAAGTATTATAAAATAATTAATATTATAGTTCAAACACCTCAAGTATCAAATTGTATATCATTTTTAATTAAAATATGTCATGTATGATAAATTAAATATTATTTTCTATTCAAAATATCTTAAGTACGTAAATTTGTTACCCCTTATCCAAAATGTTGTCTATTTATTATAAATATATTGGAGATATTTTTTGAATCAAGTACTGATTATATATAATTTTATTTGTTGACTTAGTTCAATTAAAACATATTAACTAGAATCAAGAAAATTATTAAAATTAAGTAATAAATAGTTAAATACTCTGCAAGGGCGAAAAAGTGATCACAACTTTAGTATAGTAACATTTTTTTATGCTTTGTTCTGCATGTTATAGCGGTCCGTTATTATAGTTATAACAGTCATAACTATATATTATATATAGTAGTTTTTTTTATCATAGCGTAGCGTTTTAAGTCTAAAAACACTACAACAAGCTACTTAAAACCTTGAATTTTTTGCTTCCTAACTCAGAATAACACATTATTATATATACTTCATAATTTTTAATTATTAAAATATTCATAAAAGTATAACACTTTTTTTAAGTAGAATGTATAACACTTTGTGGTTATTCTAAAGTTTAACCGAATAAAGTTTTTTAGTGGCCATTTTCCTATATGCATATGTTTTTGCAATACAATATTTGTGATGAGGCGCTTATGCAACATTACATTTACAAGAAATTCTGCATTAATTGCTCGTGCACATCTGTCGTATATAAATATTTGGGACCCACTCGGCCGCTCCCATGGTTCCCTGTTTTACCCTTGTTAAATTTATGAGATCGATATCAATCTAATATAGATATGAATCATATGATCTACCTTCGCTCTGTGATACACACCTGTGGTTTATATGCAGATGGCACGCCGCAGTAAATTTACAACCCCACAAATGAGATTAATCTATGTCTATATAAACACAGTTTTTCCCTTCATTCAATCATCTCTTTCTCACACTCTCTCTACTGTTTCTGCCACCGCTATTGGCCTATTGCTCTTAAACTCTTACTAACTGATCCAGAATTCTCAGTTCTATCCGGTTCCACTACTCAATTGATGTCTACACTGACAACATTAATTTACATCGGTTCATGTACTGAAGTTCATTTTATAAAAAAAATGAAGTATTAATTTTGCTAATTAAGTAATAAAATTATATTTTTGTCAAGAAAATCATCGAGTTAATTGCATACTTGTATATGTGATATAAATCAACATTTTTGTGAATGACTTTAACGCTATATATATCATACGAAAAAAAAAATTAGACTTTCTGTTGAAAAAGTAGTACATTAATTATATATAACAAATAATTACATTACACAGCATTTAATTTATTGGGTACATGCATGTACATATCACGACGGTCAAATGTGCCGCTTAGGATGGTTCGGACTATGAATATGAAAAGTTTAAAATAATTATTAAATATGCATTAAATAATAGTCAAGTGTATTATATATTTAGCATCCAGTGTGCATTACGAAATAGTCTAATTTGCACCACAAAAAATTAAGACCATGAGTTTGTTCAAGATTAAGACAATCCGTAACAGTTATCGAAATTCATTTTGATTTGACAAAAATGTCATGCAAAATTTCAATAGTTGCTTATATTTAACGAATAACGGTAACAGAATATATACTGTGTAATATTCAATTTCCACATTATATTTTGCAGCATAAGAAAAACTGTGTGAGATACTTGAAGAGATAATTTTAGAAAAATAATTATTACTTTCATCTGATTTTATAATTAAGGAAACGTTTAACATACAAATCCGTAATATATTTTTTTTAGATTTATTCTTGTAATTTTCTTTTCAATCTCATCACTGCATATGCATCTTTTGTTCCACGAGATAAATATCTATAAAATTTACATGAATCATGATATATAAATCGATGGTACAAATTAAACGGTAGGGATCGTTTGACAATAAATTATTTTGATAATCTTGACAATGAACTTCTAAATAGATACAAAAAAAATTTAAAAAATGGGAAAAAATTATTGCAAATTGTATAAATTTTTGATGATCTTTGACGAACTTGAAATTATAATAAAATTACATGAAATTTAGAACACTATTAGAAGAATATATCTATAAATTTTAATCCAGTTTTAAGTTTTTTTTAATTTATTAAGAAGTTCATTGTTAAGATTGTCAAAAATAAGTCGTTATCAAGTGATCCACCAAAAATAAATAAATAAAATATTAGTACCAACGGTATATACAAATATTAATTAATATTATAGGGCGTACGTCCACGAAAAACTGAGTAATTAAGATACTTGAAGAGATAATTTCACGGAAATAGTGATTTGACCCGATTTTATAATTAAAGACTAGCTACTTGTTTAACAATATAAGATAAACTTGAATTTTGTCAAGCAGATCACCATCATGAAATAAAGCGACCCATACATAAGCGTTAAGTGGCAGAGTTTGGGAATCAAATTAATGGAATATTAGTCTCACAGGTAAACATTTTTTTATATTAATTAACTCGTCTCACTGTAGCTAGGCAATACTACAATATTACGATTTCAATGCCTCGTGCTATCGTTTTTAAATGTTTAATCATTATAAAAAGATCTAAAATCTAAAAATAAACTAAAAGAGCCGCAGGGTCACTATATACAAAGTGCTCTGATGATTATTTCTGACTTCTGAGAGAAGAATAAATACACGATTCCATTTAACGATGTGCCTACCTAAAAAGGTATACATATAATAACTTAACTGGTACCGTTAAAGCTCACTCCAATATATATATATATATATATATAGTTAAGCATTCTGACCGTCTGACTTCTATTAGACCAAAAAAAACAATCACCATGTTAGAAAAAAAAAGAATTGCAATTCATTGACAATGAATTAATTTGGTAATGGATAGTCATTGAAAATAACTTTTGATATTTGAAATTCCAGTATTTAAAATTTGGATTCACTGCAGGAAATTGATTATTTCATGTACTTGAAAAAAAATGACGTAATTTCAGATGGGCAGGTTATATATTTCGTTAAAAATAATTTTAAAATTTAGTATTATTCAAATTTAATATAATATTTCATGAAATACCAGTGATACTTAAATTATATAAAGAAAGAGTGAGGTTACGATGCATTGTAATGTATGGATGCACCTGTGCATTAGGTCAAAATTTAAATTTTTACGTAAAATATGAACAATCTGAACCATTCAATATAATCTTCATATCAAACTCTACTAGCTAGCTAAATTGTATATTTTTTGAAAATTTGTTGCTATTTTTTTGCATGAGATTGATTTAAAAATTCTGGATCGTCCAATATGACGATTTTCTCCTCAGACAAAAAAATTAAAAGATAATGACTAGTAGAGTTTGATATGAAGATTATATTGAAAGGTTTGGATCGATCGTATTTTACATAAAATTTCAAATTTTGTGCAAATATATAAATATATTGTACATTACAATGCGTCACTCACCATTATATAAAACTTTAAACACATATCAATTTATAAATTCAATATGTACATTATTTTTTATTTTTAACTTTTTTAGTTTAATGTTCATCATTGTTATTCCCTGATTTTATAAATAAAAATTAAAAATTAAAAAACAAAGCATTGAGCCTCCACACAATAATTTCTTTTTCTCACTATAATTAGTTGTCATAAGGGAAAATAATTAGATGTCATAAGTTCACGTCCCATCAATGTTTTAATATTCAATTTTATCCACGTCTAATCTTTTCGCCTGCTCGCCTGCTAGATTCGATGGATCTTTTAATGAGCCCCCACGTGCATATGATAGGAACTGTCAAATTGTTCAAAAAGTAACAAAATATATCCTCTTCTCTTGCTATACTACCTAGTACCTAGCATAAGCTTTAAATTAGCACAATTAAAAATCTACTTGGCAGATAAAATTGTATCACAAGTAATGAAAGGCCTTTTTGGGTGTTTAAAAGTTCATATTGAATAAAAAAATGTTAGAATATATAATTGTTCATAATAAATGAATAGTACAAATTTGGTGCCGGCAAAATTAACCTTTGATAATGACTAATGAATTCAATATTGCGACCTTTTTGTAACTTTGGCATAATGTTAGGTCCATCCATCAAATCTAAAATTATTGGTGTATACTCTGTACTGATTCTTTCAATTAATCAGTTAGTGGATCTAGGTACCAACTTGCCGTTTATATAGGCACAAAAAAAACATAAACCGATCAAGTATATCGACTCGGGATTAACGTGCTGCTTCAATAATTAATTAACTTACAAATTATTAGCGCCTTGAAAGTATGAAAAACTCTTCGTGGCATTTGGGAACATTTTGCTTTAAGAACAAGTTTAACTCGTTGCACAAAACTCGGTACTAATGTGCATTCTAATTTCTAAACATGATTTCAGCTCTTTTTCTTTACATGGTGTAGTTCATAGATTAATAAGTTGACCGAAGCTTTGTCAAAACAATATTCATTTCAACGAGGTCATTCAATTTGGTTTTGCTAGTTCACAAGAGCTCAACTTAATAGTTTATTTTAAATCAAATAATCCTATATATATCTCCTTACGTAGTAGCATAAATTGTGTGCTGGCCGAGAGGAAGAATTATTTTCAGTGAGCTTAATTAGGACAATTTATGCACGTAGCTCATGATATATTAGTGATAGACATTACAGAGAATTAATTCTTTCATTTTTTTTGTAAAAATACATTGAATTCATTTATAAGAAAATACGAATGCTTCAATCATTGTTGGCAGAAAATAAAATTGTCATTATAAATTGCAACTTGATAATAATCATGTTTACTTATTTTGGTGAAATTTGGGATGACCGCATTAAATTCTCGGCACATGTTAATGTTAGTAAAAAAATCAATAAAAATGGTAAACAAGAATTAAAACTCTGGATTACAAATTTTTAACATGGTGCAGACAGTTTTAACGGTCTCCCAGTAATGTGTATCATTAGTTCCTTGATATTCTAATTCCACTTCTTGGCATGTGTTCATCAGTGCATTTTTTTTTTTTTTTTTTTTTTTTTTTTTTTTTTTGAGGTTGTTGACATCAGTGGCTCTTTCCCCCTCTTCATTCAAACCTCTGGATGAGCAGCGCCTAACAGGATTTGATGGCCTTCTTTTCGTGTCTCCACAAGAACCCTTACCTTTCTCCGTAACTACAGAAGTGCCCCTGCGGCCAACCCGGTCAAAGGAACGGCAGTGACCCTGCGTGCGCACCACTTTGTCGTTCTCAATGGCATTCCCGTAGTTCTCCTAAATTTCGAAGGGAAATTTCGAACGGTGGTCCCCTATGCGGGGGTGCATGTGGGACTCGGTCAGGCGTTGTGGGGATGGAAGACTCGAATCTCGGAGCAAGGGTTGGACCGCGGGCCCAGAAGAGGGGAGACTGGACACGTGGCGGGAGAGGAGAGGTCCGTTCGGATCGGAAACTCGTAGTCTCTCGAGCCATAACAGACGTGACGTCTCTATCACTGCCGTCCGACAGCTCACAGCCCACCACACCCTCCTTCGCCTTGGAGTTTGAACTTTGAACCCCTCAACAACCACTCCCCTTAAAATCTCCTTGATTCTCTGTGACCTTCCTCTTATTATGATCAGGTGTATTCTTACGCTCATCACCATTTGGATTTTGGGATTACGAATCACGACACTGCGCCCGCGGTATAGTAGTTTTCGGTTAGATAATTGAAACGAACGATTGTAGGAAAGGAAATGAGTTGATTTTGATTGTTTAACAAAGAACGATATTTTCAACGAAGTCGTGGTACACCTGGTACTGTACAGAAGATCTGCTCGTTCTTCGCTCAGCTTTTCTAGCTTTTCATATTAATTACACCCGGCTCGTGTACACCAACCTACTGCAATAATTCGTTGACAAATTATGTACTAATTAGACCCAGTCTAGAGACTATTACACCACCTGCAGTTTCTACGGTAACATTGATAGGACGCTCCTGATCTAGTAGCGCTAGCTGCCACCACCTAATAGCTTTGGAATTATCCACTCCAGTTTAAATGGACTGGTAATCTCCTGTTACAGTTCTCAAACGCTCTAAAAGGAGGAGATAGTGAATATGTACGGAGAGTTTCATGGACTAACTGGATATGATTTACCTTACTGAGTGCAGATGCGTCAGGCCAATATCTTCAATCGATGCGCTCGTGCTGACCCCTCGTGGGAGGAAAAGGCTATCTCATCTCTGTGATTTCAATCAATGTAGATTTCTTGTAGCGGGTCAAAATTTAGTTATTCAACGAGGAATTCATTTGTTATATGCTCAGTATCACATCCAAAGACAGTAACTCTTGTTGGAAGAATTTAAGGCGTGAGATTTGAACTTTTGACAGTGATACGGAGATTTCACCTCAGATTTCTACTCAGGCCAAGTACAACCTAGGACAACCAGGGATCAGAACCTTTTTTCGGTCATACCTGACTACATTGCCCCTGGAGACGAGACATATGTAACGGTAATCATTGTTGTTTTTTACTTTAATACATGGGGTTATTTTGGTAATTATGCCAGAAGATGAAAGAGCTATAGAGGTCATTCCTAGTACGAAGCTGAAGCTACATGAGCTATGCAAAAGGAAAAGGTCAGAGAAAGGATTTCTATTGTGTAGGTATATTATTAGGTTGGTGCCTTGAGGTACAGGCAGGAATGGCTCAAGGCTGAGCTTATAAAAGGTTGCACAGAGGTGTGGTGATTGTGACAGTGTGGGGTACATCCACAGAAAAATATTATATTTTCTTACATTTTGTGCCCAGCTACTGTGTTGACCAATTATCATGCAAGGACAAAAGGATTGCATCAGGAAAGATGCAAGGACCTGAGCATTAAAATAACTTCAACGATGATACATTTCCAATTTT
Source organism: Schoenoplectus tabernaemontani (assembly GCA_037127355.1). NCBI lineage: Eukaryota > Viridiplantae > Streptophyta > Magnoliopsida > Poales > Cyperaceae > Schoenoplectus > Schoenoplectus tabernaemontani. The sequence goes on from CM073746.1 coordinate 10,028,130, forward strand.
AAATACTTAAGGACCTAGGCCGAATTCTCTCCTTGGGCCAATGCACTTTCAGAGCCTTTTTGAACAACGAATAAATCCTGGAAACAGATTCAGAATGGCACCTAGTTTCAGTTTATCGCTGCTATGTAACATTAAAAGAAAAACACATCTACCTTAGAGAAATATAATGACCACATCCAAAATTGACCCTCCCGCTTCTAAGAGCACCCTCTCTAGGCTAGAAGCCAAGAAACCATGCAAAGTAGCAGAATTTTACACTAAAAAGAACAAAAACCATAACATGTTATATTAAAAATTGATTCTAGCTATCGGTGGGGAAAACTCTTAGTTTGAGACAAAGAATCTTAGAAATGCATGACTCAGCTCTCGGTGGACATTCGGGAGTAATTGCCACATACCAAAAATTGAAAAGATTCTTTTTCTGGATGGGAATGAAAAAGGATGTACATGAGTATGACTAGGAAATGGTTCATAGTTTATAGTTTGTAATTTGAATTTTCGAATAGGTATTCTGGTGTTAGTGTTGTAATTCTGATTTGAATATTAATGAATTCTATTTTATATAATCTTGAAAATTAGTTGATCATATTTCTCCAATAAAAAAGCGGTGTAGGATTGTAACATTTCCTCTTATTTTCAATAATAAAATTTCATAGTAGGCCCATGGCCTGTTACTTCAAAAAAAAAAAAAGCTGTCTAGGAGGGCTTCTGCTTTAGCTCATTTTTGTACCTTGACATGATAATTGCTGTTTAGAACCTTGAGTAATATTGAACAATTTTTACTTTAAGTCAGATAGAGAAGAAAGAAACCTCCTCTACAGAACGACCTGTGTGTTTTGCCAGCTGATTATAAAGGTTTATCTCTGATTTTAGCAAGCTCTTTTGTTTCATTCAGCACATCATCAGCCTGTAAGAGAATAAAACAATTCACCCTTAAGGCTTTATATAAACCAAAATAAAATCAAGGGTAACATTAATATAATACCAGCTAATCATTATACTGATATTATAATTTGGCCTAGAGCTCAAACCTGCCCATCTGCTTCTCCAACTTTGAACGCAGAGTAATCCTAGAACTTGGTAAACCAGCACAATGTCCCTGGTAAAAAAAAAAAAAAAACATATATCATATACAAAATATCAGGAAAATAAAGCTTTGCCTTTGAGAACATATCCTGATAAAATAGCAAAAGTTGAATTTTCATTAATTCCTACCCTTTTTCCAGAAGCCAGAATAAAACCTGATATGTCATATGCACATCACGTAACCACTGAGGTCCGCAAAGATTGCATCGTGTCATATACAGCCAGGCTTGGAGAGACCTGAAAATCATTGAATTTTCTAAACTAAATCAACCATTTTCTTCAATCAAAGTGGGGACAGCTTCAGTGTAGGAAGTAGTTATGTTACCCTGACCAGATATGAACTGTCCTGTTAATGTATTGACTCTACTGAGCAGTTGAGTTAGGTTACTTTCTCATATTTTGTGTAGTAAGTAGTACAAACCAAGAACTTCACTATACCAGATATCAAATTCAAAGGCCCAAAACAAAAGCAAGTCATACAAAAACATGGACAGATTGCCTCATCCAAACACAAACATGCTTGCGCACATAGAGGAAAAGGGTACTAATAGGCTCTGGATCTTTACTTCTTCTTGACTATTTAGTGAAGAGAAGGAATACAATGACATGCCATACTTCCTTCTCCTTTGAACTACACACCATGTTTTAAAGAATTGTTCTCTTTCCTTTGGCTATCGAATCAGCAGCCCACGGAGCGGTAGCACGAATACAAGCTGCTAGTTTCTCCACACATGTTTGTATGTAGAGAACTAAAAAAGAAAGATCACATCTCCACCAAGACAATTGATGAAGAAATACAAATATTTTGTGGAGTCGAGTCCATCGAGGTACAACAAGGTTGCCAAAATATTGTTTGCAATTTCTTCGTTTATCATCTCCCCAATAAACAATATTCGATCCTTATACTGTGAAATACGAAAAATACACATAAGACAACAAGTATCAAAAGGCCACTTTGGGTTTGCCAGAAGCAATGTGTACTGTTTCTGTGATACCAGCCAGCTAGAAATAAGTAGAGAACCGGGAGGTAGTATTAGTGTGAGCATATAAACAAGACGAACTAGAAGGGGTCAGAAGATTTTTTATCTGCCTGCCATAGTTCCTCTAGTTCGCCCACTAAATAAAAACATAAAAATGCACTCCACTAAATAAAAAATAAAAATGCATCCCCTATTAGTTAAATCTGGACCGTTTAAATCTAATCGGACCATCCAGAAGCTATGGCGGGGCCCTGCGCCTGTTATGGCAGCAGAATCGGATCAGGGGTCAGAGAGAGCTTCCATTAGCGGAGTTTGAAGCTGGCTGGGTTTAGAGATTCGAAGAGAAACCAGGATAAACCACGAAGGGGTGAGATTTCATACTACAACAGGCCGGATGCAATTAAAATGGGCCAGTTGTTGGATTTTGCCCTATAAAAAGATTAAAATCAAAACATGATTAAGTGAGAAGTGCATAGATATTATAGTTGAAGTCGGGGGGAAATGTCTGATCTTGTTTTGTTGATTACTTGATTCAAAAATCAGATAATAGTGCTCAAATCAATTAATTTATAAAGCATAGGTTCCATGTATAGATGTGTAAGAGTAGAGTGTTAAAATAACTCGTCGGGTCAGACCCGACCCGTCCGATCCGTGGCCGCGATCCGACTCATGCTCAAACCCGTCAAACCCGTGACCCGTTAGAATCGGCGGGTCTAGCACGGGCGCGGGCAAAAATATTTGTGCTAGATCCGACCTGTTTTGGACCCGACCCGACCCGCTCCGCCCAACTCGTGATAACCCACCCCCGACCCGACCCGGAAAACCCGTGCAAACCCGACCCAATATCCGATAACCCGGAAAATTAAAAAAAAATCAAAAAAATACGGGAAAATTAATTTTTTTTGTTGAAATATATTATAGTTATATATTTTTAATAATTATTTTTGAATTTTCAGATTTTTTGAGAATTTATTTGAATTTTATTGAGTTATTTTTGAATTTTGAAAAACAAAACCGCCGACCCGTCCTCGTTCCCTACCCGATCCGACCCACACTAGGACCCGACCCAACGGGTCTAGAATGGGTCGCGACCAAACCCTCCAAAATGGACCCGCCCTAACCCGTCTCGTGAAAATCCGTTGACCCATCCTAACTCGTCCCGCCAAAACCTGCCGACCCATGCAAACCCGTCCCGCCCCGACTCGACCCGTCCCGTTTTTAATACACTATGTAAGAGTATACCAATCTTTTTCAACTAGTTGCACGTATAATAAATATTGAAAACATAAAAATCCTAAATCGAGTGAGATGTTTACGACTTTTATCCAAAAGAAATATTATAACCAAAGAACAAAAAAAATGGACACAAGTATAGACAAAATATGTTCCAAATATTTCAAATAAAACATTGTCACGAACTTATTTATATAACTAAGCTAGATTGGATAAAGCATAAGATAATTGAGATAAAATATGATAATAAGAAGAATTTGAAGGAAATTACAAAACAAAGAGCAGCAGGCGCTAGGATAATTGATATAATTTTTAGGGTTTTCCAACTCCCCATTTAGCAGCTAATAATTCCTTATATATCTTAAACAAAAGACAACATAAGAAAAAGAACAAAAAACAGAAGATACAAACTGCTATTAACGTCCCAGCAGGTTTCAGGGATTCTTCTGACGAGTCAGACAGTTGGGCTCTTCATGTTGGGCCTCATATCAATTTGCGTGGCCCATCTCCTTGGCCCAGGGCTTTTACTTATCGCTGGAAGTATTGACCGATTCAAATCCGGCTACGGCTATCAGCTCATTTACGTTGGTAGCTGACACCCCATCTCCTTCACTGATTGCTTGTCCCCAAGAATGAAATCTGGGTACTTCTTCTTAATTTCCTCATAATATTCCCACGTAGCTTCTTCTTCTGCTGTGTTTGACCATTTAACCAATATCTGAGCCACTGGCGCATTCCCTCTCTTAACTATTTTTCTATCCAAAATAGCCACCGGAACCAACCTCAGCCCTCTCTCTGGTCCCAACACCGGTAAATTAGGTACCACTGCTTCTCCCTTGCCAATCCTGGGTTTCAGTTGAGACACATGGAACACGGGATGAATTTGAGAATTTAAGGGTAACTGCAACTTATACGCCACTGTTCCAATTTTTTCTAGGATTTGGAAGGGTCCATAGAATTTAGCATTGAGTTTGGAATGGGTGACCCCAGTTACTGAGACTTGCCTATAGGGTTGTAGCTTTAGAAATACCCAATCTCCCACTTCAAAAGACCTTTCTACCCTTTTTTCGTCTGCAAAACGCTTCATCCTCTCCTGAGCTTTGTGCAATTGCTGTTTTAGTTGTAGTACCAGTTGGTGCCTATCTTTCATTAGTTCATTCACAGCCTCCACACTACTCTTGGGCATAGCACCAGTACTCAACAAGGGTGGGTTATACCCATATAGAGCTTGAAATGGTGTGGTTTTTAAAGAGCTGTGGAAAGAAGAATTATACCAATATTCTGCAAGAGGCACCCATTTTACCCATTTTCTTGGTTGATTAAGCACCATGCACCTGAGATAATTTTCAATGCACTGATTTACTCTTTCAGTTTGGCCATCAGATTGTGGGTGATAAGCTGATGTGAAATTCAATTTTACTCCCAATTTCTCCATTACACCCCTCCAGAATTTGCTAGTAAATATAGCATCTCTATCTGTGACAATGGAAAGAGGCAACCCATGCAACTTATATACGTGGTCAAGAAATAATTGGACCACATCAGCAGCTTTGAAAGGGTGTGCCAAGGTAAGAAAGTGTGCATATTTGGTAAACCGGTCAACTATCACCATTATCACCTCCTTGCCTTCAGATTTTGGCAGGCCTGTGATGAAATCCATGCTAATACTCCTCCATGCTCCATCTGGTACCTCTAAAGGTTGCAACAGACCTGGAGTTTTGATATTTTCACCCTTGCTCATTTGACAAACTTCACAAGACTTCACATGCTCCTGAACTGATGCCTTGAGCTGGGGCCAGAAAAATAATCTTTTGGTTTTCAAGTAGGTACCAAGGATCCCTGAGTGCCCCCCTATGCTAGATCCATGCATTTCATTCAAGATCCTCTCTCTCCAACCCCTTTGACTGCCAATGCATAACCTTCCCTTGTATCTTAATATACCATTATTTTCAGTGTATAGTTTCTCATCAGCTTTGTTGTCCATAATTCTCTTCTTCTGTTGTCTTCTATCCAGCTGTCACCTTGATAACTTTCTTGGACTTCACTTATCCACTGGGGTATAAGGGTTGTAATGGCTGATATCTCAGATTGTTGTCCTTCTCTCCTGGATAATGCATCGGCCACTTTATTTTCCACCCCTCTCTTGTATTCAATGACATAGTCCGGTCCTAATAATTTGCACAAGCCTTTGTGTTGCATAGTATGGTTTACCCTTTGTTCTAGTAGGTGTTTCAAGCTCATTTGATCTGTCCTGATCACAAACTTTGCCCCTGATAGGTAGTGTTTCCACTTCCTAACTGCCTCAAGCAATGCCAAAAATTCTTTCTCATAGGTTGAGAGCCCACTAGATTTCACACCCAGGCTTTTGCTCAAATAAGCTATTGGTTTCCTGTTTTGCATCAGCACAGCACCTATCCCTTTATCACTAGCATCAGTTTCTAAAACAAATGGTTGAGAAAAATCAGGCATGGCTAACACTGGCACAGTGGTCATGGCTGTTTTCAGTTGGTTAAATGCTTGCTCAGCCTTCACATTCCAAGAGAAAGCATTTTTCTTGAGTTGTTCAGTTAATGGTTTACTAATCGAACCATAATCCTTCACAAATTTTCTGTAATAACCTGTTAAACCCAAGAATCCCCTTAGTTCTTTTACTGTTTTAGGGGTTGGCCATGATATCATGGCTTCAATCTTTTTGGGGTATGTGGCAACTCCATTTTGTGATATAATATGGCCGAGATATTCTACTTCCTTGGTGCCAAATGCACACTTGCTCATTTTGGCCTTCAAGTGATTTTCTCTCATGATTTCCTGAACTGATCCCACATGGCCAATGTGTTCATCCAAGCTCTTACTGTAAATTAATATATCATCGAAGAACACTAACACAAACCTTCTCAAAAGGGTTTTAAATATTTCATTCATGAGAGATTGGAAAGTGGCTGGGACATTGGTGAGGCCGAAAGGCATTACATTGAACTCATAGTGCCCAGAGTGTGTTCTAAATGCAGTTTTAAATTTATCTTCCTCCTTCATGCGTATCTGGTGGTACCCTGACAGCAGATCAATCTTTGAAAAATACTGAGCACCCCTCAATTCATCCAACAGATCGTCTATTATGGGAATTGGAAACTTGTTTTTCACTGTTTGTGTGTTTAATTGTCTATAATCTACACACATTCTCCAACTTCAGTCTTTTTTCTTTACCAGCAAGACTGGGGAGGCAAAAGGGCTGCTAGAAGCTTGAATGAAAGATTTATGTAGTAGTTCTTCAATAATCTTTTCAATTTCGAGCTTTTGAAAATATGAGTACCGGTATGGTCTTAAGTTTATGGGCTTATGATCAGGGACCATGGGGATAGCATGGTCAATTCTCCTTTTTGGTGGTAGTTCAGATGGTTCAGTGAAAACATCCTCATAGGCCTTCAACACTTCCTCCAATTCTGGAATTATCATTTTATTCTTCATTTCATTTTCAGGCATCAAAAAGATATGGGCTATAATGACCTCACTGCCCTTCTTTCTTTCCTTTTCTACACTCACACTACCCATGCAAAGCTTCACTTCTGCCTTTTCCTCTTGCACTTGTAATTTGACATCTCTATCCTGGTGTTTGAACTCAATACTTCCTCTTCCCCAATCTATCCTCATAGGGCCTAAGCTGGTGAGCCAATCCAATCCAAGGATTACATCATACCCTTGCACGTCCAGCACCCTCATGTCCTTTCTGAATTCATTACCTTGGATGACAAAGTGTAGGGCCTCACACTGCTGGTCTGTTACCATTCTGGCACCATTGGCTACAGTTACAACCATTGGGGCTGTGGGTTTCATCCTCATCTCCTGTCCCTGCAAAACTGCTGGGTTCACAAACGAGTGGGTACTCCCACTATCCAATAAGGCACAAATGGGTATACTATTCACTTCACCTTTGAACTTCATTACCTTGACAGCTTGGCTTTCCTTTGAATTGAACATAGAAATTATAGCTTGCTCTATTTCTAAGGGTCCCTCTTCTGCTGGTAAGACTTTCTCTTCTTCACTACCATATTCTTCTTGTTCTTCCGGGCCTCTATTTGATTTAATAACCTTGGAACACACCTATGACCAGGAAAATACTTCTCATTGCATTTGTGGCATAACCCCAGTGCTTTTCTTTGTTCATAGGTAGTGTTTCTCCAATGGTTGTTTAGGCGTTCCTTGTGATAAGGCACCAGTTCTTTATTATTATTGGAGTTGCCTTCCTTACTTTCCTGCACTACCCTTCTCTTATCAGATTGGTACTTGAGAATGGGGGAGGTTTGCTATCCAGTCTGTGTCTTTTTATTTGTCCTTCCACACTTAACTCGAATTTGTGTGCATAAGTGAATGCCTCATTTAACCTCCTGGGATTTAACACTTCTACCAAATACTTAATTTCTTCTTTTAACCCGCTAATGAACCCTTGAATGAAGAATTCTTCTTTCAGCTGAGGGTCATAGTACATTAGTTTGGCTCTTATCCTTTCAAATCTTTTGATATACTCTTCCACAGCTCCTACTTGATGTAGCCTTTTGAACTCATCTACAGGATGTTTAACCATTGCCATTTTAAACCGAGCCATCACCTCTTCAACTAATACTTCCCATGGTGGAGGTTGGTTTCCCACTAACAAGGTTCGGTACCATTCATTGAGCTCTTCAGAGAAATGCATAACCGCCATCCTAGTCTTGTAAATTATAGGTACTTGATACATCTCGAAATAAAACTCACAATTCATTCTCCATTCAAGGGGGTCCCCTCCATTATACTTAGGGAAATCCATTATGGGTAGTTTGAATTGCTGGTTGGTAATATCGTCATTGTTCTGCCTTTTCTCCCTTTCCTTTAAGAATTCTAAACCCCAATTGTACTCTTCCTCATTCATACGGAAAGTTTCTTCATTGTGCGTTCTCTGAAATCCCACTGCACCGGTACCCAACACTCCCTTGTCACTATTTCTCCTTATCGGCTGACTGTGGGTTTGAGAGCAATTTTGTCCCCCTCCAAAATAGAACCCTTACCAGATTGATTGCGTAATACTCTTTCTAACATCAATTTCATTTCTCCCAACTTCTCATCAACTCCTTTCTCTAACACGATTTGCATCTCGCTCAGCTTCTCATCCACTCCTCGATTTGCTATTTTAACTTGTTCAATTACTAAAATGTTCACCTTATCTTCAAGATTTCTTTTGTTCTCTTGCACCTCTATAGTTAGCTTCTCAACATCAGCCTGTAGCTGGGTGTTTTGCCCTTTAAGACTCTCCAACATAGCTTCCTGACTTGCACTCCTACTGTGTTTTGCCATGGTTATACAATGTATTGTTTTGGATAGTTTTCTAGTATAGATAAAGTGGTTGGCAGACAAGTCCGCGATTGACCGGTGCTCTGATACCAATTGTCACGAACTTATTTATATAACTAAGCTAGATTGGATAAAGCATAAGATAATTGAGATAAAATATGATAATAAGAAGAATTTGAAGGAAATTACAAAACAAAGAGCAGCAAGCGCTAGGATAATTGATATAATTTTTAGGGTTTTCCAACTCCCCATTTAGCAGCTAATAATTCCTTATATATCTTAAACAAAAGACAACATAAGAAAAAGAACAAAAAACAGAAGATACAAACTGCTATTAACGTCCCAGCAGGTTTCAGGGATTCTTCTGACGAGTCAGACAGTTGGGCTCTTCACGTTGGGCCTCATATCAATTTACGCGGCCCATCTCCTTGGCCCAGGGCTTTTCCTTATGTGTGTGTCAAGGCCCTGGAAGTATTGACCGATTCAAATCCGGCTACGGCTATCAGCTCATTTACGATTTTGGTAGCTGAGACCTAAAACCTGAAATCAAATTGTCGCATGTCATTCAATTTTTCATTTAAACTATATTCCAATTTGACTTAGCAGCAAAAAAGTCAGTAAAAGTATTATCTGTTAGATTACCTTCAGAAGAAATGCTACTCCCATGGTAAAACCATCATAGTTAAACACCACGCTACTTTCATAATCTCCTAGTAATTTCTCATTGTGGACTCTAGACTCCACCATATTGGCAATTACAGTGGTGACTAGCTTGAAGAAATCCTTGAATTTGCATAAAGTGTCATTCTGGAGCTTCTGGGAAAACACAAAAACACAGTCAGAATTGAAAACTTCAGTAAAGACAAAAACAATAGATGGCTAGACTTGGGTAGTAAGAAGAAATTAGAGCGCCCTTCAAACAAGTCTTATTCCATTATCAAAAGGAGAGAAATTAGACTATATAATGTTTGAACTCAAGATATCGAATTCAGAAAAGTTACCTGAGAGAAAAACGATACAAGGACAGACAAAGATTTAATGATGTCATATTGTTGATGCCTCAGTTCTTCATCTACTATGTTACCCAGGACGATAGCATCATTACTAAAACCAAGCTTCTTACAACACTCTGAGAAACTCATATCAGAAAATTTTCTTGCTTGAGACCTATATCCAATACCATTTAAGATGCATGAGGTATATAAATTTGTCTTTAATAGCATTAAGCTTGGAATTGGGTTGGAGTAAAGTTGAAACTAGCCCTCTCGGCACCAAATGCCTGTCATTTAACTGATTCCAATTCTTTGTTTGCAAATAATTCTTACTGGATTTGAGGACTTCGATTTGATTTTGCAAATAAGCAAATTATTTCAACAGAAATTAACATGGACTCAAATTTTTAGAAAAAAGGCAACACAAGGTCATGAACTCGGTCTTTTTTTTTTCTTCCAGAGTAAAGTCTTTAGGTCTTATTTGCACAATTTATCACCAAATAACACCACACTCAAAACCCAAGGTTAGCAAAGGTTTTGTGTACCATGAATTATCTCTGAAGTAATGACCACAGCCAGCTGCAGTTATTCTCAGAAGACCCAAAACGTTTCCTATTTTAGTGACAATAGATTGAAGTTGCTCAAGCTGGGACAATTCATGATCTTCAGAAGAGAGTTTGCGCAAGACATATCTAAGATCCTTTTGTTCCAAGAGATTTTCGTGGTAGAAAATTCAATGCTATTCTATAGAGAGAATAAAAAGAGAATTAATCAAATTTTCTTGTTACACTTTTTCAGAAAAAAGAAAAGAAAGGTAGAATTAGTCAAGTTCTATTAGCATGTGATCTCAGATCATTGGACAAGTTCTGTTCCATTACCGCTACCAATAGATGCTGTCTGGGCAAACCTCAATAAAAAAGAATAAAAGCAAACACAGAACAACCCATTACTAAAGTCTAAAAGTATAACAAATAAAATAACATAAAGAAAACAGGTCATGTTGGTACCAAAGAGCCATGATGGTAGAGGTGGGAAATTTCAACTAAGTCATACTTGTTATATGTATTCACAGTTTCCAAAAAATGTCTCCCTTAACCATCATTAAGAAAAACAATAGACAATGCCACAGAAACAAGTCAATGTCAAATCAGAAAGGGTTACCTTAGATAAATCAAATTCAGCATCACGTTGAAGCAACTCATTTAGATTTGTTAACATCCTGTTTAAGAAATCAAGAACCAAATTTGAAACAAGAGATAATTGTTTTAATCCATGCATGGAGAAATAAGATGCCACATGATCAGCAGAAATTATTCTCAAGTTCTTCTTATGTTGTCCATCAAAATCATTCTCAATTAAAACCTATAAATTAGAAAGTACAAAATGGTAAGTTCACATATACACATTAGTACAATAAAAATATTGTGAAGAAAAAGGCTGCTGACATGTTTCATAATAATGTAGGAGTATCTCGCTGAAAACATTTCCAATTTGTTGAAAATATTTCCAATATCAAAGTCTGAGCACAAAGGATGTTCAATATGATGAAGAGCATCTAGCTTTAGACCATACTTGAGCTCTCCCAAATGTCGCATTTCAGTGTATATCTAAAACATATATAAACAACATCAAAGTTAATCAGTCCTTACACCAAGAAAACCATATATCTCTAGAAGGGCCCGTCCCTGTACAACCCTGCAAAAAGCAATATGTGATATACTAGCTCTTTTCTAAATCATGCAAACTCCGGCTATCCAACTCGATCATGAAGAGAAAGCAAATTAACAAGGACAAGGATATGTGGTTACTTTTCATAAAATATACAATTATGATTCATGGTCTCTCTTTTTCTTGCTTCATAATAAGCTGCCATGCATTTCCTATGCTCTGTAAAGGGAAGGTTTTAGGGATTTCTTGCATTTTATTACAGGCTTGTGCAGAAGCTCCAACTAGGAGAAGCAACATTTTTTTCACCTCGACAGTCTGGATCTTTTTATATTAGAATTTCTAGATTTTATATGCCGGTACTTAGACTTTTTCCTTCCTATTCCAACTTGTATATTCTTACTCGGTTACATATACACTCTTTTTCTTGGTTTAATAAAGTTTAAAATAAGCTTAGCCTACATGACAGAGAGAGAGAGAGAGAGAGAGAGGCTATTCAGATGACCACATATCATGACAAAAAGAGTTTATAAAGTACCTTGTGATCATAGTTAGGCATGACTGAGTGACCATAAAATGCAAAATTTAAATACATCTCAACAAGAAACTTCACATCAACATACACGAAAGGAAGCCTCAAAGGCTTCATTCTCACATACCATGAAAGATTGCGCACACCTGTCTGCAAAGCAAGGATTAGTAAAAAAGAAGGGTATCTTATCGGTATGGCATCAGTCCCAAAAGTAACAACCTTTGTAGGATTGACAAACACAGATCCTTTCAAATGTGTTGAATGGACATGGAGCCTAAGATCAGCCTCAATATCTCTACAAAGAGGTGTAACAATCTCCTGTGTACAGAGAAAAAAGAGTGCATAATCTGTTAAAGATACAAGGATAAAAAAAAAAAAGTAAAAAACAAGGAAGTGTTTTATTATATCAGTCTCAAGAGGAAGGAAAAGGGTATAAATTCTATAATACAATCGTTAATATCACACAAGATACTGCAAAATGAGAAATGGACCTACTTTTGTAATTTTTCAAATTGAAAGAATAAACAAAAGACTACTATAGTACTATTTACTTCCTCATTTTAAGTACAAATATAAGATGAACGGGTAGGAAGGGAGGGGGTGCATTCAGAGTTTTACTACAAAAATGATACCGACTTACATTTCTCAAAGCATTGACGATATCTTGTTCGTAAGATATTAGCGTGAGTTTGTCCACATTGCAGAGCTTTAGAAGCCGTAACCCATCAGAAAACGCATCAATAATGAATCTGAACAATTGTTCCAGTTCATACAAGTAAATATCACCATGCGCAAAAAGAACAGTACTAGTAAATATTAAATAGTAAGCAATACCAAAGCTCTTATAACCAATTTAACATGTTTCCTTGTTTTTTGGCAACAACTTGATCTAAATGCACAATCTCAGTGATCAAACACAAAAAAAAAAAAAGGCAACAACAATGTCTGACCTCATGAGGGGTGGTCAAACCCATTAAACAGAAAAAAAAAAAAAACATTAGTGGCCAACCCAAGATTTTGATACCCTTAATGGCAAATCAAGAAATATCTCATCTGTCCATAGACAAAGTAAAGTATCATCAAAGGTAAATCCCTATATCTGCCAATATTTAGAAAAGAAGTGAACTAAATGGTATAGCAGATAATTTTTATGCTTCTCAGGTGTTGAGATTCTTCTTTACAAGGGACAAATGGTAAAAGTGACACGCTGAAGTTTTGTAGGGGCACAAATAAAATTGTCCTTTTTGTATATTGCATACTGTATCCATGTTGACTTGCTATCATCCATGTAAAGCATGGACAGCCAAGTTTTTGCCATCTCTCTTCTCCAGTACAGGAAGCTACAATCTATAGACTCTGATAATATGCTCTGAAAAGTTGAAACAGTTTGGAACTTCGACATGAGCTTCCTTAATCTTAAGAAGTCAATATCCAATTCTCCCTGTTTCAAGATGCATATACACGGTTACGTAAATGAGAAGGAAATTTCATTTTTTGTCGTTTAAGACCTCAAAATATAATTTGTACCATCCCTCTTGTTCTTCTTGAAAAGGTACCACATACAGGGCAGTGATATTTTCTCAGTTGTAAGGGACATCACCCTGAATTAACCGGCAGTGATATAAAGTTTTTGATGAAAAGCAGGGCAAAACAGTAGACATCACCCTTTCCAATATTTTGAATTACGAGATATTTTCTCAGTTGTAAGGGACAAGTTGCAAGCTCACAATAATAAAGGTACATATGTTCAGACATACAATGCTCTGAAGTGCATCGTGAGCAACTGAAGATATGAGTTGTCTCTTTGTACTACCACCGCCTCCAAGAATTTGCAAAGAATATGAGAACCTGAGACATGTATGGTACAAGCATACATGAAAATTCATTACAGAAAACCAAAGAGGATTGCTGAAATATATAATATAAAGGATTTTTGTACATACAGCTAACTTCTCAGATATTGATTCTGGCAAATAAAATTTAGTTTGTAACAAAACAATAAAAAGTCCAAATAAAAGATCATGTACCAACAAAAGAAATTTAGAAATTGAAAAAGGGACATCTCAGACAAAATTACCAATGATAATGAATCCATAAGCTTGGTGTCCACATCTTTGCTACCTATTTCATAAACATAAGTTAAGCGCTATGGATAGGCATATATAATTACACATATATAATTACACATATATAAAAAATACACCGTAAAATTTTAAAAAGTACACAGTAATTATACCACGTGCAAGGGAACTAAAAAACCTCAGTTTGCTTGCTTGAATTCCTTTAGCTACTTCAGATTGTAGTTTATCCTAATTGAAAGCAGCAGATGTCAGCTTAGTGTAGCTCAGATACTGTACTAAAGTTTGTGAAGATTCATTGGCACCGAACCTTCAGAGGGAGTAAAAGCAGCTCAATATCCGATTGAATGATGTTTATAATATGAGGAATACTCCGCACAATGCTAGCCCCTCTCATTTGGAATATATTACCAATAACCTAAAATAAGAGAGCTCATAAAAACAGAACAAGAACAAAACAGAAGAAGATGAAAACAAAGGAATAGGTCTGACATTGACATACTTTTAATGAGACTATCATATGACAAAGGGACTTGACTTTTTCCCGCTTTAATGGAACCTGAAATAAAATATTGGACAATCAAGACAAATTTCATTGTAAGCTAAGTCAAATAGCAAACATCGCCCATCTTTCTGGTACTAATAACAATAACAGCAATAACCACTATAATTAAACATTTTTGTTGTATTAGCACCTCAAGGGATGCGTGCAAGTCCAAAATTGAAACCACAAGCACATGCAATCTGTCTGCCAGGACTACTCCCTGCACTGAATGAAAAATGATAAATGAAGTGGGGAACGAGATGACCCAGACAGGGAATAACAAACTAGTACAACAATACCAGCATTAAGGAGTAAATAACAATCTGAATACCTGCAAAATCTGCTTCAGAAGAAGTCGAAGCCAGTGTTCATTCTGAATCTCAGACTGCAAAAACAATAAATATAGTTAAATAAAAAAAAAAGGTACAAGGACAATCAGATTTGTGGTTAAAATGTTGGGTCAGATAAAAGTCTACCAAAGGATGCATAGATGATTGAAATGAAACCGCCCAACAAGAAAGTGCATCTCTGATCACTTGCCAGTCCCTACAGAACATCAATCAATATCTCATCAACAGAGATCAGGTACAGTATCAGAATAAATCTGGTACAACATAAAATTAAAGAACTTCCACCAAAATTGATACAGTTTATCTAATTGCTAATGGAACTCATAATATATAGATTTAATTTTAAAAAAATACTAAACCTTAAATACAATTCGTTGAGGTGGATTAGATAATTCTTCTGAATCAAAATATAATCTTTTGAAACTTCTGGTGCTGAAAGCCACGCAGAAAGTGCTTTGCAGTGTTTTGATTGTAGTATTTCAAAGAGAAAAACCTTTATCCCCCCAATATAAATAAGAGGAAGTTTCTCAAGCAGATCTCTTAGCAGCTTTAATATTTTCTTATTAGGAGCTTCATCTAGAAAGGAAGGACAAAAAAATAAAAACTTCAGCAAATGACTATAAATTGAGAGAGCACAATAGCTAATTATGTAAATAACTTCTATGAAAATATGACATAACAATTTTGTATAACTTGTACCTGAAGCATGCAAGGAGAACAGAAGTAAAGCCAAAAGATGAATCATCTTCATTCTGTCTGTGGGGAGCTCCTTCCAAGAATCTAAAAGGTTGAAACATCAATATTATTAAATAAAACATATGTTAAACGACACAAATTTTGTTGTATAAATTGTGATCTTAGAATATGAAATGTCTATTAGAAAAAAAAAGACTTTGTGAGGGCATAAACATGCAAATACAGTTTATACAGTCAATAACACTGAATCAGAACAGTATACAATAGGAAATAATAGCTCACCAAGCCTTAAATGGATTTCAGAGCAACCCCCATGAAAGCAAGAAGAAAATGCATCTAGAAGTTTTTTATTACACATGAGAATATTTAACGAGCTCAAAGGTGAATCCACTTGAACTAATTGCTGAGAAGAAGCATTTCCTATGTTAGTCTTTGTTATGCTATTTTAAGTACAATGATAAAATGAACATTAAATATCAAAATTACCTGGAAAAAACCAAGTGCAAAGAGCCTCTGTAGATTTTCTACTACCTGGTCGAGGAAATCAAGGTCTTCAAGTGATACCCCAAAGGTTTCAACTTCTAATTTCACCTTACTTAGCATCCTAAAATGTAGCATAAACAGGAAAAAATTGTTTCCTTTAATGATATATGATTTTATGCCATGAAAAAATATTAAGAAGCCTAAATTGGAAAAAGAAAACTGATGCTTAAAGACAAAATTGCCATACTTACTCATGGCAGTAATATAAGCAAATTCATATTGGTAAGTACATCAAAGCTAAGCCTAGGTCAATTTGAAATTTTGGCAGATAGCAGTACAATGTAAACATAGAATAACTTCAGGTGACTCGGTGCAGCATACTTTTAGCATGTCAATTCATGTGAATCAAAAACCAATTATTTGATTAACCATTCAGTGATTTGGATTTAAACAACTATTTTTTTGTCATTTTTTAGTGAACAACAAAATGATTTTTAAATTGTACTAAATTTGGTACATGAGCTTTATAAAAATGATAAAGAACACAAAGAACATATCCATGATTTTGACAAACTTTGTTGTCAGTTGTTACTTGCCACAGTTGTCAAACATAAGCTGTTTGTCAGTGTGCTTTTTTCCTTTCTTCTAAAAGTTTACCTTGCAAAAAGTAACAGATGACTCTTGATATTCCCATTTTGTCTCACAATCTCATCCAACAGAATAAGCACAGAGATCCCCTCCCCCAACAATTCCAAAACAGTTCTCAAATTAAGAGTTCTGAAGGAATTCAGAGGCCGAGTGCTCCGATCATGATTCAAGTACACTGCACTTAACTGGTGAAGCAAATTGGTGACAAGATGTGTCATTTCGTTTACAATCTCATATAACTGGACAAATAAAGAGAGTGACTCAGCAAATGCCTTCTGGGGTTCTCCTTCTAACAGCACCTCTTGTGGACCCCACCTATGCCCAAAGAGGAATAACTGCTGATAGAGATTCTTCTTGGCCTGAAAATGAGATAATTATTTACCAATTACCAATTACCAATGTACAAGTACATTGCTCATGGTAGTGTATCAAATGCTATTAAGCCATAACCTTGGCTTGTATCTAGCAAGTATATCACAGTGAAGCCTAATTGCCAAACACAGCTGTTTGCTCTTGGTACCGCAGATCCATGATTCACTGCACCATTTGTGATTTGTTTAACCATACCCCCAGATATATCTCGCTGAAAGAAAACTGTAGTCCAACTATAAAAAATAAGCAATTGCTATTTGTAGTATTGGACCCATGGAATTTTGGTACCAGTTTATTATTACAGTCAATTAGAATCTTGATTCAACCCCAAGTATCAACATTCCAGGAAGCAACCGAACATTATTAGCTTCACTTAGACTTAGATCCACAAGAAATTGTTAGTATTCCAAATAGTCAATTACCAATTGCGAGAGACGAGAGATTTCAAGGCAATCGTGAGATAGAACGATAAGAAATTTCGACACGCCTACATTGTCCGACTCGATTGTCGATGTCACGTCCGCAAAATCATCAGTGGGCTCCACGTGAAGGTGGATCGGGTCGGAAGAAGAAGAAGCGGTGTAATAAGAAGAGAACGACCACGAATTGCCATGGAGATCAGTTAAGAGGTCACTGGACTGGAGCCGCCAGTTGTCAACTGCTCGGCGGAGCTTCTCTTGTTGCTCTAAGAGCACTGCAGGAGTACGGAAAAGAGTATCGTGATGAGTTCAGTATTAGATTAAACTAAATTGCACATAACTAAAGTTCGTTCAGTCACTTGGAAAAGAGAAAATAAAGAGAAGAAATACGAAAGGGAAAAGAAGAAAAGGAAGAGTCTTACGTGACGCCATAGGGAAGTGAAGCGCAACAATGGCGGGAGATCGATGGGTAAGATCAAAGCCCGTAGGACGAAGGCGACGATTGGTGAATGAAACGATCGCCTGTGAGATGTGCGCCGCGGCGTGGCCCTGTACTAGTGTTTTATCTGAGGTACATACCAGTATACCACCAGTGTCCTAAATTCGTGTCGCCGTATCCAGGCACGGCACGGCACAATATACCTGAATGTGTCGTGTTAGTGGATCTATATCTCTACCGTGCTGCAATTTGGAGCGCAGCCTATTTGCATTGGAGGGCAGGGTAGATCCGCAACCCTTCGAATATAAAAATTGATTCGAAAATTTTTCAGACCGTTGATTTTGCATCGGGATTCGTACTTTTAACAGATCCTGAGATTCGAGATTCACATTGCTACTTTTGTTTTAGAAATTTCTTTTTCCATTACTGAATCAAGTGAGTTTCTAAATGACGTGGCGTTTAGAAATGAGTTTCTATTTTAGCAACTCTCCTCCATAGTTTCTAAATTAGAAACCCTCATCTAACTCAGAAATTCAAATAGCAACTGACACTTATAATTTAGCAACTCATTAGAAACTCTCATTAGAGATGCTCTAAGGCACGTGGAACTGACTACAAAAAAGTAAGTGCAGGAGGGAGCAAGTCATGCGCGGCAAAAACTATCACACCATATAAAAGAACGATTGGTGATTGATGAGAATCGTGGATTTAACCAACGATGTAGATATATCGCGTTGCAAGTTGCAGCGCGGCAAAGGATAGGGATCTATCGTGCATCGCGACAAAGGATAGGGATCTGTCGTGTTACATGTTTCTTGTACCGAGTCCTTATTTGTACTATATTTGATTTTGAGCGCCGATTTTCAGCGCTAAAGGTACAGCGCAAGTGCGCGATGTGCATGGTCAAGGGGATCGACACATCACGAAAATATATGTAATATGTCACACATAACGTGACACACGGTTAGGCACGCCACGTGTAGATATGTTACGGGTTGGGTGGACACGAATAAACATATTTTTTGAACCCTATATAGTTTATGAGATAGCTTTGATGATTGATAATAATTTGAATTATTGATTATAAAAGGCATAAGCTCCAAATGATATATATATATATATATATAGTAAAGATACCGTGAGGTTCAGCTCACGGAGGCCTTCCGTGAGTTTAACTCAAAAAGCGGCCTCCGTGAGCTTAACTCAAAAAGTATATCAAATTATCTCCAAATTTTAATTTATCATGCTCATTAAAAAATTTATATGAAAATCTTATGGGATGCAAAAATTTGGAGTGTTTTGAACTTTTTAGTCATGATTTTAATTTTTAAAAATTAGTTCTAAATATAATAATAATATATTCAATACTTGAACATCATTTTAAAAAATTAAAAACGGTGACTTAATAAACTCAAAACACTTTAAATTTTTGCATCCCATAAGATTTTCATATAAAGAATTTAATGAGGATAATAAATTAAAATTTAAAAATGATTTGATGTACTTTTTGAGTTAAGCTCATGGAAGACATCCGTGAGCTTAAGTTCACGGTGTCTTTACTCTCTCTCTCTCTCTATATATATATATATGAATTTAACCGTAAGAATAATTAATGTTGATATCAATAGTACGGTTGGTTTTAATAAATTTGTTGGCTCTATTTCTAATTAATAGTATGTGATGAATAGTTTTTAGACTAATTAAACCATCCTAATCACTTTATTTATTAACACTCCTCATCAATCTAAGATTATAGAGATAAAATAGTTCTAGATTGTAAGAAATATTCTTAAACAATTTAATTCTCAATCCTTTGATAAAAATATCGATCAATTAATTTTCATTCTTGACATATGAAGTAGTGTCAATTTCTTTTGATTGAACTTTTCTCTAACATAATGACAATCGACTTCAATATACTTCGTCCCCTCATGAAACACGAGATTTGTCGCTATATATCTTGTTGATAGGCAGTCACAAGACATCTTCATTAATTCCTTGATTTCAGATATAGGTGGAACTCATGCATTCGGTGCTCGGTTAACTTGGTAGAGTGCCTCACCTGTGTCGCCTTACTCTCAGAAAGCTCACCTACTCGTCAATTTGAACATTGAGTCACTATGGAGTAGGGCCCACTATAAGCCATGGTGAGAATTTCTTTGTATGGTAATAATTTCTTTCGTGCTCTTTCTATTTACTGCACCATTTCAAATTTTGCTCACGCCTTTGTGTTCTCCTTGATGTGGCGAAGCGCTGGCAACTGAGAATTCACCCGGGACAAAGGTGTTTGTGTCGATTGACATTTTTTCAATTTTGATCTATCACTTTTCAATGCGAGGAGAAAACAACAAGGAGGAAGAGTTAGTTTTGTTTTATTCTAACTGACCCCTTCCTGTTAATACTCTTGGTTCACGTAAACCACTACATTGATTGAGCTTGGGTTCGCATGAAACAAGCCCATTCTATTTCCCTCTTCTCCTTTTGTTTTCCCCTGGTTTGTGGTTTGCATGAACTTGGTTTTCGAGATTGATTGTGTGTCGTTAGGATATCATTATGATATGCGAAATCCACCTTGTGTTTTGGTTCATAAATTAAATGCGGGCCAAAGGAGATTTCAGCATGATTTCATTAAAGCCCCCTAATGTGTACCTAGAAAGCTTCCAACTCTATGTTGTACCCATAAATATCTCTCAACCAATCACATACTTCCTTTCATGCTTTAGTTCACTTTGGATTTTTTTTTAAAATAGTTCCCTTTACTAAAAAAATTATGAAAATTTGTCTAAAGATTTTATAAATCATATCAAGTATATTCATATATTTCTTTCTCATTTTTCCTTCAATTAAATGTCAGATTAAATCATCTAATAAATAATTCAGGTGTAAATAATATTAAATAATTTTCTAGTTCTCACTGGACCAACTGATATATAATTTAAAAAAATGAAATTTACTTCTAATTTACAAGTACGAAGAAACAAACAAATTCATACCCTCATCAATCATTTGTCTTCACTCACTTCCCTAATCAACTTATATTAAATCAAGATTTTTTGTGGATGGAGAGAGATGGTTATGAGTAATGGATACATGTAGTTTGAAAGAGATGGGCTGGTAGCGAGGAGTCCATGGATATCTGTTGTGGTTTTGATCGAGAGAGAATTAGCGACGTAGCGAGAGAGGTCAATGATCAAATAAAGTTTGTCAGAGGTTGAGAAAGAGAGGGTGCAAAGAGGGGAGAAGAGAGGGTAGTGCGGAGGGGAGCCTATTCTTTATATAGAATTTCCGTGCGAAAATCTCGTAAAGAAATCACAATGGCTCAAGTAAATATCAACGACTATGGAGAAGTCTAAATATGAATTTTGATGCACGAGGCTATTTATTACTGTTAAATCAAAACCGTTGATAAATGATCCGATCATCCAAATCAAAAGAACCGCACATGCGGAGTTTTTTCAGCTCGTAAGTGATGTGAGTTCAATGCAGAGAGGGAAGTGAGAGGGGTGTGATGATTTGGCGACTTTTGAAGCGAGAGGAAAGTGAAGTTATAATTTTATTCTCAGTCTCAACATTGATGTTGTCCACTAGAAGAAGCTCGTTAGTTATGAACTTTAGATCGCAGCTCTCTTTTGGTTACACAGACTTTAATTTATGGTTACAAACGGATAGTAAAATATTTGATTTTATCCTTGATCCAATTCGAAAAATAATATATCTGATCCATATTTGAAAATATTCGTATCCAAATTCAAAAAAATGTAATGGATAATGATACAGTTTGGCTATTACCTATCCATATTCGACCATTTAATTCGGGTCTTGCCTAAGCGGGCACTACCAGGGCCCAACTTACTAACTTAGGACTTTATGTTTGTGTGGCGACAATAGCGCACAAATGATAATTTGGGCTTCCGGGGCGATAACGCCCTAGGAGAGTGAACGACTATAAAGCACGTACTCTGGTCTGTTGAATCTGGTAATCTACCTCACTATATAATCAAAACGGAATAGAGTATGACCTTAGTTGTCATATCGCCAAAAGGAGTTATCTATCCGTGAAATGACAAAACAGAATATAATACAAATGAGAGCATATACTATACCAACTAGTGGTTAGAGGACTACATCCCGACTTTCTTTGTACCAACTAGGGGCCAAAGAGAAATCCCTTCGGACATACTAGGATCCTAAATAAGCCGGTTAAATAAAATAATATAATAAAATAAAGTAGGCTCCAGACTCGAATATGCACATCCACACTAAATACTGAAAATCATGTCCATCAGAATCGCTCAATTAAATTTAGAATCAAATCATATTATAAATAATAATAAATAATATTGATAAAAAATAAAACTCTCTAGCACGGCCGAACCCGTCAAATGACGAGGTCGGTGAATAACCGACAGGCAGAGGTGCGCATTGTATATACAGACCGGTGGGTCCCACGTGCCTATAGGTCACCGTACGTAACCGCAACGGTCTGGTTATACAAGATAACCTCAGACTAAGATTATCCGGCCCGCCTCTTAGCACTCTCATGCATTTAATGCATGATTAACTATCTAACTTAATTAATAATTAGTGATAGTAATAATATTATCCTAATAATTATAATTCTATAACTTTAATTATTTAATTCTAATATATTCCTATATCGGGACTAATTTCCAAGTCCTACTCCTATCCTGTCTACATGCAGTATGACATAATATGACATGCGAATGCGGGTAGGCCCTAAAAATGCTGGTCAATTTATCGGATGCAATGACAGTTCAATTCGGGTCTCTAAATAATATTTGGTAAAAAAAAACTACAGCTTAATTATTTTAAAAATAGTTTCATTTTCGGTTTGGATTCCTATTTCTGAAGAAAGAAAAGCAAATCCCAGGAACCCGTATCTAGGAGTGCTGGTGAGGATCGCGAAGTCGCTCTACTCCGGAGGTGGTACGTGATAAGTCTCATTTATATATTATATTCAATTAGGGTTTTATCTCAAAAACTATACATTTTATGTTAATTATTAAGAATTTATTCAGTTTTTATGTCGAGTTCGAGATACTACTGCATTTCTTATTATTTTGCAGGTTATGGAATGTAAACAAGGATGTCAACATGAGAAATGATGCTTGGAACGAGATGGATCGAACCTAAACGAAGAAATTAAGTGAAAAATACTTCTGGACAAAAATTGCGGACCGCAATTATGGGATTTGCTCTCTGGTTCGCTCTGATAAGAAAGTGAAAAAATTACGGACCGCAATTCTAAATTTACGGACGTAATTATCGGGTCTGGAAGCGCGAACTTGCAGTTTAAAGCGATTTTCTCATTGAAATTAAAGGATTTATCAACACCCCTTCGTCCGGGACATCTCTCAACAAACTAGAGAAGAGATCGAAAGCAAGAAAGAAGAGGAAAAACACAATTGGAGAGAGATTTGAATGAGAACTCAAGAACCGGACGAGAAATCATAGATTTTTTGGTGTATTTTTTTCTTTACTCTTTTTTCTCATGTTGTACTATTGTTTAAACATGAATTTTCGTACAATCTTTGACATGATTTGTGGCTAGACACCTTTTCTAGGGGTCTAGGTGTAAACTCGATAACTCAAATGGTTTAATTTACTCGTGCGTTGATCTTTTAGTTCTTGTTGTTTGTGATTGTTGTTTTGTCTAAATTGAATGCTTAGTTTTAATCAACTGCATGTTACCAAAATAGTGATTGAAAGGTAGTACCCAAAATAGATTTACTTAACCTAATCGTGAAACTTATTACCTAAGGGGAAAAGCGAGGAAACCCTAGAAATTATGTGAGGTACCGAAAGCGAAGTATAAAATATATGTTATGCCAAAGTGATTCACTGATCTTAATGAGCTTAGACTTGTAAGATGAGATACTTAATCGTGAAACCCGAATTGTTTAGGTACGGTATCAAGCCACGAAAGTATAAATTTGGTACTAAATCTGAGATTGAATCCCTGACAAACACTAGAACATATTAAAAGATCAAATAGAGTGAATTGACCAAACGAGTGAGAGAGGGCCAAAAGCCCCTAGAATCCTTTATTTGATAAACTTTTCAGTCGTTGTTGTTAGACTTATGCACTCTTAGTTTAATACAAAACTCTTATTCGATAGTCTAGATTAGTGAAACTTGCGAGAACCGATAATTCACCCTTATCCTTGTGGTTCGACACCCCGACTACTACTTGACTAGGCCATGCGCTTGCGGCTGAAATTGAGTATAAATTAGAGTATTTATTAGCTTAGAAAAATACACATCAATACGCCCACCTCGAGATCGGCGTCTGCGTACATGGGGTCGGGGTCGGCCTCGAACTCCGTGAGTGGATCCGAGTCGACTATATCATCTATTATTAATTTAAATTGAGTGTTTGTTAGTTTTTACGTGATTTAGTTCATAATTAATAATTAATTATAGCGGTGTTTTAATTAACGTCCGTTCGAGTTTCATCGTCTTTCCTTAAAATTTCGGCAGCATTTCTGCGCATTTATAGGGTGTCGGAAAATCTAATTAACACATTTTTATTTATTTTTGCAGTGTTCGCTATGATAATCAGTTTTATGCGCGCCTTATCCATTTTTTTAGGATTTCGTTGATTCACTATATTAATTATGTTAAGTGTGTGAGGTTGATCCAATTCTTATTAAATTTGAGTTCCAATTACAAGTAGCGTCCATTTTACTTGTTTATTGATTTTATTGTGTTTCCCATTTAGATTACATTGTTGACAATTCGAGATCAGAACGACAAATATCAGAAATAAATTGTACACATACATCGAGACAATTACAAATCTTTAATTTATTTTATTTACACAAGTTCGATTACATGTACGATTACATTGAGAAAAAATAAACATAGAAAAATTACAAACAAATAAAAAAATTAGGAAAATTGATTAATATATATTATATATTATATATAATATAATATTCTAATATTATTTTATTTATTTAAAAATAAAGAAATTAATTAATATATATTAATTATATCCTAATTATTATTTTTATTATATTCTGAAATTAGATAATTTATTTATATATATATATATAGAAGTTATTAGTACAAAATAATTTCACGTCGTATCTCCCATTTTCGAGTTTAAAATACCGATCCGACCATTCAAAGTGTTATTCATATTAAAATATATTTGGATATCAAATTTTATATTTTTTAGAATTTTTTTCTATTTTTTTGAGGATTAGAAAATCGTTCATATTAAAAATCATAAACTCAATGCATTTTCATCCCCTCAATAAAAATAGAAAAAAAAATCTAAAAAATATAAAATTTGGTCTCCAAATATATTTTAATATGAAGAACACTTTGAACGGTCGGATCGGTATTTTGAAATCAAAAATGGAAGATACGACGCGAAGTACAAAAACGTTTTGTACTTCGCGACTAACCGTAGTATAACTCTATATATATATATATATATTAATATTGTATCTTTATAAGTTAGAAAAATATTTGAAAATATAATAAAGGAAAAAGAAAGAAAAAAATTAATTAAGAAAATATTATTATTTTATTAACGTATTGGTGTTTTAATGTACGAGATCATACGTTGTCTACCATACCAATTGTGCCTGTGCACTAGTAATCCGTAATAGGGGCAGAAAATGAATATAATCACTTCCCATATATTCAAGTTTATGTTTTAGTCCATGGATACCGCCGACCTTTCGGGGCGGCTTCCAATTAATTAGTCATATTATTAATTTAATCCTTTTAACTATCTTGAGTCTTTTAATCCATTAGGCCTTAATTTTTTTTATTAATCCTAAGTATTTATTTTAGTTGATTTATTGGATTTGTTGGCCCAATAACAATTTATTTATTCTTGAGTCCTTAATAATAGATTTGGGCTAATTTTCATTTGAAATTTTAATTCCATCTCCTTAACATTTTGTTAAGCTTATTTGTCCTAAATCCATATTAACCAAATAACCACAATTTAAACCTAATAAGCAAGTCCATAATGAAAATTCGGCTAAGGCAACAACAATAGCAACATGCAATATACACAGGAACCAACACAGACAACAATACGCAAATAACAAAAACATCAACAAGGCACACGACTGTACCAGCACTAGTACAACCAAATAATAACCACAATACAAGGGATAAGGCAGCAACAGGTACAAAGGGGTGAGGGTCAAACCAAGGTCAAACAGAGTTTAACTCAACACATTAACACAAACCAGCAAAATACTAGAACCAGCAACCAGACCAGAACCCAACAACCCATCAAAACACTCCCAACCAGAGAACACAAACAGGGGCCATAGAGCCGACAAAAATAAACCAGCAAGTGTAATATCTGTAACAAGCAACCCAAACCTGATGGTTCCTCAGGGAACCAGTACAAAACAGAAAACCTAAGCAACATATAACGGTGATACTAACCCTTACTAGTAAGACAGATCAACAACCAAGGCAACACAAGCAACAACATGGCCTGACTCCTGGACCATGTCGAACAATCGACATATCACAGACGATAGAGGGGTGTCCCACAGAAGCAAGCAACAAGCATCACACAAGGAAAACAACAAGGAGCTAGGGTTTTACTAGTATAGAGAAAGGAAAATCGGGTCAGCAAGTAAGGAAAAATTCAAAGACAGCAGTGGCAGCACCGCCCTCGTCTTGGTTCCAGCCACCACCTCCTCCCTCCCCTTGCAATCCTCTTAGAGTTATACCTTGTTCTTATAAGTTTGAATATTTTTTTCTGGGTTTATAAATCTCAACACATGAGAGCAAAAAAGGGAAGAAAAAGGCACACACACGGATATATAGGGCAACAAGGGCGACAAGTGAGGGAGCGGGTTGCAACGGTCAAGAGATGAAGGTGACAAGTGATGGGGGCGTGCGAGGCACAGATAGTGGGTGAGGTCGGGTGAGAGAGAGGGGCTACTCCCGTAAGAGAGAGTCCGGTGGTGAGGACAAGTGAGAAGAAAAAAAAAAGAGAGAGGCGGTCTCGTCGCCAGAGAGAGAAAGACAAAGGAGAATAAGAGGCGAGGAGAGGACCAGACGAGAGGGAAAAGAAAGAAAGAGAAGAGAGAGGGGGTCAAGCTAATTAATGAAGAGAGAGAGAAGAGAGAGAGTGTGAGTGGGCATTTAATGGGGAGAGAGAGTGACAGATAGGATCAAATGTGGTCGATTTGTGGCTTTCGGTGTGGCACAGTCCTAAAATTTGATCAATTCGTTGTTTATTTTAACCGGAAATTTTTTTTTGGTTTAAATCTTCTATTATTGGTGATCCGTCATTAGTTGCCGTACGATTTGTAATCAACAAATCTTTATTTTGAATATTTTTGAGTAGAAATTTGGGTTATATGAATTCATGTAATAATTATTATTTAGGTATGTTATTTTAATTTTCACTTATTTATTTATTCATGTACTTGTTTTCTTAATTCGTTGGTTTAAGTAAGATTCATCTTAATTAGCCTCTTAATTATTATTCTTATTATTTCAATAAATTTCTTGGTTTAACAGAAATAATCTCATTATATATTTTTTAATTAGATTTTTTTTCATATATTATAAATGTAACTAATTTTATATATAATTTATAATAATATATCATTAGTGCAATCATTATGAACATTATTTTTTTTGCTCTTACTAAGAATGACGTATCTACAAAATATAATTTATAAAAACAAAAATGGAATCAATTTCCTTTGCGAGGTGCATCAAATTATTGCCCTTTCTTTTCGTATGTACTAACTTTGATTGTTCAAATTAAAATTTCTTTTATGCAATAGACGTTGTACTAATCAAATCCTTGCCATTTTTTGCCTCGTTGACAGCCGAGTTGAAATTTGCAGAGCACGACCCGATAAAATGTATTTGTTCTAAGGCTTATTCTGTTGTGATAAAAAAATTGAAAATTTTATATTAAATATGTAGAAATCAAGTTTAATATCACGATTTAGTAGTCATTGAGAAAAAATATTTAATATCACGGATAATGAAAAAATTATGTAAAATTTTTAAAATATAAAGTCTTGTAGAAGAAAATTTTCTTTATTGCTATGATTATTTATTATTTTTAATATATAAAGATTTAGTCAAATTTAATAATCGCTAAAAAAATTTATTCATAGAAAAATCACTCTTGTTACAATGTGGTTGCTAGAGAATGAGTATCCAGCCCACCACTGACCATCCGCAATTCCGCATTATTTTCATACCTAGCTAGAATCATTAAGGCTTGAGAACACGGATGAATGCAGCATTTTGATCAGGTGAATAATTATTGGATTATAATAATTTATTGAGTTCAAATTAATTAATTAATTAAATACTAAACAAAAAATAATAATTTAATATATATTCTTACCTAAAAAACTATCAAAATAATATTCTTTTACATTTAAAAAATAATAACAAAATAAAACTCAAAATAATAAATAATTAAGTTGATGAAGAAAATTTTTCTATATAAAATTTTATATTTTGAAATCTTTACATAAATATTTTATTATGTATGATATTAATTTTTTTAATAAAAATAATTAAATAATTTACAGAGGATAATTTTTTTTCAGAGAAAAACAGTTTACCGAAAATATTACTTAAAATACTATTTTTCAAAATCGGCCGCCCACCAGCCAAGCTGTACATAAAGAACCCAATTCTATTTACATCTAAATAATAGTATATTGAGAACTCTAAATTTTAGATAAAGTTATATGTCTCGTTTTTGTAAAAGAATTAATAAATTGAGACTATTGAGAACTCTAAATTTTAGATAAAGTTATATGTCTCGTTTTTGTAAAAGAATTAATAAATTGAGACGTAGGAATTTATGAAATTTCTTCTAGAGAAGCCGAGACCACCGTAGAAGGCGAAATCATACTCTGTTTATTTTATGTCCGTCAACCCATGAATTATTATTATGATTTTTTATTTCGTTGGAACTTTATTTCGATTGTACCACAAAGCAATATAAATTGAAGTCTTACTCCACGCATCAAAGTAACAATTGCCATAAAATCTCCCGCCTTGTACTAAAACAGCTAACCGCAGTAACCGAATATCCTGGTTTCACCCAAATAAGATCTCCAATAACACTCCGCTTTACTTCAAAATTGATTTTAAAGGGTTTTGAGGAATTCTTATTTTCTGCTGCGCTGCATCGTGCAAATGCACAGTAAGATGTTTTTTGAATTTGTATTAAAATTTATAAAGTGATAATTTTAATAAATCTCTTTAAATTGATTTTCAAATAGGTTTGAGTGCAATAATAGATCATGACATATCCTTCTAAAATATTATAAATCCCTTTAAAATTGTTTTTCAAACCTCTAGATCATGACATATCCTTCTAAAATATTCTATTCACATGTCGCTATCTCTCAAGCTTATTTTTCTAACAGGCGGGTTCTTTGGTCTATTATAAAAGCAGGTCACGTCATTCCGACTTTGTGTTGTATAAAGAAGGGCAAGAACCAAAATTCCTTTTTGACATATCTTTGAAAAAAAAATAATGCCACGGGGATGTCATGCTATGAACTTAGGTCAGAGTTGCATTTCTAGAACAATCCTTTTTGTTCGGTTAGAATGATGAACTGTCCAGTTGTTTTTAGATTTTTCACGGTCTCCCCCTTTTTATTATTTTGATTTTGCAATGACATCACAAATATGGTGTGTCCCTTCAATCAAATTGTTAATACAACGATCTTTACTATAACTAATCAACTTGTTAATACAACGATCTTTACGATACTAGAGCTATAAGCCTATAACTCAAATTTCGTCCCATAAAATATTTTTTATTTAAATAATTAATAATATAAAAATAAAATATTTAATAAAAATTTCACATTAAGAAAATTTAAATATGATTTTTTAAATACTAAAGTTCTACATAATAATATAATTAATCATGAAATTTTTTAAAATTTAATAATAAAAAGATCATGTTAATAGTTAAATTTCAACTTAAGTATATCATTTCAAAAAAAATTATGTATAAATTATTAAATTTAAGTAGATAAAAAATTTAAATAAATTAATAATAGAGAAAAATGATAATGTGATATGTTTGATAGGTTAGAAAACTTAATATTCTTTATTGAGTGTTGACACATATGTATATAAAAAACACATAAAATTTCGCGATCATGTTGCATTTAGTTTGGGTCCAACCCAATGATCAATATCATTCTACACACGCAATCACTTGGAAAAGATTAAAAGAATAAATGTTCCAAATTGTTATTATTGTAATAAACTAATAAAGTTTTTTGAAGTATGATACGATATTACTATGTCAAGGACCCGCAGCACGAACTTTTGCACAGACATTGATTGCACGGGTACCTCATAGAGGGACTACAAACGGTGACTCGTTGGCCCCCACTCCGCTGGTACAGGTGGCATCATGCATGTAATGTCAGAAACCGACAAGAGGCGGCGAATTGCCTTCTTTTCCTCCTACGAGCGACTTCGGATTCTCTGTATCATTCTTTTCAAAACTATCCTATCGAGAATTTGAAATTAGGACCAAGACAATAAACAAATAAAAGTAATGAAGGATTAGATCCAAAAATCAACGAAGCTTGCTTAGGTGGATCACACAGAGGCAGAGAACAGAAATTCTTAATTTTTAGAAAGAGCCACCTCGCCGCATTTTCAGCATCTGATCGGTTTTTCTTCAATAAAAAAATATTAGATGTTGTAACTTTCGTAATTTTATTTTTGTATGTGATCAGATCCGTCCGATCCTTAGATTCGCCGTATCTTTGTATGTTAATAACCGTCTGATCGGATCAAGGCGCAGTGGTAGAGTTAGGTCGCGGAGATATCAGTTCATCTCGAAATGGAAAGAGTGGGACCGGAATGTCAAGACCATCTCGATCTAATAGGAGAAAAATCCAACGGCAGCTGGTAGTTTCCCATTCTCTAAGCCTGACTCACCTTCTCGCCTCCCTATATATCACCATCTCACCTTCTTTCCACATTATCTATCAAAAAGCTTGAAAAAAATTTCAAAGAAGAGAAATTCTAGATCGGTTTAAGATGGTGACTATTTCTTCGATCAAGGCTCGCCAGATCTTCGACAGCCGTGGCAATCCTACCGTTGAGGTCTCTCATCACTCTCAATTATGACCCGATTTAGTTTGGTTTTGTACGAGTTTTTTTTTCCTTGTAGATTGCTTTTGATCGATTAGCCCGGCATTGATCCATGTATTTTTTTTCACTTTTTCAAAGTTTTCCTGCATATGTATTGCGCAATTTCAAGATATTAGCCTTTAAACCCCCGTTAAACCCTTGATCTCGGCTTCTGTATGCTTGATTAGCTCGATTAGCAACTTGTTAGGGAAAGTCATTATATGACCGTACTTTAGGCCCAGATATTACTCTTACTATAGTTTATTTATTTATTTATTTTTGCCTTTGTTAGATCGCGGATAAATACTTCATTTGGTTAAGTTATATCTCTTTTTTTTAATCATTTTATGAAAAATTGCTTTGTTCATTGCAGTCAGTATTAAGTTTGGCAATATAATATCCGAGCTAATCAGTTAAGTAATCGGATATCTGTTTATATTGCTTTATGCAAGGGATTTTATTAACTGACCCACCGATATCTCTCTCTTTAGTTTGGCCTTTTTTTCCTATTTGAATTTTTAGCTTTACTCAGACTCAGCTGGATGTTATCTCTGTGCATGAGTGATATATTTCTGGGAGTTGAAACAATTGTTAAACTTGGATTATGTTTATATTGTAGGTCGATGTAGTCCTTAGTGATGGCACCTTGGCCCGTGCTGCAGTACCAAGCGGTGCATCAACTGGTATGGGTTCTTGGCAGGATATTTGTTTTATTTCCATGATTAATATTTATATTCGGGTTAATTGAATTTATTTTCAAATTTACCCTTAGGATGGTCAGAAAATATTATTTAAGTACACTTTAGTTTTGACCGTGTGATAAATTTTCCATTGACTTAGCTTTCAAATTCTTTAAAATTGTTATGTGCTATTACCCTGTGAATTCATTTTCAAATGTGACAACTTGTGATTAATCCTTTTAGGGTTTTAAACTTGGAGCAATTGTTTCTTTTTATCGCCTTATGTTGGCATTTTCATATTTTTTTTTTGACATATTGGCTTTACTAGAATATCACATTGCACTGGCTAAGAGAATTTACTAATTTACTTGTGATAATAATGTGATCAGATTTTTCGAGCTAATGTTTCTTTTGTATATTTAAAGGCATTTATGAGGCTTTGGAGTTGAGAGATGGTGGATCTGCTTACCTTGGAAAGGGTGTTAGCAAGGTGAGTTTATTTATCCCTCTTTTATGTTTTCATGCCTCTCTTATATGAACCTACATGGCTACATCAACTCGACTTCAATATGTAATTTCTTTGCAACAACTCTTTATAGGCTGTGAACAATGTCAACTCCATCATTGCCCCTGCTTTGATTGGCAAGGACCCCACAGCTCAGGTTGAGATTGATAACTACATGGTGCAAGAGCTTGATGGAACCAAGAACGAGTGGGGCTGGTGCAAACAAAAGGTACAAAATATATATTTTTTTTTCAGAATTTTCCCAAAAAAATGTACACAACTCGTTTGCTAACCTGTTGTTTGGTTTTGTCATCTGAAGCTTGGTGCAAATGCTATTCTTGCTGTTTCTCTTGCTGTCTGCAAGGCTGGAGCTAGCGTAAAGAAAATCCCTCTTTATCAGGTTTTCTACAGTTTGAATTTGCTTTACTAACTTAATATCTATCCACTTAAAATTATTTCTAACATTAATTTGTTTTTTTGTACAGCACATTGCTAACCTTGCCGGCAACAAGAGTTTGGTGTTGCCCGTACCAGCCTTCAATGTGATCAATGGAGGATCCCATGCTGGAAACAAGCTTGCTATGCAAGTAATGCACTGTTTTAATGTCATTGAAAAAAATAATTCTTTTCTTGTTTCTTTCGTTCTTTCTTCATTATTCATTGTATAGTTGTTGATCGATCTATTTATACTTTATACAGGAATTCATGATTCTTCCTGTTGGAGCTTCTTCTTTCAAGGAGGCCATGAAGATGGGTGTAGAAGTCTATCACAACTTGAAGGTACAAGACAGTGCAATAATGCATATTTTAATCTGAAATCTTCTTGTATTGATATAATTTGCTAATTTATCATAAATATAAATAATACAGTCCGTGATCAAGAAGAAGTATGGCCAAGATGCTACCAATGTTGGTGATGAGGGTGGCTTTGCACCTAACATTCAGGTATGTGTAATAGGACAATTCATCTCCAGAAATGCTATAGTTTCTTCCATTACTAAGTTCATATTTTAAGGATGATACTAATGAATGTTAACTCTGCTATCACAAAACAGGAAAACAAAGAGGGTCTTGAACTATTGAAGACTGCTATTGAGAAGGCTGGATACACCGGAAAGGTAATTTATACTAGTCTTTGAACTCCCTTTTATTTTATCCTTTTCTTTGTTGTTTACAATAGTTTCAATTATTGTTCTACTTCCATTACATAGGTTGTGATTGGCATGGATGTTGCTGCTTCAGAGTTCTACAGTGAAAAGGATCAGAAGTATGACCTTAACTTCAAGGCGGAGGTACATTTTGACTATCTTTCAATTGGTGGGAAAAAAGAATGTTTCAACACATCGCCGCTTCTGAGTTCATAGTAGTATTTTTCTCATGATGCTGTTTGATTTCAGAACAACGACGGCTCACAAAAAATCTCAGGAGATCAATTGAAGGATTTGTACAAGTCATTTGCATCTGAGTACCCAATTGTGTCAATTGAGGATCCATTTGACCAGGATGACTGGACCCACTATGCCAAGATGACAGAGGAGATTGGTGCTCAGGTTCAGATTGTCGGTGATGATCTCCTTGTTACCAACCCTACAGTAAGTTCTCATTTATCCATTAATATGCTTGGGAGAAATTTTACCATGCCCTATAGATGAATACCCTGATATGCCTCTCGCATTCTAAAATCTCAGTCTTCTCATCTTTTTCTCATGACAATATGATACATAAGAATAAATGATAAGGTTTTTCTTGTTTTAGATTAGAGCATGGAGTTTATTTCTCATATTGGGATAACACACTATATATGCTTTCAAAACATCCCCTAAGCTTGGCAAATGGAGATTGTCTTTGTACATGATTTATGACATTTTTTATGACTAATGCAGCGTGTTGCCAAGGCTATTGCTGAGAAGACATGCAATGCTCTCCTCTTGAAGGTACACATCTTTATCGTGCCATTCAAACATTGAATGATTTTATATTGTTAAGTTAAATGAGTTATTATTAGGTGTTTCTGGTTGATTCTGTGATTTACTTGTGTTATGAACTTATGATATAGGTGAACCAAATTGGATCTGTCACTGAGAGTATTGAGGCTGTCAAGATGTCCAAGAGTGCTGGCTGGGGTGTGATGGCTAGCCACAGGAGGTACCCTCCCCCCTCTTTTTGTTCCCATTTTTTCTGTTTGTTTTATTTATGTTTGGCTAACAACTTGTCGTTTTATTTTACAGTGGTGAAACTGAGGATACCTTCATTGCTGATCTCTCAGTCGGTCTTGCCACAGTAGGATTCTTCTCGTTTGCAGCTTTATTGTCTCCTATTGTTGAACTCGTTTTTTATATAAACCAAATTCATAATTATGACTATCATTTCTTTTCTTGTGTTTGTCATAACAGGGTCAAATTAAGACTGGCGCTCCTTGCCGCTCTGAACGTCTGGCCAAGTACAACCAGGTGATTTCATTTTTTTTTCCAAATTATAATATCTATTGAAATCACGTCCTTTTTTGGCCACCAAGTTAACATTATTCAAGTTTGTAAATTCGAAGGATCTATCTGGGGCTGAATTTTCTTGTTTTGTGCATGGCAGTTGCTTAGGATCGAGGAGGAGCTCGGTGAGGCAGCCATCTATGCTGGAGCCAAGTTCAGGGCACCCGTTGAACCTTACTAAGCACTTGTGTTAAACCAACCCGCTTTTTTTTTTTTTCTCTTTTGTCTTTTGTTGAGGAATAATATGAGTTTGGCCTTTTGATCCGGGCCTGTAATCTGATAAATTACTTCTCACTTTTTGTACAAGTATCAAGTATGTATCGTAGACATCTGAGGTTCTGTATCGGATGAAAAAGAATCTTGATGACTTTAACTAGGTTACCTTTTATTATGAGATTGTTCCTCTGCTTGGCTCATTATAACGGCATCAGCTGCATTTTGGATATAGTTATGTAGTGTATTAAAATCGGGACGGGTCGGGATGAGTTATGGCGGGTCAGCGGGTTTTGACGGGACGGGTCGAGACGGGTCAACGGGTTTACACGGGACGGGTCCATTTTGGGGGGTTGGCCGCGGTCTAGGACGGGTCGGGACGGGTCGGGACCAAGGGTGGGGCGAGTCGGGTCGGGAACAGAACGGGTCAGTGGGTCAAATTTGTTTTCTAAATTTCAAAAATTTTAAAAATCGTTATAATGGTTCAGTAAATCGTTGCAATGATATATGAAACGTTATAACGATTTATAAAACGTTATAACGGTTCAGGCACTGATGACTCAAAATAAATTGAAATAAAATTATAAATGAAATAATTTAAGTAAAAAAATAAATAAAATCTTAAAGAATCAAAATAAATTGAAATAAAATTTGTCATCAAAATAAATTGAAATAAAATTATAAATGAAATAATTTAAGTAAAAAAATAAATAAAATCTTAAAGAATCAAAATAAATTGAAATAAAATTATAAATGAAATAATTTAAGTAAAAAATTAAATAAAATCTTAAAGAATTGGAATAAAATGATAGAACTTTAAAAAAAGTGAGAATTTTTTTTAAATATTATAAAAATTAAAATAAATGGGTTAAAAATAAATTACCCTCTTCTTTTATTCCGGGCTTGAGACCGGCTATGTAATACATAGGCGGAGTTTTAATTTTTTTTTTGTTAGTAAAATTTGTTGAAAAAAATCAAATAAGGATTGTAAATGCTAGAAAAATATTGGTTAGTAAAGTTTGTTGAAAAAAATCAAATAAGGATTGTAAATGCTAGAAAAATAATAAAAATGGGAAAAAAATAAAGAATATAAGTGTTTAAAAATACCGTCTAAAAATTCGAGTTCATATTACCATATATCATTTTCTGGCATGTCATCTGAGTCTGCATCCGCTTCTGTCATAAATTCACCGGATGATTGTTCTACGGGTGCAACAAATTACGTTGTTCTGCATCAAACCAATCTTTTAAGCATACGAGTCGTTCAAATGTCTTTGCACCCAATCTGCCGCGTTTATCTGTTAGTATCCTGTTTGCTGAACTAAAACAAGATTCGGAAGGGACGGTTGACACAGGCACGATAAATATATCACGTGCCATCATGGCGAGAGTTGAATATGCAGTTTCATTCCTCTTTTAATAATCGAGAATGTCAATACCGTCAGGTTCCATACTTCCTAAACAATACCTAACTAATTCATTCATATTTGTTTGTATTTGTGAGTCGTCATCTTCCTCCAAGTCTCGCAATAATGCAGACCGACTATTGCTTCTGACATATTTCAAGAAATTGAAAATATTAGTCTCACAATATAACGAGTTCGAATATTATAAATATGTTAGATTTTAGTACCTAATATTACAAGGATTTGAAGAAGATGATTGATTCGTTTGGTTTGAAAATTTAATACTTTTTTTTTGTAAAATCTAATCATGATCAATATAATGGGCAGTAACACAACTATAACTAAGACCATGTTTACCGACGGTCCATATATCAGATATAATTGATATTTTATATATTGCAACTAGAATGTGGTATATCTTCACCAAAAATTTCAACGCTCAATCGATGTGTCATTTCTTCGGCATGAGAGGGATTGAGAGATGCCATTTGATATTGCTAAAAAATATTAAAAAAATATAATGAATATTATAAATATAAAAAAGAATTAATCATTATAAATTAAAAATACAACTAATTACAAAAAATATAGAATCTAATAAAAACTAATTAAAAGAAACAAATGACAAAAAAAGAATGTAAATATATTTAAAAAAACTAATTACCAAAAAAATATAAACTAATTATAAAATACTAATTATAAAATATAATATATACTAATAACTAACCTTTTTTTTGTCGGAATCGAAAGATTGTCGAAAACCCGAAACTTTAAAATGAATTAACGACAAATAATATAACAAATGCTAAATTGACAATAATAACTAAATAACACTAATATAAATATTTTTGATTTTTTTTTCTGGATAATGTAATAAAATTACTATAATAATATAATTAGAGAATTGCTAATATCTAATGATTAACGAAAGAGAGTTTGGTTTGGAGAATTAAGAAGAGAGATAGAGTGAAGTTGTTTGTGTGAGGATATGAGATGAAATGGGGTGGTATTTATAAAAAAAAATTTGAATTATTTTTTTTTTATTTTTTTTTGTTTTTTTGAATTTCTGCGGGTTTGGGACGGGTCAGACGGGTAAAGTGGGTCTGGTCGGACGGGTTTGATTACCGGGTTTCCCGGGTCGGGTCGGGTCAGGTCGGGCACGTGTTAGGGTGGGTTGGACGGGTCGGGTCGGGCACGGGTTAGGGCGGGTTGGATGGGTCGGGTCGGGTCGGTAACACACTAAAGTGATGTGATTTCGGCCCGTTTAGATTTCAGGCTCAATGGTCAATATTCTTTGGTTTGGGTTCGACTAGTTCAACTAGATTTTGACTAGGTCCGGGTTCAACTTGAATATGTATTTGTGGTATGCCTAATTTGAAGCCCTTGACATAGGATGCTCCTTGTTTTCCAATTCTGTTAAAATGCTGAAAGTTAGGTATATTTTTATTTACGATATATCAGTTCTTTTATTGTACATGAATGAAGTAAAATGCATAATTCTTAATATGTATAAATAAAAGTCAATGATTGATATGATAGAGTAAGCAGTCAAGTTATATTTGAGATTAATACCAGATCGGTGTGTTTGCAGCCGTAATTTGAACTATCGGTTGTAATTTCGATCGCTATTGTCTCGTTGGTCATGAACTCATATCTCATGCTATTATAAGATCAATCTGTTGTACCTGAGTTTTCTTTTTTCTTTTTCTAATCAAGGCCTAGATCAGAGTTCGCTCCCATACATGATAAGTTCAAAGATAACACGCTTAATATAAGAACCATCAAAGAACCACTTTACACGGTCAATCCACCTGTCAGCACGAACTGAATGCCAGCCCATCTTTCAAGTGCAGCAGGTGCAAAAAGCACTTCATATTTTCTGGAAAAATGTAAGTGTACCAAAACCTTTGTCGGTTTTGTGTTGCAGAGTATCACTAGTTAGTAACTGTAAGATCGAAATCTTCACTCATCTTTTTATGCAGAGTGCAGTGTGCAATATGTATAATTTACCTAATAAATTAATTTTATAATTTATAACATAGTTAAAATTTAATTTGATTAGCACCGATTGGTGATCAAGGACTTTGACATTGAATCCCCCTTCTACAGGACACATGGAAAACAATATAAACTTTCTTTTATTCATTTCCTGCAGGGCCTAAGGGATGTAATATCTAATAATTTACCTAATTTTGCAAAGCTGAATCCAGCAACCTAATGCATGGTTGAGGATTTTAGGACCATATGCAATCACAAAAATTCATATGCTTGAAATGAACCAGATCATTCAGTCAATTACAGTCAACAAAATTTTCACAGATTTTTCACTAGAAATAACCTTTTCAAGTTACAAAGATCACCAACAAGGGCAGCATAAATTATCCAAGAAACAGTAGGAATACTTATCACGCAACTCCAAAACAACCGAGTTGAATCTCCATAAATAACTTGGCCTTCATGAACCTTGTAAGACCTCTAATTTGGTCACCAGATAATTTCCTGCGACTAAGAAGAAGAAAGAAAATTGAGTGCAATATGTACATCATATTGGCACTGAACCTGACCTGACCATAGTGATGCAAGGTGGTACCTACGAGTTTGGTCAGAATAACATGCTAAATTGTGTCCTGGTCTCTAGAACCTCCAAGTCAATATTCAGTGGCTTCATAATTACACAGTTGCTTATCGACTGGTTACTGTACAATGAGAATATTAATTTAGTAAAGGACAAATGAGGGATCCGATGATGCTCTCGATTGGTACATTTCCGCATCTAAGATGCATAAGAATAGAACAATCCACAGGTACAGCATCAGTATCTGATCCATTAATTGAGTTATCTATTAAAAACACCAAACACTCCGGATTCATACTAAACTGGCTGTGGACCAACACCGTGCCAGACAGGTACTAACTACATTTTCATACTGTAACCTTTAGCTTTCATTTTGTCAACATTTTCTCATCAGTTACTCGATTTTTTTAGATTTTCACGTTTGGTAGCTAATACTACTATATTTCAGCAGTTAATAATCATACCTAGTGCTGAAATAATACAAGAGAAAACAGGAGAGAAGCATTTCAATCATCACTCATCTTCCAAGACACTCCAAATCATCCTAAGAATTTAAGAATGAAGTAAATTGTTATTAACGGTTTGCATTCTGAGCTCTACTTAACGCTTCTATAAAGACTGCAAATACCACAAATGCCGTCACAACATTGGAATGTCATGTTCGGCTCACCCTATCATAGAAAATATTATACCTAAGCCTATGAAAGGAAAAGAAGAAAAAAAAGAAATCAGATCTCATTTAGCCTCTTATTCTCTAATTTCTTCAAGAGATGCCCAAACTACCTTTCATGACTGGTTCTCTAAATCACAAGGAATGGTTCTGGTACATTTTTTGCTTTGAACGAAATTGGGACAGTAATGACATAACATTCTCCATGCTTAGTATTTGTACGAAAATTTCTTTTTGCAAGGCATGCAATTTTTTTTCCAGACAAACACATGAAACATTTTCATTTATTTCATACTTACCAGAAGAGAGAGAGGAAGAGAAAGACAACTAGAAGACCTAGCTTAACTAGCCGTCGTTTTTTCTCCTTATAGACATGATTATATATCTCTGTGACATCTATAAGATGTTGGCGGTTCTGATACCTGATTTGAAGCAAAATATGAAAACAAAATGAAACTTAATATCTTAACTATTAAATTAAATAATAAAACAAAATTTCAAGTATTTATGATTTGGGTTTCAAGGGGGCTTGACTGAGGCTCTGAATCATTAAAAATATGTTTCATTTAAAAAGGAAATGATCCAAGTTATATAAGTTCATTATCTCAGTTATAATGCAACATATGCAATTATTAAGTATAAGCACTTTTGTCAAACTCAACTGAGATAAAAGATCAACTAAATTCAGTAGATAAGTTTGTAGAAGTACAGTATCCGCCTGGATAGTATATTTCTGGTATGATTGTAGGACAAATAGAAGGAAACATATTGGTCAATCAACCAGTGGAACAATGCCCAGAGTACAAATCTGATACATTACTGAAAATATAAACAAATTCACTTACAGAGTATAGTCGTAGTAAACAAATGGCAGAGATAAGAGAAACATTATCCAATGTCCAGTAATAAGCAAAACAAGGCTTAATATCCCTTGCAAAATAAACTCTGGGACCATTACTTTATTTACCCTCGAAGCAGTATCGTAAGGGTTTATATAATCAAACTCTAGATCTGCTAAGCACATAACCTGCCCAAAAAAAAACGAAAATGGTGAAAACTGCACTCAAACATAACATAATAATTCGAAGAGATTCACTAGGACAAAAAAGGAAGTAAGAAATAACACAATGCAATTCGAGCTGAAAAACCTGGAAAATGACGAGAGATATAATGCCAATTAAAAGGAAGAAACAAAGGAGCCACACAAACACCATCATATTCTCTGACTTTCTCTCACTCCTTCCCTCCCTCTTTCTGTTTCTCTATCTCTCTGTTTACTATCGTTGTCAATTACAACACAAAATCCGACCAAAAGTCGGATCCGACAGCGTCGAAAGCTCCGCTAACGATCGGAGGAGACACGAGATTGCCAAGATGGGAGAGAATTTGTTCGGAAGAATACAGAGATTGCCAGAGGGAGACGGAAAGTAAAAAGAAGGGAAAAGCGAATTTGGGCATGCGCCGCAACTGGATCCTTTTCTTTTCCTCTGGTTTACTGCAAGGAATCTAGAAAACAGTGCTGCTCGGAGGGACTTAATTTATAAGTCAACGCTAATAATTTTTACTAATTAACCTTCTTTCTCTGATTATATAAAAAAATTCCTTAATTATCCGATGTTTAATATTGAACGACCTAAATTTGTTACGATCCATAGTAAAAATTTATTGAACTGGGTTCTCAGAAACAAAAGCTTCTGTATTTTCAATATTAGGCTAGTCCATAAGAGAACGCTACAGTGCTTAGTGCTTCTCTAATTCTCTTTAATTTGAATACAAATAGTACAATTGGGATGGTATAAAATTAATATTTAGTACTTTTTATTAAGATAATATACAGGAATCACTTGACAATTGCCGTTTTGACCATTTTGACAGTCAAAATTTAAGTTCAATAAAAAATTAAATAGAAAATATATAAATATATCATTAAACTTATAGAATGATAATATTTCAAATTGTATATAATTTTATTATTATTTGATAATTTATCAGAGACCATCAAAAAATTATATAAATTATAATGATTTTTGATGGATTATCAAACAATAATAAATTATATGAAATTTGAAACTTTATTAATTTATAAATTCAAGGATATATCCATAAACTTCTTTCTATTTTCAAAGATTCTTTCAAATCTATTTGATTTCCATTGTCAAGAGTGTCAAATGATCATTATCAAGTGATCCATCCTACGGTTGCAAATAGATAGTAAAATACTTGATTTATCTGTGATTCGATCCGAAAAATAACAAAAATTATCTTATCTGTATCAGGATCCGAAGATATCTATATCCATATTTTGAAAAACATTAACGGATAAGGATATAATTTGATTATTATCTATCCGTATCTGATCGTTTAGCTATTATCCATCAATATATTAACATTATCTGAAGGTATCTGATCCAATATTATCTAATTTTATTTGAAAATGTATATCCAAAAATCCCATTATATGTTTCTTTAATTAGAATTTTCTTTTACATGCATTGCAAATCTAACTAATCTTCTATATAATTTATGCTAATGTATCATTTCTTTTTTTATAATTCATCAATACATTTGTACTACTAATATAATGATAATTAGTATTTAACTTTTATAATTAATATTTTATTTTTATAATTAATAATTTCATCAAAAAATATATATTCAATTAGTTTCCGTCTGATATCCGATCTGTATCCGATATCCACCAAATATTCGATCCATATCCGAGGCTATCCGTGTCTAAATCCGTATCCGAAAAATTATAATGAATACAGATACGATAAGACCATTATCTGTCCATATTCAATCCGTTTGCAACCCTAATCCATCCCCCATATCCAATTGTAATGATTTTTTTAAAACTATTAAAAATAGATTTTTTTTAACTATATTCTTCAACTTATAATTAATAGATTCTATTTTCATTTCATTTCATTTTATTATTAATTTATATTCTTCAACTTATAGATTAATAAGATTCTAATTTCATTTCATTTCATTTAATTATTAATTGATAGTCCGTCAAAAACCTTTAAATTAGAGTCATCACAAATTGCATAAAATTTTAATAGTTTTTAATAACCGTCAAACATAATTAAATTGTATAAAATTTAAAACACAATCTATAAGCTCAAAAATGTATAAACATTATTTCTTTTTTAGAAATCTTTTTTGAATTGATTTGTTGTTCAAGATTGTCAAAATGACCATTCTCAAATGATCGCTTCCCTATTATATTATTATTATTATATAATTTCTATTAAAATAATATTGGCCTTGTAAATTTCAATATGTATTTCAATTAATTTTTTTCAGAATCGCAGCATAGATTCTCATTCTCAAAACATGGTTAACAAGGCGTAAATAAGAATAATAACATATCATCCTAAATGATGCAAAATAATCTCTCATGATGGTATATGTCACTTGCATCAACAAAAAATGTTTTAAACTAAAAAAAAATTGTAGAGTGGTGACAAAACTAGCTTTAACTCGCTTTTCTGTTCAAGTGTCCTATAGCAACTGAACTCCGCTAAGCTGTGACATAATTCCATTGCCCTCTTGGCCTTTGTCAACGTTCAACACCTGAAAAAAGATTTAAATATGACACTATTATGGAACAAGGTTCTGTTAGTGGGTTAAACAATATACCAGAATGTGGCATTATGGCCTTTCCTAGGATTAACTATTAGAAATTTAGATATTTGCCCATGTACCTTGTCAATGAGGCCATACTCTATTGCTTCGGTAGGAGTGAAATACTTGGGCCGCTTTACATCTTCTTCAATTCTCTCTCTTGATTGACCTGTATGCTTTGCTAACAGATCTACCTGAATTATAACCATAATAAAGTGAATCAGATCAAACCTTGAAAATCATGAGAAAATCTAAATGCTCAACTTAATCAATTATATCACATTTCCAATACAAATTACTCTAGTTTGTTTATGGGGTGGGTGATGACCATAGTGATTGCGTAGTAGCCAAAACCATCATAAAACATGATTAATCATGGAATGGACTGCCAGGCACTCCTATACTAGGCTCAGCTAGACAACAACGGCAT
Source organism: Schoenoplectus tabernaemontani (assembly GCA_037127355.1). Taxonomy (NCBI): domain Eukaryota; kingdom Viridiplantae; phylum Streptophyta; class Magnoliopsida; order Poales; family Cyperaceae; genus Schoenoplectus; species Schoenoplectus tabernaemontani. The sequence goes on from CM073746.1 coordinate 10,071,725, forward strand.
CAGAAGGAAGAAAAGTAGGAGAGTACCATCCGATTTTTCATGATTTTCATTTGATAATTGGCAGCTTCAGCATCTGCTACCGGGCCTTGAAACCTACACATTGGCTGAAACAAGAAACAAGGAAAAAATCAAAATACAATGCATAAACTATGCAGTAAAGCTGATACCACTTCTAAACAGCACAAGATTCAAATCAATACACGAACCCAAGGGAAAACAGAAGTTACCTCCTTTATCATAATGTTAGCTGACGGAAGTGCAGCGCGGTTCCCTCTTGCACCAGCAGCCAATAATAAAGCAGCATCTCCCCAAGCATTTCCCACACATAGCGTAAAAATAGGCGGGTCAATAATTCTGTCGCAAAAATATTGTTGTTTAGTTATTTATTATAATCATTTGAATAATCCCAGTCTTCAAAATAAATTTGGCATCAAGAATTCAAGATGCCTTTTTACACCTTAGTCGTACCAACAAACAACTTTTTGTCATAAAACACCTTGTTCTGATATTTACGTGCCCTAATAATCTATCTATTTTTTTTTTTTTATTTTCAACTTTTTAAAGAAATGCCGACAGGAGAATAATCACAATAATGCACTATCAACAAATATTTTGTGAAAGCTAAGATGTGGGAAGACCTAAACAGCGTCTTATGGTCCAATTAGAGCTTTTTCACGGATTTACCAGTCAGGTCTCGTAACATAACTACCAACTAGGTTTGAAGTATGTGAATAGCAAAGAGTGAAGAAAAAAGTGAACAGTAAAAATAAATTAAACTAAAGTACAGAATTGTTGAGAACAAAATACTAACCCCATCAAATCATACAGTGACAAAGCTTCTTTCTCGTATCCTAACCTTCTGTCATTCTAAGAACGTGAAAATAAGCATTAATACAAAAGACAAGCAGGGACATGCTACAATCTAATAGAATGTTAAAAAAAAAAGTGTTGGTTCCCCAACTGCGCCTGTACGAAAATCAATAAAATAATAAATTCTGCCTTGCATGGATCATTCCTATAAAAGTAAACCTCCAAATATGGACGGGGACTTTTATATATACAGTAAAACTAATGTACTGTAGAGTTTTTCCATGATTTTAACTCAAAAAATGCATCAAATGATCTCCAAATTATGATTTATCACTTTCATTAAATTCTTCATATGAGAATTTTATGGGATATAAAAATTTGAGATGTTTCAAGTTTTATAAGTCACTCTTTTTATTTTTTGAAAATCAGCTCTAAAAACAATAATAAAATATTTAATGTTTGTATATTTTTTCAAAAATTAAAAGCAGTTACTTAGAAAACTCAAAACATCTCAAATTTTTATACCCCACAAAATTTTAATATGAAAAATTTAATGAGAGTGAAAAATCAAAATTTAAAGATCATTTAATATATTTTTTGAGCTAGGATCACAGAAGGACTCCGTGCTCCTAGGAGCATGCTAATTTTACTCTATATATACATATATATAGTTGGGTTACAGTAATTTACAAAGTAAATTAGGGTTTTAATTCGGACTCCTATATCTCCAAAACCACAGCTCCAATGGTCAATTTAATTCCCTCAATACAATCTACACAATAAAATATAATGGATACCAAATTTTATTATCTTCAGAGGTTTGTACTATTTTTTGATTTTTTTAAAGATGACCCAAAAATAATAATAAAATAATATCATTTGAAACTCAAATTTTGGGTCATCTTTCAAAAATCCTAAAAATACTTAAAAAATCTAAAAATAATAAAATTTAATATTTTATAATATTTAATTTATATTTTTGGAGATTGTTTTCCTATTTTTTGAAGGATAGAAAATCAATATTATTGAATGGTTCAAAAATCATTAGATCAATGCAATTTTTACCTCTTCAAAAAATAGAATTTTTATTTTCAAAATATGTAAAATTTGGTCTTTTGAATTTGATCATGTTGAACGATTGAAGAATTTAATGAGAACCATAAATTAAAATTTTTGAGACTTTAAAGTATATTTTTTGATGTATTTTCATATCAGCCGAAATGCAAACGTTTTCACAGTAGTCTCTCTCTCTATATATATAGGTTGACTAATGTGAAAACATTTGCATTTCGGGCTCACAGCTAAAACTATACCATAACATATCTGAAATTTCACTTTATGGTTCTCATTAAATTATTCATATGAAGATATTGGATGATACAAAAAATTTCTAATTTTTTTCTTTTTGGATTTTTGAAAATAAACTCTAAAATAATAATAAAGTATTGAATTTTTTGTATACCATTTTCGGACATGTTATGCTATAATTTAAGTCGCATGCACTTCGAGATGAAATGCACAACATTTTCATATTAATCAATCTTTACGTTACACATATAGTTTTACATTGCGGAGAAGATAGTATTATTTTGTTGTTGTCACTCTTTTACTTGTTTCTTGTGATGTTTGATTTATGCACCGTGCTTGTATTGTTGTTTAACACATGCATGCATTCTTTACTTTATGCTATAATTTATGCACAGTGCACAAATAATATCAGGTAACCGAGATGAGATACAGACAGCACAAGGTAAGAAAAAAAGACACCTAATTCAGTTGCAAAATTCTTCAAATCCGGTACAAACCTTGACTACTCCAGTCGAATTGATATAGAGGTAAATAGGCCTCTCAGAATCGTCATGTTGCAGGATGAGGAGTTGTGAGAATATTAATTCATATGCTTCATGGGTGAGAGGCAAACCGAGGTACACTATTCTGTTGACGAGTAAATGTGATGGCAGATCTGGTGGAGGCTCATCCATTTCCATGTCCCCTGCTGGTAAAGCCTGATCAAAGTTTTTCAAATTTAGAACCAATGAACTTAAAAATAGAAGTAAAACTTACAAAAAAAAACAGTATCTCATAATAAATTCAGTGACCATGATGTGCAAGCATTAACCAGAAAGTATGGTACATCAAGAGTTTCCCCAAATTCCCAACATAGAATGCATTTTCTCTCCTTGAGATGGCTAGCCTGGAGATGCTTCCAACTTTCATAAAAATGAGAGGAAGAGGAGTGGGGGAAATGTTTAGTGTCTTAGTGATGTCAAATTCACAGAAGTATATAGCATGGAGTTAGGGGAAGGTTAACTGATTAAGATTTATCCTTGTACCATCCATTTCCTAGTCTACTCAAAAGACTAAACATTAGCAACTCTTAGAGAGAGTTGTGGGATAATGTATACGGGTCCCTAGACTGGTCTAAGCCTTTTAATTTTATGACCAGTATTGCTGGATTTTTCTTTTTAGTTTGTTCAAGATTATCGAATGCACAAATAAGAGCTACCAAATATGGTCCAATGGTTTCTTTGACACAAAGCCATGTATCTTTATTTTATTTTGATTAGAAGTGATTTATTTCTTTTGGTTAAAGCTTCTGTCTTGCTTGTACAAAATGAAAAAAATCTAACAAGAGCTAACAAGCATTAAAACTTAAAAGGGGTGGCAAGGTGAGCAAAGTGTCTTTTGCATGGACATACAGACTGTTAATCATCCACTATTGATGTGGCTAGAAAATATTTGGTGTGGTTGGGGACGCCTATGGGACTTTGAACCACCATGCAGTAACTGTGCAGATCACTTGGAAATGCAAACTTGCAAAGCTGACTTGGAGGGAATATGAGGGGCTTAATGAGGCAGTTCTTTGAATTCTGTAGGATGAGCAAGATAAAAGCATGGTTTCAGGAGTTAAAAAGGAAAAGTGCCAGATTTTGGGTGTTGACATGATTGCTTTATTAATGCTCATAGAGTTTAATGTGACACAGCACCAGAACAATCTTGCCAGTGGATATGGAGGCTTCCACAAGAGACTGCTTGGATTACAGAAGTTTGTCCTACAATGAGATTCTGTTACAGTCTAAACCTTCTCAGAGTTTTTGGAGGGAATAAATGTATTTGGGGTTTTGCAAGGTTAGAATGTAAAAGATTTGCACTTCATGACTCATGAATGGTACTTATAACAAGTTTGTAGCTTGTGCAAGGCGTAGGTAGAATGTTACTAGTTCTTAATATGATGTGGTGTGCTATACTGTTGGATTAGCTCCAATTTGACACTGATGCCTGGATGTACCTGCACCACTGTGCTCATAAGCTTTTATGGCAATGGTCTACCACACCTCAGAAACAAAAGAAGCTGCAGTTGCATAGATGGAATTTGCCCTGTACTAAGAGGTAACAAATGACAATTTGGAAACATATAGTTCAATTTCTATTTTTCTTTCAACGAACAGTTTAAATTGAGTTAAAAGCGTCAGCAACTAAATCAGAACTCTTACCATGGTGATACCACCTCTACTGGATTTACGAATTGGGGAGAAATGGCTAAGAGAAGGGAGCGTAACAGTGCAGGGGCCATACAAATCGCCATTGGAGACTCTTCTTTCTCTCGCTGTAGCGTTAGGATAAGCCGAAAAAAGCCGCCGATCAAGAGGTAAAGAGAAGCGAGAGCAGCAGGAGAAGGCCAGCGCCATGGCAAGCAAACTATGAACTACTATCAGGGTAGAACCAAGGTTTAGCGATTTCAACTGTATTCAGGGATCAGGGCACGGGATGGATAGAAAGAAACTATGGAGGCGCTGAATTGGATCGGGTGTAAATCGGGTCGGAGTGTCAAAACAGGGCATAACAACTCTTGTGTCTATCTTGTCAAAACAGGGCCTAATAGTTCATGGGCTTCATGTCTCGTTAAACTCCTTTCTTATTATACCTATATTCTTTTCCAAGCAAAAGAGTAAACAGGGTGTGCTCTTATAAAGATAGGCCAGAATTAGGCTCAAATTATAGGGTGTGCTCTTATGATTTAATTAAAAATTAAAAGATTAAAATATAATTATTAAATTAATAATTTTACTTAAAATAATTATATTAAGTGAAATAATGGAAGTAAAATTTTAAATTATATTATTTTTATTTTTTGAGACAATATATTATGTTTTTATTGAGAACCACGTATAAATATATAAATTCGCTATACAAAAATTAAAATCATAAAGCCATTGCAGATGACGTAATTTAACTGAATTTCTTTAAGTTCTAGAAAAAGAAGGAATCAGCCAAAACCTAACAACCATGCGAGGTTGTGTTGAAAAAAATCATTTATCAGAAAAGACTATTCTAATAACTACTAACATGATCTACACCATCCAATCTAAATCAGAGAGTGCCGCTTTAACAAGATATTCCTGTGTATCTTTTATCTTTTGCCACCTACTACTGCAGAAGGATGCTTCATCCGTTTAACTATTATTATTATTATTATTTTTTTTTTTGCTTTTTATCTTGTTCGTTACAGGCACTACTCTTGGAACTATGCGAGGGTTTGGTGATATCTTAAGTGACTTAATTTATTAAAAAATTAGAGAACTTATTTGAAAATATTTAATTAGATTGTTGTTTATTGCAGGCAGGACCGCAAATATACAAAAATCATTTGCGCTGTAAATAGTTTTAAATCTTGTATTGTTTGTGAAAAATATGTATATATAAAGATTGCACATATTAACACATTCCATTAAATTGATATTTAACTATTTTTCCTAGGACCTAGGTGTTTTTTTATTGAAATATTTTTACAACAATATCATAATATTTTATTATTAATGAAACACATGTTCTTTTTTCATTATACTTCTTTTCTTTTAGAAAAACATAATATATAATTAAATAAACCAATAAACGTAGTAAAACATGCAGGATTACGCTCAATTAAATGCCTATCATAAAGTCATTGCATATAATGTAGATTTATTCATATCTTTCCAATTCTTAATAAAAAAGAAGGTTAAATTTTCATGCTTTTTAAGCATGCCACATCATCACTCTTCTCTATCATTGATTTTGTTTAGATTCTTTCATCTACTTAAATTCAATGATTCATATATAATTTTTTTCCTCTCTCCTCATTTAATATGATATACTTGAGATGAAATTTAACTCTTAACATGATCCATTCTTTTACTATTATTCTTTAAAGATTATTATATTTAATTATATTATTACTATTATAATCTTTAGTACTAAAAATTATGTCAAAATTTTTTTATTGTGAAATTTTCATTGAATATATATAATTTTTTTTATATTTTTAATTATTTATTTGAGAACTATTTTGTTGAAACAGAAACATGAATTACGGCCTAGTTTTTGGAAAAGAAGGGAACAACCAAAATTTACCAACCATGCGAGCAGGGGCGGATGCAATATTTTGATCAGGGGGTCAGTAATCGGATTGAAATAGCTTATCGGATTCAAACCCATTAACTAATCGGGTACTAAATAAAAAAATCAATAATTCAACATACATTTTTGGAATATTAAAAAACTATCAAAATAATATCTTTTTATATAATAAAAATAAAACTCAAAATAATAGATAATTATGTTGAAGAAGAAAAATTTCTCTACGGAACTATAAATTTTGGAATATTTACATCATTATTTCTAGAGGTGGCAGAACCCGACCCGACCCGAGAAACTTGCCCGACCCGCTCGGACCCGAACCGACTGACCCGATTTTTTAAGAAAGTCAAATTGATCCGACCCGACCCGAAATCAAATGATCTTCAATCCAATCGAAATCTATCAACGATCTGAAAAAACACAACATATAAATTGACCCGACCCGATCCGACCCGATTTCTTCTAGAAGGTCAAACTGACCCGACCCGTCTGACCCGAACCCGAACCCGAACCCGACCCGACCCGCCCGATTGTCACCTCTAATTATTTTATTATTTACGGTATTAAATATTTTTTCTCAATGAAAAGTAATCAGATAATTCAGGGGAATCAAAAATTAGATCCAAAGAGGATCAGATTAATAAAATATTAGTTTAAAAATATTATTTTTTAAAATCTAAAGAGATCAGACCCTTGAATCTTACTGGATTCGCCCTGCATGCATGCGAGCATCTGTAAAAAATAACGAATAATAATAACAAAAAAAAACTCCTAACGGAGACCACCATGTACAAGCCCGTTTTAACGAGATATATTTGTGTACATATCTTTTGCCAACAAACTATGCAGAGTGATGCTTCATCCGTTTTAACTTTATTCACTTTTATCTTGTCCTGTTGACTGTTGTAAGCAGTATCATTCATTGAAACTATGTGAGAGTTTGGTGTTCGCTTTATTAGAGATATCTTATTACGATAGTACCATCAGGTTGAGAGTGAATGCCAATATTTTGTGTTGTATAAAATCATTTATAAAATTGTCTTGAATATGTTATGTTTTACGGAAAAGTATACAATATCGCACATAGTAACACGTTCCATCAAATTTAGATTAAATAAATGGTTTTCTAGCCACGACATATACGAAGGTGAAACATGGTTTATGATGGAAGACATGGAGTTCATAGAGAGTAGAGCTAATAAAGAAAAGGAAAGGAATGAGCTCAACCTTATGATGTTCAATCAATCCCATGCTGAAGTGAGTAAGAAAAAAGACGGTCTTTTTACCCACTTGACGATGACTCTTGTCTTCGACATATGCGTTGGTCCATTCACTGACTTTGAAATGAGTTTTACAAACGATCTTGATTTATTTAAAAAAAAAATAAAATGAATGTATAATTCGAACATCTAAAATTTGCATTAATTGCTCTGAAACTTCTAATGGAAACTATACCAAATAATAAAAAAGTCAGACGAAGTTTTTTAAAAATAAATAAATTTGTGCATATCTTTTTATCTTTTGCCACCAAACTTCGCAGAATGTATAATTCATCTGTTTTAAACTTTTTTTACTACTTTCTTGTCCTTCATGAGCTCTATTCTTGGAACTATGTGAGAGTTTGGTGATCACTTTAATGATTTAATTTATAAAAATTAGAGATAACTTGTACGTCAGAATTTGGTGTCCGTTTTTTTTTTTTTTTTTTTTTAATTTGAACGCCTGTTGTCTGGAGTTCACAAATAATTTAAACTAAAATACAATTGCACGGATGCACTCATATAATGTGTTAAAATCTAAAACTTTAAGGTAAAATTACTATGCTCACTATATTCTCCATATTAAACTTTTATAGAAAATTAAATTTCATATTTTTTGAATTTTTTTGTTATTTTTGAATGAAAAAAAGTTACTTAATTTGAGGATTTTGCATCGTCCAATAATAATAATTTTCTCCTTACCCAAAAATAAAAAAAATATATTTTTCAAAAAATTTTGATATGAAAAATATATTGAGCTGTTCGGATCGGTACTTTTTTAACTTGAAATTTGAGATTTTAACTTGTTCCACAGATGCACTCGTGCAACGCGTCAAATTCTCAAACTTCACATAAAAAAGAACCATTTGAATTGCTTAATATGTTCTTCATATCGAATTCTTATAGAAAACAAAATTTTATATCTTTTTAAAAAAAATATGAAGAAAAAGTTACTTGATTTAAGGATTTTAAATTATCCAATAGTGATGATCTTCTTCCTATTAAAAAAATTTTAAAATTTTAAAAATTAATTTTCTATAAGAGTTTAATTTGGAGAATATATTGAGCGGTTCATATTGGTAGTTTTTAACTTGAAGTTTGAGATTTTAACACGTTGCACAGACACATTCGTGCAATACATTGTATTTTAGACTCTCTCTATATAATTCTATGATGAGTCGCAAAATACAAAATATATGTATACTTTATGTCATATCTCTCATTTCTGACTATTCAATATAATCTCTATATTAAAATATTTTTGAAGATCAAATTTCACAATTTTTGAAAAAAATCTATTTTTTTGAGTTGTAGAAAATACATTGAGCTAATGATTTTTTAGGCTTCAAAAAGATAGATTTTTCTAAATGTTAAATTTGTTCTCTGCATATATTTTAATATGAGCATCACTTTAAATGGTTGAATCAATATTTTGAATTTAAAAATAAGAGATATGATATGAAGTATAAAAAATATTTTGTATTATACGACTCACTATTGCATAAATTTATATGGAGAAAGTAATGCTATCATAGTTCGTGAAGCATAATGGCTAGTTTGTTTTGGACCCAAATCTTCAATTTTAACTAAATATGACCGATCAAACTGTTTAATCTAATCTTCATTTAAAAAAGCATTAACAAACCAAAATTTATAATTTTTAAAATTTATTTGATTTTTTTAGATGAGGAGAAATTGACTTGATTTTAAAATTCTAGTTCGTCAAAAAATAATAATTTTCTCTCATTCAAGAAAATAGCAAAAAAATATAAAATTTATTTTTCTAACATATTTTTATATGAAGAGTAGATTGGATAGTTTGGATTAGTTATTTTTTTTAAAGTCATAATTTTGAGTTCGAAGCACCCTCACTGTTGTTCGCGAAGCACAATGTCATATCTCTCATTTTATGTCTTCACAATATAAATTCTTATAAATGAAATATTACCAATCTTTTTTTGTGGCGCTAACCGTCATGAGCATTCTAATTTCTAAACAACACACAGCAATATATATAGACAACCGTTTATTTTTTTTCAAAATAAGTTTCACTTAATGTAAGGCTTAATTAAGTTACATTTTAGACAGCTAGAATCACTTACGCGCAATACTGCAAACGGTGATATAAAGTGATAAAAAATAAAAGATATTGTGCATAAATCATAACCGAAAGCAAAACCACCTCCTGACCTTACATGTTTGGTAAGAAAGAGATAAAAAGGAGATAAATGCTATTAGGTAATTATAACGGGGGAAAAAAATAAGGTAAGAATGACACACCTAAACATATAATTTATTTCTTTTAATACACCCCCCTTACTCTTGGTGCATAAACTTTCCAATACCTTTTCTACCCACAGAAACAAAGAAATTTCCAAAGACCAAAGTGGTTTATCATGTTATCTATTTTAAGCTTACCGGGGAGTTATTCATTTAAAAAAAAAAAAGTTGCAAAAGAGAATCCATTCACAACACCCGTACAGAGGAAGTCGCTCAGTACGAAGAAGGTAAACTGTTCTTACCGTATGATTGGATGCATCCTGAGATAGTTGCTCACACCGTAGAGAAATTGAACCAAACAACGGATAATCCTATTGCACTCGGCTCTTTCATTATGCATCCAAACTCCCTTGGACAACCTCATGCAGGTATGCAAACTGTCCCACTGATGAATCACTTTTCTAACCCAAGTTCTAAGGATAGCCTGATCTATCATCAATACCAGTCAGATTGAGTTCATGATGTATGAGTTCAAAACTAACCCTTGCAAAAAAAATATTCAGTCATGACAAGTTGTCCTGCCCCTGTATACACAAAGGGGATCGAGCTGCAAGGCGGGACCCTGTGAAGTATGGTTACCTAGGTGAAATGTGTCAGTAGTTCCGTGAAACTGGCCAGTGCCAATTTGGAGAACAATGCAGGAAGGCTCATGGCACATTCGAGCTCTGGTTGCACCCGACTCAGTACCGTACCAGAATGTGTGATAGAGAAAGCGTTTGCTGGCGCGTGTATTGCTTCTTAGCTCACAAACCTGAGGAGAAGCGGCCTGAAGTGTATTCTGATGCTCCACCATGTGATGATAACAAGTTCGATTTCAGAATCTTGGGTGGTCCAACATTGTTTGGTGGTGTGATGCCTTCTCCGATCCCAGTACAATCATCTCATAGCAATGAGCCTCCTTTTGCTCTCTGCCAGGGACCCGACAGTGCTGTGAAGTAGTCTTTGGAAGGACAGAGACAAAAGATAACAGAATCTGATTCCCCTGCGGTGGTTTTGGATGCCATCAGAGATTTGGACATACTCTGAAGAATTATATAGATGATTCTATATGAAGCACTTGAGTAGAAATTAAAATTCTGACCGTGCTGAAAAGTGTGATCCATAACACATCTATGTTGATTGCATCTAATGTTTCAGCAAATTATCAGAAGTTTTTTCTCAGTGCAATATTCATATAGAACTAATTAATTTTATCAATTTATATTAGCATAAGATGTGCTTCATTGTGTGTTAAGTAAAATAAGCATAATATATGCATATAGTGCTTCATGTGTCTCTGAAATGCATGAATTTGTTCATCTATGTTGTACTGTCTAGTGTCACTCTAGAGTATTCCTTATTGTGTGATGTATGAGTCTGTGAGAGTTTGTTTGTTAGTATCAATTATGTATGTGACTATGTGTTGCGTTGTGTGTCTAATGTAATGTGTCTGTGCGTTTTAATAAATAAGTTGCTGAAGTTTGTAGTTTCTGCTATATATATGCTATGTTTTGTATGCGATAATTAATAAATAATATGATTGTGGTAGTTTATTGTCAATGCTCTTACAATATCGAACAATTGACTGAGCTGTCAATCTCTAACTTGAATAATTCTTTAATATGGTTTTAAACAAATTAACAAAATGACATGGACTATTTAACAGAATGAATTAAAAGGCATCTATAAAAGATAATGTGGAAAGGGGCTAAAAACAACTATTGCCCTTTACTGTCGTTGGCATAAAATTTTCAAACTAATATTAGCACTTGTAATTAATTTGAATAATAATCGGCACAACAAATAAACCTTTCAAGGGTTGCGGTTTCTTCAAATCACCATTTGACTTAACCAAGCTGTTAGGCTGTTTGCATTGACGAAAATAATTATTTCTAAAAATTCTTGCCTCTTTTTCATTCCTTTTCTCTAGACCACTACTTTCTTTTCCGTAATTGTGAATTTGTAGTAATTTGTACTAGAAGTCCAGAGCACAATTGCATCCACGCACAGATACTGTTGAATTCAGAGTATGTTATATATGTAGAGACAACAACGGGAAATATAGATGCATGCTCCAAGCAACTTTCACTAATATATATATTAGTTATTATTTGAAAATTATATATGTAACAATCTCCCTGTTTAATTCTCTGGGGAAGAGGGTACCATAGATATACTGATATGGCCATTAATTAAGAGGACTTCATAATTAAGGCACTTAGTGATATGCCATAACTGCAGAAAAATAAAATTATGTTATTATTTGCTAGCTAGAAATTTAACATATGCTTAAGCATTCTAATTAGGCGTCCATCTACAAATTAAACAATTACAATGTTATTAATTACTACAACTAATCACTGATGGTAACTTTTCGACGCGTGATGGCTGGTTTACCACGTATCACCCGGCATGCAGATCCCAACAAAAGACGATACTCCTTTAAGTGTCTTACCAACCTTTCTACCTCCTTATCATTTCCTGTTTGGTGGTGAAAATCAATAAAAGAACTTTCTCCCGTCACTCTTTCCTCCGGTGAAAAATACCTCCAATAAGAACTCAACCATGGCAACATACTCATCTTTGTTTATTCTCGATTCATCGATTTCGTTATCTCCGGTTCAGAACTACAATTATGATCGCTTTCTACGACGACAGATGTGGTTCACAAAGAACAACAGTTTTATGATAAGAATTTTCAAAGCTAAGAGATGCCTCAACAGTAGGTACCACAACTGGGCGATCTGTCCTTATGCGCATCCGGGTGAACGGATCCAACGGCGAGATCCATATGAATATCAGTACAAGAGGCAGATGTGTCGTCACTCTGAAGATATTTCCAAGTGTCCCCGGGGTGACAGATGTAAGTACGCCCATGGGCTGTATGAGTATTGGCTCCACCCAACCCGGTATAGGACTCGCATGTGTAATAGGGGTCTTGCATGTCGCCGTCGCGTGTGCTTCTTCGCGCATAGCGCTCTGCAGTTGCGCTGGGTGGTTCGTAATCCCAATTACAGAGGTAGTGGAGATGTGCAATATTTTCTATTGTCGAGAGACAGCCCGCTCCACTGTCAAGCAGGTGAAACAATATTTTCTATTCAAAGAAGGCTGGATGACGGATCAGGTATAGATCAGCCGTCAATGATGAACTGGTACATAGAAATGGTCAAGAAGTTACTAGACAAGTTTGACTATGAATTCTATTAAAGGATTATTTATTTAACTGCCTATTGGGTTAGAGGAAATAAAAAATCAGGAAAACTCATCTCTGTAGTGAAGAGCAGTAATTCTAATAAATGTTGGACTGTGTTGTTGGTTTCTATAATTTATTTTGATTTTCATGTTATGGCTAGTGGAATGCATTAATTATGTAATAAATAATAATTTAAGAAGTTTCTGTTAAGGATTTTGAGGAGTATACTTTGATGAACAGAAGGCCTAAGTTATAGACTTGAAAATGTATGTTTCTGTTAAGTGATTTATTGTTAATTGACAGAGTGGGCTCTGTTGTGATCATTTCATTAGTTGTTACTGGATACTGTATACAACGAAATACTAAATATCACACTAATAGATTAACAAGTCACTTTCTATATTTGTATTCTTATGTTTGGTGCCAGTTATCACTATTTCAACCTTCTTTTCTTATTCACAGATTAAAAATATGATAAAACTCTAACCACTCTTCTCTAATAACAATTACCAGAATGCATTCGCTTAATTTTGAGGCCCAAAACAAGAGGCTCAGGCTTGGAATACACCCTCTCCTAAAAAATTGTTCAATTCAGACCCAAAAAAGCTTGGTCCAACTAGTTGGTTCTGTTGCTTCTACATGTGGGCTATCGGCCTATATATCAGATGAGTTGGGTTTTAATAGTTTTATGTTTGAATCCAATTCAGCAGAAGCTAGCTAATGGGGATGACAATTACTAGCTAACCATGTTAGTTCCCAGAGGAAAAAAAAGTGATAATTTGATAACTGTTATAAACTCGAGGAAAATAAAGAAAAGTACAAACTGTATGAAGGAAGAAATAGTGTTGTCTTTCATTCATATATTTCCATGACAAATACATACTTACAAGCCTTTGTTTATAAGCTACACTGTAGATGAGAAGACTTCTAATTAATTTCATCAATTAATATTGGCAAGAAAGGATATCTTTTAAAGGATAAGAGTTGGAGTGTATAAGGAGTTCAAAGAGTTGCAAATGGACATTCGTTAATAAAATAATCATAATAACAACTAATGTTTAAAAATCAATTATTTAACTAGTGTTTAAAAAAATAAAACATAAAATCATAGGTTAATTATTGAATATACAGATCAGACTGTTATTGGAACTATAATTGTCCCTCGAGAGTGCTGATACAAAAAAATATAATCATTATTTATGAAGATATTGAATTTTAATAATGATTTAAAGTATTTCCTACAAAGAAATTACGGTCAAGTAAAATTTGAATGTAAATAAATAATTATTTAATTCTCATAACCTCTAAGAAAGTAAAACCTCATAGAAGTAAAATCATCAAAATTGTTCGAATGTTATTTTTTACTGTTTTACACTATAATAATTGTGATCTCGAGACTTTATGATACGAAATTGTGAAGAAATATTAACACAAATACATTAAAATATATACTTCTTATGTTAGTCTATTTGTGTTTTATTTCATTTGTTGTCTCATTTTAAAAAATAAAATCATCAATATACATAAAATTAATTTGAATGATATCTTATTATGATTTATATTATAGTCACTGCGAGTTGAAGAATATATGATATGAGTTGCGTACAAAGATGGATATAAATGCAATAAAATAATAATGTTTATATAAGTCTATTTTAATTTTGTTCCATTCGTTGTATCATTTCAACAAATAAAATCATCAAAATATATAATTTTTTTGAATGATGTCTTCTATTGATTTACATTATAATCATTACATGCTCGAGCATTTATAATACAAATTGCTAAAAAAAGATTAACATAAATATATTTAAACAATATTTCTTTTGTCAGTTTATTTGAATTCTGTATCATTTGTAAACTCATTTTAACATAAAATTATAAAAATACACAAAATTATTTTTAATATTATCTTCTATTGATTTTATTATAATCACTGCGAGTTCAAAACTTGATGACAAGAGTTGTACATAAAGATAAATATAAATGCATTATAACACTACTTTTTCTGTTATAGTCTATTTGTGCTTTATTTTATTTATAGTCTCATTTCAACAAATAAAATTATCAAATATATAAAGTTATTTTAAATGATATATTCTATTGGTTTTTATTTTAATTATTGCATTATGTAGTGTTTATGACATGAATTGTGCACAAAATATAACACATATTCTTTAAAACTTTATTTTTTATGTTAGTCTATTCAAATTTTATATCCTTTACAGCCGCATTTCAACACATAAAATTACTAAAATGCATAAAGTTATTTTGAATGTTGCATTTTATTGATTTATATTGTTATCACAATGATCTCAAAGTTTTATGATATGAGTTGCATACAAAAATGAATACAAATGAACTAAAATAATATTATTTTGTTAGTTTATTTAGATTTTATTTAATTTTTTATCTTATTTTAATAAACATAATCATCAAAGTACACAAAAATTATTTTAAATATTATTTTCTATTTATTTATATTATAACCACATCGAGCTCAAAACTTTATGACATGAGCCACAAATAAAAATAAATATAAATATATTAAAATAATAATAATTATTATTTCATTAGTTTATTCATATTTACCTTAGATGAATTAGATGAAACGACTTCATTTACTTCTTGGACAATCAAATCTTTTTAATCTATAGGGTTCGTTTGGCAAATCAAGGAATAACGTTGGAAGAGTGGTGATTTTGGAAGAGTGATAGAATAGTATATTTGTGGAAGAGTGGTATTCTTGACTATTCGGAAGAGTGAAAATATCATTTGGTAGTTGTTAATCAGAATGGTTAAAATATGAATAATTATGATACTAACAATGATAATGATGATAATAATAGTAAAATAATAATAAAATAATAATAATAATAATAATAATAATCATAATATAATAATGAAAAATTATAATTATAATCATAATCATAATAATATAGTAATAAATAATTCTAATTCTAATAATATAATCATAATATAATAATACAATACAACATAATTAAATAATAATAAAATAATAATCATTATCATGATAATAATAATCATAGTCGTAATAATAATATAATAAGAAAAAATATAATAATAATAATAATCATAATCATAATATGATAGTAATAATAATAATAATAATAATATATATAATTATAATATAATCATAGAAATAATCATAATATAATAATATAATAATAATAATATAATAATAATAAAATAATAATAATAATAAGTAATAATAATCATAGTCATAATCATAATAATATAACCATAACCATAATATAATAATATAATAATAATAAAATTATAATCATAATCATAAAAATATTATATAATAAATAATAAATAATAATAATAATAATAATATAATAATAAATAATCATAATCATAATCATATTTATAATCATAATACTAAAATAATAATTATTATAATGTAATAATAATAATAATAAATAATAAAATTTATCATATAATAATACGAATAATGATGTTAATATAATAATAATAATAATTATTATAATAATATAATAATAATTATTCTTATAATAATATAATAATAATAATAAATAATCATCATAATATTAATATAATATTAAATCATAATCATAATAATATAATAATAAATCATAATTATAATTATAATCATAATATAATAATATAATAATATAATACAACATAATCAATCAATAATCGCTATTCTGACGAGAGCTAATCCGGTATACCACTTATAACTTGATATACCAGATTAGTACACTTACGTATTCTTCTACTTAGTCTATAATTCATTTAACAAATTAATTCATCCAAATAGTTATTATATTCTAATTTTTTGCTATTATGCCAAACAGTAATGATAAAGTGTGCTTGTACCTATTTTCTTCATTAGGAATTAATAAAAGTTTACCGGTCAAAATTCTCTTTCGTTCATAACAAGGAAGAACTCTACATTTGGGCTTCAGTTCTGCGTATCCGATTTCCTGTACCGACTCGCACTGCTCATTGTATGTAAGAATACAGGATTCGTATTTTACAGGGACCCACTTTCAGAGCTCCCTTACATTATTTCGCGCCAGAGAAACCGCGCCTTCCTCCTCCTGCATTAACCCCTACTGCGCGGTACACTCTCTCGTCTTTACCGCCCTCTCTCTGTTCTCCGACGAAACCCCACCTTTTAACCAATTTCGTGGGTTTTATAATTTAGACCATTAAACCCTACTAAAATCCTCGTTCCCTCTGCTCCTTGATCTCCAATGGGGACCATGAGAAAGGATGATTCCGTCACAAAAGCTTCATCGACGTGTACAATTGAAGGACCAGCCTCCATATCCCCACAAACCCCCGTTTCGCAGTCAACGGTAGATGCATTTCCGGCGGGTGCAGAGGTGGAGGTGAAAATTAGCTCAGAAGGATTTTTCAACTCCTGGTATGAGGCAAAGGTGTTGGCTCGTTACACTGTAACGCGGTGTGTCAAGTACAAGGTCCAGTACTTCCATCTCTTGCAGGATGATGGATCACCACAGCCGCTGGTAGAGGATGTGCATGCCAAGAACGTCAGGCCTAGGGCCCCACGCCGCTTGAGCACACCTGGTAGTAGTGGTAACGAGGTATGAATTTGGACTTTTGCTTGGAAATGGAATAATTTAGAGGGATTGCACTTTCTAATGAGTGACTGTTTGTAAATGGAAGTTTATTTGCCGGATCAATTTCTATTCTGGCAGTTACCATTGGTGGTGTCCCGAGATAGATCGTTTCCTTGAATAATCTTAAATATTTCACTGTTCCTTAGACTTGCTTTTTCTATTACTCATGTATCCGTCTTTGTTGCATCAATGCACAGATTAAGTGCTTAACTTTAATGTTTTCTTTGTTGTTTCCTCATTTTTATTTTTTTCTTTTGCACATGGCTGTTCTCAGGCATTCTCTTTATCTATCTTTCTGAGCAGGATGAGGACCCAAATATTAAGCTGTATGACCTTGTCGAAGCATATCACAATGATGGGTGGTGGTATGGAGTGGTTTCGTGTCTAAGAAATTCTGAAACAGGTCTATTCACGATATCTTTTCCCAATTCCAGGGAGGTCTTCCAATTTAAGCCAGCCGACATTAGGCCTCAATTAACTTTTGTCAATGGGAAGTGGATCCCAGTTTTAGGAGAAGCACAGGTACACAAAGAGTTTTTCAGTTTATATGTTTGATTTTTTTTTACTTAAAAATAAGAGATAGAAACAATTAACAAATGTCGAGTATCCAACAATCCATGTAGAGATGTGGTTGTTGTGAGTCCCATCCTGTTGTGTCTTGGCCACATGCAGCCAGAGATTCGTTTTTTTGTATTGTCAGACCTAGGCCGTACTGTTTGTGTAACAAGAATGGACACTAGTGAACTCCATGATCCAATATGGATAATTATGAATTTTGTTTTTCTTTTACATTTTACTCCTCGTTATGAATTTTATTTTTCCTTTTCATTTCTCCTCCTCGTTTTGTTCATTTGACAATTTTGGGCTGAAATGTTTTCATTGAGGCAAAAATCATTTTCTAACAGATTGAATTTATCTATATTTTAGACAAAAGAAACCTTTAAAAAAGGTGACAGCGTGGAAGTGTATCATTTGAGAGATGACTATGGGTCGTCATACTTCCCTGCACAAGTGGAAAGAGTGATACACAATTCCTACTACCTGGTCAAGTACGAAAGTTCATATGCAAGGCCCAATGGCAACCTGACTGAGATCCTTGAACCTCAATATTTGAGGCCTGCCTTAGACCGCATCCCCATGACAGATTGCCTCATGGCAGGCTCCCATGTAGAGGTTTTTCTCAAAGGAGGTTGGTCTCCTGGTGTCGTGTTGAGTGGTCTGAGTGGTTCCAATTATGCAGTAACTTTGGTTTTTAAAGGTAAACCAATGACGGAGCATTTTAATATTTCTAGCTTGCGGTTGCGGTTGGATTGGAATGGCAGGAGGTGGAGCAAGTGGTGCAGTCCTTCTAAGGTATCTCCTCTCTTCTTACTCTCAAGGAGTACAGTCAGTCAACACACTATTTCTTTTACGTGTTTTGTTGTGTTAATTCATGATATCTTTTCCTATTTTTAATCATGTTAATTTTTGATTTTTACATTATAGACTTTAGCATAAAATCTTCTTGTTTTTATTCTTATCTTTATATTCAAACTTGCTATGTTCAATTTACCCAGACCAACTTGACACTTCTGTGTACTTCATATAATTTAGGAGAAGAAGAGAAAATCAGCCAATTACGGTGAAAATTTTGCCTCTGATGTTTCATTGACTGAAAGAAGCGAAACCACACCTGATTCTGTGACCACCACACGCAAGAAACTGAAAAAGGAGAGGTCAGAAGAAGTTCAATATCTTCAAAGCCCTTTTGAACAAAAAGTTACACCCAGATCATTTACTGATGCAAAATAATTCTATTTTATCTTTTTGATGTCTAATTGCATCTTCCAACATGGTTTTTCTGTTATTACACTAAGCATTATCCTAGTTCTTGGTTGTGTCAGAATGGACTTAGATTCTGAAGATGAAGTCCCGATCAGAGAACTTTATGGGTTGAAATCAGAATCAAGCAAAAGCAATAGTAGTTCTAGTCCAAAAAATATGTGTGCTGTTCGTAGAGTATCTCAATCTCACAAGCTACTATCAGAATTAAAGGACAACCATTCTGTGAGTAGTTCCATTGCTTTCATTCTGTTATTTGTCGATTGAGTTTTTTTGTACACTTGTAGCATGCTTAGCTCTTTATTACTATTGAATTTTTTATCAGGAGGGATCCAATGCCTATGGTCACTGGTACCCGTTGTGTTTAAATTAACAAATGTAAACCATTATATATATACTAAAAATCATCTCAATTACATACATACAAAAATAATGAAATTTTAAGTTTGTGATAGGCTAGCCATCAAGGGAGGAAGTTAAATCAGAAAATTTGGTCCATTGATCTTATTAACACTTGATGCATATAGAAATAAAATTAAAATGATGTAATTTTTGTTACACTTATAATATGATATATAAAAAATATTCCATCAATTAGTTTTCACATGTAAATGTTTAAAAATAGTTATTTGAGATTTATATTTTACTGGCGCCACTATGACTAACGACATGGACATTGTATCCCTTCTCATATTTTATTGGCTTAGAAAATAAATACAGGAAAGAGAAGCAGTACATGCAAAAGAAATTTGAATGGCTGGATGATAGATAAAAAACGTAAGTCAGTCTTTCTTATTTATTTCTTTGGGCGTGATTTCTTACTAGAGCTTTTTTAATACAATGAAGTTGGAATTTGCCCACTTGTCTTTGAGCGCATAAAATACTGCAAGTGCACTTTCACTCTACATTAGTTACATTTTTGCAGAACATGAAGTAAACCACAATGGACTGACTACTACTGAAAAGCAAAAGGATGTAAATTTATATAATGAGAGCTCTAGTGATGTTCCTCAGGCAAACACAAATGGTAAGAGAGAAGCAGCTCACGTGGGTACCATCTCATGTGAATAACTATTTCATATGCTAACTGATAATAACTGCAATTGAGAAAGATCATTTATTTATTTCATTTCCTTGAATTTGTTTTTTTATTTTTTCCCTGGCACTAATTTTTAACCGATAATACCGCCTGACAGCTTGCAATACAAAGTATGCTGCTGATCTTACTGGGGAGAATACTGTCAGTGTCTCATCCCATGACACTACAGTGGGTCATAATGTAGGTTCAGAGAGCCAATGCATGGTTAATGGTCAAGGTGAGAAAGTATTTTCTCAACTGGCAGTTCCAGTAGGTTACAATTTCCATATGTACTTGTATGGTCTACCGTAAACAGAGAGGAGCATAATGATAGAACACACAACAAAGATG
This sequence comes from Schoenoplectus tabernaemontani, assembly GCA_037127355.1. NCBI lineage: Eukaryota > Viridiplantae > Streptophyta > Magnoliopsida > Poales > Cyperaceae > Schoenoplectus > Schoenoplectus tabernaemontani. The sequence goes on from CM073746.1 coordinate 10,092,527, forward strand.
ACCCTCATTTATTTTAAATGGGTCTGCAGTATTTTATGGGCTCAAAGATGAGTGGGCAAATTCCAACTTCAGTTTTTTTTCAGAAAGCTCTCTAGTAAGAAATCATGCCCAAAGAAATAAATAAGAGAGATTGACTCATGTTTTTTTATCTATCATCCAGCCATTCAAGTTTCTTTTGCATGTATTGCTTTACTTTCCTGTATTCATCTTCTGAGCCAATAAAATTAGTTTTTTGAGATTTATATTTTATTGGTGCCATTGTGGCACTAATGACTATGAACATTGCATTCCTTTTCATCTTTTATTGGCTCAGAAGATAAATACAGTAAAGAGAAGCAGTACATGCAAAAGAAATTCAAATGGTTGGATGATAGGAAAAAAAAAGTGAATCTTTCTTATTCATCTCTTTGGGCATAATTTCCTACTAGAGAGTTTTCTGGAAAAAATGAAGTTGGAATTTGCCCACTCATCTTTGAACACATAACATACTGCAAGTGCACTTTCATTCAATGTTAGTTGCATTTTTGCAGAAGTAAACCACAATGGATTGACTACTTCTGAAAAGCAAAAGAATGTGAATTTATATAATGAAGCTCTGGTGATGTGCCTCAGCCAAACAAAAATGGTGAGAAAGAAGCAGCTCATATTGGTACCATCTCATGTGAACAGCAATTTCATATGTTTAACGGATAATTATTATTAATTGAGAAAGAACATTTTATCATTTATTTATTTTTTTATTTATTCCCCTGAAACTAATATTTAACCGATAATACTACCTGACAGCTTGCAATACAAAGTATGCTGCTGATCTTGCTGGGGAGAATGCAGTCAGAGTCTCATCCCACGACACTACAGTGGGTCATAATGTAGGTTCAGAGAGCCAATTCATGCTTAATGGTCAAGGTGAGAAAATATTTTCTCAACTGGCAGTTCCAGTAGATTACAATGTCAGATATATGTGTATTGTCTACCCTAAACAGATAGGAGTATAAAGATAGAACACACAATAAAGATGACCTTTATTTATTTTTACATAGGTCCCATCTGATATTTAGTAAGTAATATAATATATAATTGAGCAAACAGAGGGAACATTGTGTGTATACTATGGCTAGGAATTGAGTAATAAATGGAAATAAATAGTAGTTCTTATCAGCTAAACTTGTGATTTTTTCCAGCAGACTCTGTAACTGGTGCTGCTACTGAGATCAGCATGGGCCAATTGGTGAATTCACAGCCTCTCAACTCAAGTGCAGCTACGAAGCATCTGACAGAAAGCCAAGACAAGATCTCAGACCCTAGCCTGAGCAGACCGGTTTATAGTACTGACCAGGAAACCCCACAACCTTTCTTGGAGAACTCGGTCTTAACAGAGCCAAATCCTAATTCTAAATCTGACAAGCACACTCTGTCAGAGAACAGTCCGGTCAAACCAGTCACTTCTGACAGTGCATTACCATTTGAAAAAAATTCACCACTATGGAAGAACCTTGAAACTCTAAAGGTGTTCAGCCGAGTTCCTCAGACACCTCATTTCATGAAGCTTGAGAGGTACCATCTTTCTCAAGCTGGCATGATGATGACCTTTTCAGGTTAACACCTGAGTTCAGGTTATTGCTAAGTACTTGCTGTGACATGCACAACTCCTGTAAATGAACTCAGAATTGTGAGTCTTGTCTGGTGCCTGGTACACAGTATACCTATAGTGATTGGTATGGTACCTGATAGATTAACGATGAGTACTTTCCGTTACTACCATTTTAACAATAACTTCATGTTAGAACCTCAATGAACATCTCTAAAATTTATCCAAAGTCCAAACACATTTTAGGAGCTGTACCAGACTGTACAGCTGGAAATGAAGACTGATATTCCATATGCAGTGTGTGCAAGGAGATGAGGGAAGGTATGGCAATTGGCATGATGGCGACCTATGCTAACCTGGCGGAATCAATCCAGAAGCTTCCAGTTCACACTGAAGTGACAATCTTTCAGGAGAAAATTTTCTGCCTCGACTCTCTAGAGGAGAACGGGTTCATTGTGGAACCAATGCGAAGCCGTTTGCAACGCCTTCTAGAAATAAAGACTAACTATACGAAATCTGTGTTGAAACAGGTTGAGTTGGAGCCTGCACTTGCAAGCAAGGAACATGAGAAGAAGAATTTGCTTGCATCAGCCAATACATACGATGCTGAGTTAGAATATGTTACAAAGAGAATTGCTGAATTGAAAGAAAAAAAGAAAGCCATTATGAAAGAAAGAGCAGAAATTTCAAGTTCAACAGCTCAAGCTGAAAACGATATATCAAGGCTGAGAGAGGAGATTTTGAGCATTAGTAGGTCACATCAACAGAGTCTAGAAGAATTTGAATGCGTTGTATCAAAGCCTCTGTACTAGAGGATGGTTGCAGGGGGTATCTAGCGTTTAGGATTCTTCACTTCGCTTTTTGCGTTTACTTTTTGTGAATATTAAGTAGGTCTTTATTTAGGTCTATGTCTTAATGGATGAAATCACCTTTTGGAATGTGTATCCATGGTTAAATCTAACATGATGTATGTTCTAAAGATAGAGGGGTGTTGTGTATTTTGCATATCAACTTAGATGCATGTAGAGTTTTAAAAATTGACACGTCATAACTAATCAAATTATGAAACATCAAGGTATGTCCCAGTTATATCATGCCATGTTCTTATCGCGTGACGCGTCTTGTGTTGTTTTGTCTCTTTGACATCTCCTTTCAACTAAAATTAATTCGTTAGAATATATTGTCAAAATTAAATTTTCATGATATATATTAAATTAATAATTTCTTTTAATAATGAGATTCCTAAATAAAATGAAATTGTTAAATGTACTATTAAATTTAGATAATTATCTAATTTTATCTAATCTCTACATCTTTAAAATTTAAATGATTATCAAATAAAATTTGATAATTAATTTGATAATGAAATACGAATGCTCTTATGTTATAAAATTTGTCCATCTAAATGTCACATGAAGCCATTAAACCTATTACTTGGAAGTAATATAATTACTTTTTAATTTTTTTACATCTAATCATAAATAAATATATTCTTTATTATGAAAAATCTTCTAATCATTTTCTTCACATTATTGTAAATTCTATAATATTTTCACAAATTTATATTTTTTAAAAGAAAGGTTCTAATGCCTCTAATGCATCAATTATATCACACATCAACTATACGAATCAATGATTCGGATGATGAAAATATCATAGATTCTATTCCTTCCGTCTCCTCCATATTCCCTCTCTCGTTTCCTTTTCCCCCTGAGACGGAAATCCTTCTCATGGAGGATTCAGACTCCGATCCATTGCTTGTTCCGTCTAATCTCCATGACGCCTCAACTTCTCTACACTTCGTCGTCTCCTTGCCTTCCATTTCGACCCTTTCCTTACCTCTCGCTTCATCAAGCCCAACAACAAGCTTTCTGGTTCGTTTTTACCTCCAATTCTAATACAATCTAACTATTTTTTGGTTCAACCTCAAATCGGTTGTTTTATCAATTGTTACCAGTCGACTCAAAACTCAGTTGTCATTCTTCCTCAACCAAACAACTGAATGTTGGGTTTTATATCCAATTCAGTTTTGGCCTATATTCGTTTTTTTAACTCTTATTTATTATATTGTCCTACACTTTTTTCGTGTGCCGCTAAAAAATTGAGTGCTACAGTAAAATCATTGTTGTTTATTCATTTTTTTTTGTGTGCAGCTAAAGTGCTGTTTGTTCTAGCAATTAAAATATTTTTATAACTTTTTATAATCTCTTTAATTAGTAATATTTTCATGTTCCAATATTTAAAAAAAAATAGTGTTTTTTAATAATATTTTTGAAAATTTATCCTCCTAGAAATTTTTTTGTCTCATTTTAAATTATCTGATTATTTTTATTGAGAAAAAATATTTAATATCGTGCATAATGAAATAATTATGTAAAAATATCAAAATATAAAGTTACATAAATGAAAACTTTCTTGATTATTTATTATTTTGAATTTTATTTTGTTGTTATTTTTAATATATAAAATATTATTATTTTAATATTTTTTTATTAGATAAGAATATATATTAAATTATTATTTTTTTATTCAGTACCCCTGGTCAAAATTCTATATCTGCCACCAAACTTGACTAAACTACTTAATTTCTTTGTGTGTTTGTTGAACTTCATCTATCCGTGGTAACATTTTTTTTATTGTAGTTATTTTGGTTGTATGTAAGTTTGAATTTATTTCTAATTTCTCAGGTATTTTTAATATACGGGTTCTTTACTGTTTGGGGCTGTTTTTATAGTTAGGATCTGATGTTGATGTACCAGTAGTTTGTATCTGTTGCACCGATTTCATAAACATGGCAACGGGTGTACCAGTACCCGGAACAAGGTATAAATATCTTTTCCGTCAGCGTTTTTTTTTTTTAATTTAGAGACAAGATCCAATTACACGATTTTCAGCTATTCTCTCACATTTAATCAATGAAGCATTATATATTATTTATTTCTCTGAGTCTCTAGTGGAGAATGAGTTCAAACATATATCTTTGATTATGTACATTCACTCTATATCAGATTTCACATTTTGTCGCATCAACATTTTAACATGTTCTGATTTTAATGGAACTTAAAGGGGAAGAAGCAACAGGCAAACAAAGAGGGAAAGGATGTTACAAGTGAAATTGATTGGGGCATGGACCGTGGAAGAAGTCGGATGGAGGTGGGTGAAGCCGGCTCGAAGGGAGGCAGACGAAGAAAAGCTCGAAGTGAGCGGAATACCATGGATCGTCAAGCTCTCCATGAGAAAAGAGTAGGGTTTTTTGTTTTATGGGAGAAGAAAAGGAAACGAGAGAGACGTGGAATTTGTGAAATTTCAATCCCAATTATTGTTGGTATTGTTGATGTGCGGTTCAGGTTCTGAGATAAAATTGAGGCAATAGAAACCTCATCATTTTTTAAATGAGAAAGGTAAAATAAAAAAAAAATCATTACTAAACGTATTTAAAATGTGCCATGTTACATGTAGCAAATAATGTGTACACATGTCATGTCACATTCTGAATTGACATGTTACGATATAGCAAGGTGTGTATAGTTGTAATTTATTTTATATGTTGTCGTATCATAAATATGATGTGTTTTCTCATTATTATTTTTTTGAAATTTTATGTCAATAAAATACTATAATCTTAAATAAAATACATGTGTTTTTTTATAAGGTGCTGATATTATGCCCCATGTTTTGCCCCCGCACTTGTTGATGTGCTGGATTCGTACTAAAAAGTTGGATTTTACAACTTCTGATTTTCATAGAAGTGGCAAGCTAATGTTCAACGGGTAACAAGCAATCAAAGTTGTTGTCCGTGATAATTGGTAAGATTATATTTTTTTTTCCATTCAAAACTATAATTTTGTCATTATATGGTAACTGGTAAAGTTATGCTATCCATTCAAAATTAAAATTTTGTCTCACTAAATTAGTAATGTTATGTTTTTTATCCAGATTAATTTTTAATGGCGTCTCAATTTTTGATGGCAAAGAACTCTCTTATCAAACTAAGACAATAATTTTTTAATGAAAAATCTGAACAAAAAATAACTTTGGGAGTTTCTGGAACCACCAGCGTGATCTCATTCTTCCATGCTAACGCCCTGGAGTCTCTTTTAATTTTCTGAGCAAACGCCCCTATAAGAAAGAAGAGCTGCTAACGAAAGGTTCCTTTCTGTTCATTATGGGAATCCTATAGTTTGATCAGTGAGCTCCTACGCACTCTTTGAAGGGTGGCTGCTTCTAGGCAAACCTCCTGGGTGTCTTTGCACTCCCAAGCTTAGCAGAGGAAACGAGTAGTTTGTCTTTCCTTCCGTGAGATGCGGGGGTGCTCCATACATGAAAAAACATTTTTTGGTACTTTCTATGAGAATGGATAAATAGGAATCTTTTATAGGGTACATTCCTTAAAAGATAAATAAAATAAATAGTGTAATAAAAAATTCAGGAGATAAAATAATTGTAGATATATATTGGTGTAAAATAATTGATGATGAGATTAATAAAAAATGTTTTCAGTGAAATCATTTTGTTGTTAATCCAAAGGTTCATCAATTTTTTTACACCAATATATATCTACAATTATCTTTATGTCCTGAATTTTTGATTACACTATTTATTTTATTTATCTTTATCTCTTGCATTTTGTACTTGTCCACCTAGTGTACTTTTACTTGCGAAGACTACGATTAAATATACCATAAGTAAACATGTGTCATCAAATATAAACATAAACATCAAACATTAGTAATAAGAATATGTTTCTTATTTATTTAGATTTTTTCTAAATCACGTCTTACAAATGTCAAGGAATCATTTGAAACATTACAACGACTTGTAAAGAAGGAATAAGCCATTAAACATTTTGACTGAACCGTTATAACTCTTGACCTAACCATTATAATGTTTTGACCAGTTTTGATCATTTTTTTCTTTAACTCTAACAAATCTGTTTTATGATAGAGCCATTATAACGGCTTGGTAAACCATGATAACGACTCAATGTCCCATCATTAACTCAAACATATGAGCCGTTATAACATCATTAACTCAAATATAATTTTAATGAAGTGGCAAACTTATGAATTATGGTTGGCTAATACCCAATAATGTTGCCCCTGATAAGTGGTAAGAATATAATTTTCGTTTAAAAAAAAACATTGTGATAATCAAAATGTTAAGATTATGTTTCTTAACAAATACAAGAGTCTTAACAAATGACAAATTTAGCAAAATTAATTTTTTTGATAAAGTGGTAAACAATTGTATGAAACAAATACAATCAACACATTTTTAAATAAAATGGTAAACGATTGCTTTAACTTAACAAACGACAAATTTAACAAAATTAATTTTCTTTAATAAAGTGGTAATTTCTACCATCAGCCTTCTGAAGTTCAACAATATTGCTAGAAAAATTTTGCACGATCAGCTAGCAGAAGTATATTTCAGTCAGTTTGTATTAAAATTTTATACCAACAACACCTGTACTACTGGAGTAGAACCAGGGGCATACTATATTTATTCTTTTTATAATATGTTACATAAGAATACATTTTTTTATTCACTAATGCATGTCCTATGGTATGGATGGATGTCATGAGGTACTTTTTTTTTCTTAATTTAAGCGCTGATTTTTCTGTTGCTAAAAAGGTTTATTGTATCTGTTTGGATTTAGATACGAGTTACCTCTCCGATTGGGCAAGCAGTCATATGGCTATGACATTTCTTTTATTCTCCGTATTAAATTATTACAAGGTTTTTGTCTTCGAGTTATGAATAGGTGGAATTTATATCTTTCTGTACTAATTTTATGTTAGTGGCTGCTTGAAGTGTTCATGGTCTGGTTGGACTCTTTATATATATAGGTGCATCTCCTCATGAAAACGATTAAAGGCTGTACCCAAGACCATAGTGATTGGAGCAAACATGGTCATCCGAATTGTGGTGGTAAATTTGTAATCTAAATAGTTGTGTAACTTGTTTGGAGCAATATTTTGCTATTCACAAACACGATTATTATAAAATGGATTTCATTAATTCGTTAAATCACAGCGAAAATAGAAAGATAGCAATTCACAATATTTGATAATTCATATAGTACTTTAAATATACAATATATATGACAAATAGTTCTTCAAATGATTTGTTATACAAAGTCCATGCATATCGGAAATGCCACATGTTCTGTCAAGTTCCCGTTAGCAACACCGCTCAAAATTTTGGTTAAGATTATTATAACCACTCAACCAAACAAACTCCTAATTAAGCAAGAGTAAATAAGAATATTGAATTGTTAAAGTACACTTAACTTGTTAACGATATAAGATTGCAACGACAATTGATTATGTGACACTCCAGAATAATTAAAACGGATTAGGGGTGATTAATTCCGCCACGTACTACACGACGAGACGTGTGTACGAAAGGCAAAATGAATAAAATAAGATAAAACTCAGAATAAATAAAATAATAATAATAATAATAATAATAATAATAATAATAATAATACAAAATAATATACAGTCCATAATATACAGTAAATTATAACGTCCGACACCGGCGGGGCTAACTTCATCGGAATGGGTAGCAAAAATCTCTCAAATAAAAACCTAAAGAAAGAAATAAAAACCCGATAACCGATAAGTCATAATCATCTACCCGTCTCACTGTGCTGATGCGACGAAGCATCTCTGATATCACGCAGGACTGCACCAAACACTCTCATCAAAAAGTTTAGCGCATCTGTAAACCTGGATCCCACAACCACCGTGGAAATGTGAATAATTTAAAAATTACTTAGTACAGATTTAGATCTAGCCTTAAAGATTTGATCTTCTTTCCTAGACTTGATCCAAATACCAATACTGATGTTTTAATACAATAAAATGACTATATATGAATATAATAATAATTTCATGCACATTTTAAGAAAAACACCTACATGTTATGACATGAAATGGTAAAAAACCCGAAATAGAAAATTGTGAAATAATAATATAATATAAAATATATAGTACGAAAATCAAACACCTAAAATAAATATCCAGATTGTAAATCACCAGATCTATCCTAAGCGGGCGCCACTAGTGTTCCAACTTACGAACTTGGGTCTTGCCTAAGCGGGCGCCACCAGCGACCGAACTTACGAACTTAGATTTTATATTTATGCGACGCCAATACCGCATAAATGGGCAATTCAGGCTCCCGACGCGATAACGCCCTAGGAAAGTGAGCATGCATAGGCACGTACTATGATCTGCTAAATCTGATAATTCACCTTACAAAATAAAAGCAAACAGATAAATATGTCTTCAGTTGTCATATCGCCAAAATGAGATAACTACCTGTGAAATGATAAAACGAAACATAATACAAATTAGAGCATACACTGTACCAACTAGGGGCTAGAGGACCGCATCCCGAGGAATAAAATAATGAAATATAATACAGATGAGAGCCTACACTGTACCAACCAGGGGTCAGAGGACCGCATCCCGAATGTGAGCCTACACTGTACCAACCAGGGGCCAGAGGACCGCATCCCGAGAAATGACAAAATGAAATATGATACAAATGGGAGCACACTGTATCAACTAGGGGTCAGAGGACCGCATCCCGAGAAATAACAAATTAGAGTAGAATCCAGACTTGGATATGGCCGCCCACACTAAACACTGAAAGATATGGTATCATAATCGCTCAAATTTAGATTAAAAATCTTAATCATATTAAGAATAGTAAAAATATAATATGGATCAAAAGCAAAACACTCGACACGCCGAACCCGCCAAATGACGGGGTCGGTGGATAACCAACAAGTAAAGGTGCGCAAGTGTATAGTGACCAAAGGAAATAATGGTTATACAAGGCAATATCAGACTGAGATCACCCGGCCCGCCTCTCAGCATTTTCCCATGTATTTAATGCATGATTAACTATCCAACTTAACTGATAATTGGTGATAATAAAAGTATTACCCTATTAATTATAATCTAAAACTTTAATTATTTAATTCTCATCTAATCATATCCCGGGACTATTTTCCGAGTCCTACTTCTATTCTATCTACATGTGATGTGACATGATATGACATGCGAATGCGGGTAGGTCTCGAATATGAAGGTCAATTTACCGGATGCATATGACAGTTCAAATTTGATCTTTAATCAAGTTCGGTCAGAAAATACCATAGGTCAGATTTATTTTAAAAATATTTTTATTTTCGGTTTGGGTTCCTAATTCTGAGAAAGAAAAGTAAATCTCAGGAACCCGTACCTAGGAGTGCTGGTGAGCATGCTAGTGAGCACTCCGGAGGTAGTACGTCGGCCTCGGGGTCGGCGTTTGCGTGTGTTGGGTCAGGAACGACCTCGTACTCCGCGAGTGGATTCGAGTCGACTATATCATATATTTTAATTTAAATTAGATGTTTATTAGTTTTAACTTGATTTATTTCACAATTAACAATCAATCATACTGATACTTTAATTAAATGTTTCGTTCGAGTTTTATCGTCTTTTCTTGAAAACTTCGGCAACATCTTTGCTGCATATTTGAGGTATCGGAAATTTTAATCGTTCGCATATTGATCCGTTAAATTGTGTTTATCATTCTTGAACACTTTTATACGTTCATTCTTTATTTTAGTTCAGAATTCGTGGATTTAATTACTTAAACAATTAATTTAAAATAGAAAAAATGATTAATATATAATATTATATAATTGATATTATTCTTATTAAAAATAGATACATTGATTAATATATATATATATATTAATATTAATCAATTATTTAAATAGAGAAATTCATTAATATATATATATTTATATATTTATTTAATATTATCTAACTATTTAAATAGGAAAATTGATCAATATATATTTTAAAGTTATTATTATTATATTACTTATTATTTAAAAATATAAAATTAATTAATATATATTTTATAACTTAATTAACTATCATATCCTAATTATTATCTTATAAATCTTGATAGAGAATATAACAATCAAAGAAATGTGAGAAAAGAAAAGTAAAGGTAAAATAAGAACACAAGATGTAACAGAGTTCGGCTTTAACAATGCCTACGTCTCCGGGACCCTCAACCTCTAACAATTGAGATTGAGCCGATATATTTAAAAATGGTTTTACACTTGTAGAACTTGGTCCCTTACAAAAATGGGCTGCAAAGCCTATCAGTAACAAGAGTGACAACACACTCAAAAAGGGTGAGTGACAACGCACTCAAAAGGTGAGTGACAACACACTCAAGAAAGGTGAGTGACAACACACTCAAAATATGAGTGACAACACACTCAAAAAAAGGTGAGCACTACAGCTCAAAAGAATGTTTTCAAGAAGATCACGAAGGATCAAGTTGGGAGAATAGAGAGAAGCTAGATTGAGCTTGAACAAAGATTTAGCTAATTGAGTGTATCAATCTATTGAATTATCTCTCTCACTTTGTATATGGCTAGTAAGCTCTCTGGAGTAATGATTTTGCTAGATTGGTTAACCCCCATACATAGAAAGAGATGATTCTTTTAAATAGATCTTCTAAAATAACTGAAGAAACTATTTTTCGGCCTGAAACGTTATAACATTTTGTGAATCGTTATAACGGTTTGGAAAGAATAGCCGTTGGATCAACTGAACTGAAACGTTATAATGATTTATCAAATCGTTATACGTTTCCCAAATCGTTATAACGATTACTGAATCGTTACATAACGATACACTCTGGTTTCTTTTAGAATATTTCCGCCTTAGAATATTTTTGAGCATTGAGATGAACCGTTATAACGTTTACTGAATCATTATAACGATTCCCTGAGCAAATGCAATTTTCTTGTTATTTAAGCTCAATTTATCTTGACCAATTCAACCCAGTTTGAATCTAACTAAACCTAAGCCTAATGTAGTCTTGATTAAGCTCTTATATCCCAGCACTAGTTTTGGTTCTTGTGCACTAGTCCATTTGCATGTTAATCCCTGCACAAAACTCAAACAAGGCAAATTGTAAAATTCAAAATTATTTTGCAAATCGACAAATCAAAGAAGATGTTAAGTGTAACAAATCTTATAAAATAAAAGAAAAGAAAATTAATTAAACTCAAATTAAATTAAATATTTTTATTTTATTAAACTGTGTTGGTGTTTTAATGATTGGGATCATAGGTTGCCTCCAAAACCATTATATTTGTTAGATTTTTTTTCATTATTGAGGCAGATCATATAATTATCTCTTATTTTTATCTTTAATTATTAATTAATTATTAGTTGTGTATGTTTTAGTTTACGACACTTGCTAATTAATTAATTGCACTTTTAGTCGAGAGTTATGCACCTTTCGGCCCATAAATCTAAAATCAATTAAAAATTCATCCCGCATTTTATTCACTTTGGCCCATTCAACAAACTTATTAAAACTGAACCGTCATAAGATCAATCGAACCATTTATGCGCATATAACCCTCTAGTCGAGAGTTATTACCACCTTATTCATTTATACCCTTATAATTATTAACTTTATAATTTAGACACTATCTTAATCTTACCATCTCAAATCAACATTGACTACAACCGGATTTATAGAATCACAAAGAGACATATTTCACAACACCAATTGCGTAACAATGCCAGTAAGAGGGACAAAATAATTTAAGGGCAGCAACAACAACCGATACTAGCTAGTACCATCACCCAATACAATACCAGAACCAACAGACAAGGGATCACACAACAAAAAATCAATACATTCATGCAAAAGGGGCACAAATCGGATATGCATCAGACAATAACCAATACACAAGGCATGCAAATGCAAAGCACATAAATTGTAAAAGGCACAACATGCCACAACCATCAAGCAAACACAAGGACAACACGACTCAGCCGGTGCACGACCCACACGACCAGAAAAGACAAGGATAGATATTACCAGATTTTTTATTCAAGTCAGCAACACTCAAGAGAGGATGTGCACGGTTCAATGCTCAAAGAGAAGAAGCAACAAAGAAGGGAAGGTCAATGGGCTGTGCTCGGCTAGGCTCGAGGCAACAAGGTGGTCGGTCGAGTGGCACCAGGGGGGCTCGGCCAAGTTCAGCACTGGAGGGGAAGCTCGGCCAATGGCGAATCTTGTGTCGCGCGCGCATTAGACCGGGATACGGGGCCCGATGTGCGGAGGCATGACTATGACACTGGAGGTGCACGCCGTTGATTGTGCCTGACGATGCGCTCCAAGCGAAGGGCGGAGGTGAGAGGGTTGAGGTGGCGTCGACGGTCTTTGTTAGTCGACGAATGGGTGGCATGCCTGGCCAGGGTGGTGTCTGGGAGCCTCTCCCCAGCGAGAGGAGATCGAGTGACAAGAGAGGCAAAATGGAGAGAAGTGGGTCGGATAAGGAGGAAAGGAAAAGAAAGGAGGGCTTGTGCTCTCGCCAGGGAAAGAAGGGGAAAAAAAAAGGGAAGGGAAATCACGGGAGGAAGAGGAGAGAGAGAAAGAAAAGAAAGAAATGAAAGAAAAGAAAGAAAAGAAAGGAGAGAGAGAGAGAATTTTGACTTTGGGATCAATTCGAATTTTCTGTGATCGGACTCGTGTGATTATTTGCGTGTCTATCAGCATCTCAATTTAATTTAATAATTTGCTTATTTTAATGATGGTTCGTTTATCAAAATTTGTCGAAACAAATCGATTTGTATTCTTTAAATTAAACCATTAATTTAGATTTTACTAAAAATATTATTTCTTTAATTTAAATTAGATCAAAATAATTTGTGTTAGTTATTTAATTTGATATTACTAAATTTATATTTTTATAACTTTTTAATTTGATCTTTGAGTTTTGTTATTCGGTATCTAATCTCATTTAGCTTTATTTATATTCTAAATTTCGATTCATTTATTATTCATTTCAAATTGAATTTTTATTTTTATTTGATTTTTAATTGAATTTTATAATTTATTCGGAAAATTGACTATGCATCTTCTTATCTACGTAAGTCATCAACACAATAGTAATTTAATTATTATTTTACTATTATATATATATATCTAAGCTCCATTTATCTATTTATTTAATTAATTATATATATTCCCTTGATTATTAAATTAAATTATTCATTAATTTATTCTAATTCATTTTAATTATCATATCACTAAATTAAATTTCATCATTTAACAGATTCTAACTCGAGCTTTCAAAACCTTCGAGTAAGAGAGAGACTATATATGATGTTATATACAAGCTGTCTTATAGTCATTTCTGATAACAAAAACACAGTTATTTAGTTCTTTGTATTCTTTTTGTGGATCGTTTTGGGTTGGAGGTTTTGGGTCCCATATGACCCAATAACATATAAATTGGACCAAACCCATTCGTTTTAAACGACCCGCTTAGAGCATCACATGCAACCATCAGTTTGTTGATGACTCGTGGGGACCAAAATTATCACGATCATTAAAATGGATTTCATTCATTTTATCACCTAAAAAGTGGAAAATATCAATTCACAATATTTTGAAAATTCATACGATACGTTAATTATATGAATTATTAAAAAGAAAAAAAGTCTTCTGATAGGTTTCCATTAGCAACAACGTTCACAGTTTTCATAAAATTATTATAACCACTCATCAACGAACTTCTAACAAGTTGCTTTCAATTAAATAAAACTATGGTAGATAATCATTTTCATCAACTTTATCTCTTGGTTTTGGTACTCGGAGAGATAGATTAGGCTTATCCATTTTGCTTAAGTACCAAGACCTTCACCAAACATCCTCGGATAAATTAACTTAATTGAAACACTCAAGTGTTATAAAGGCAGTGGTTTTCATTTTCTAAAAAAAAAGTAAAGCAAAAAAATGACAATGTAGTTTCTTCACGAACCTAGAAATCGACAGTGTTTGTTGAGCCCTTTTGTCTACATCCTACCAACTATATTGCATATTTCCAAAATCAAACTATCTTTTTAGCCTATATATACCATCCTCCCACACCCCTGTTCTTCATCACATACATATCGAGATAACATATCCTCTAAAGAGTAGAGAAACATGTCTGCCTCTTCCCCTTTCCTCTGCTTCTCCATTTGTCTCTTGGTCTTGTGCCATGGGGCTTTTGCTCAAACGAGTTTTGTTGGTCAGAGTGCCTGGCATAGCTCACATAGTTTTGCGGGAGCAAGAGGATGTCGGTTCAGCAGGCTCGATGCACTGAACCCTACTCAACATCTTCGCTTTGAAGCCGGTTCCATTGAATATTATGACGAGAACAATGAGATACTGCAATGTGCTGGTGTGTCTGCTCGTCGCACAATCGTTGAGCCCAGGGGTCTTTTCCTGCCTCAATTCAATAATGCACCTTCTCTTGTATATATAATACAAGGTAATATTCAATTTAATGAATAAGAATCACCATAATGAATGTTATCTCTTAATTAATAAAAGGAAAGTGTCAGTGAAATTCAAATTTTGTTAATTTTGACAGGAAGAGGCATTAAGGGGATCACATTTCCGGGCTGCCCTGAAACGTTCCAATCCTTCCAGCAAGAGACTGAGCACTTCATGACTGGAACTGCTGAGAGCCAAAGTCAAAGGCTCCGAGATGAACACCAGAAAGTGCACCGATTTAGGCAGGGAGATGTCATCGCACTACCCGCTGGTGTCACGTACTGGTGCTACAACGATGGTGATATTCCGTTGGTGGCTATACAAGTTTTTGATACAAGCAACATGGCCAATCAGCTTGAACCTCGCCAAAGAGTATGTCATGAAAAAAATAAAATCTTATATACTTAAATATATATAACTCCACTATATAGAAATTAATTAATTTCTTCAAGCACATCTGGATTTAAATTTCATAACTAACTGTAACATATGAAAACCAGAGCTTTTTCCTAGCCGGAGGGCACCTGAGTGGTCAAGAAACATATGAGACAGGATCACAACAAACATATAGAACGGGGCAGTTCCGTGGTAACAACATATTCAATGGATTCGATTCTCAAATGCTAGCAGAGGCACTTGGAGTGAATATTGAATTGGCCCGAAGACTCCAAAGCCAGACCGATCAGAGGGGCGAGATTGTCTTTGTCCAACGGGGGCTTCAGATGCTCAGGCCCTCGAGAAGCCAAGAGATGCAACAACAGCAATTTGAAGAGAGCGTGCAAGGACAGCAACAATTCGGAGAGAGCGTGCAAGGACAATACAATATAACCAACGGCTTGGATGAGACCTTCTGCACGATGAAGATAAGAACCAACATCGATGAGCCATCACGTGCCGATTACTACAATCAAAGAGTCGGTAGGGTCGCAAGAGCCGACAGTCAGAAGCTACCTATTCTCAATATTGTTCAAATGAGTGCCACAAGAGTTGTCCTTCAAAGAGTAAGAAATTAAGGGTTTATATTAACAATTTGATAATTAATAACAACTTAACAAACTTGTAGTTACATATATATTATATGCTCCATATACGAAGATATGGAGATATCAGATTGGTTGGCAACTAATAACATATATGTTTATTTTGCAGAATGCTATGATCACACCATACTGGAGCATGAATTGTCATTGCGGGATGTATGTGACCGGAGGGCAAGGACGCGTACAGGTCGTCAACCACCAAGGTCATACCGTCTTCGACGGAGTGGTTCGTCAGGGACAATTCTTACTCATTCCTCAGAACTATGCGGTGCTAAAAAGAGCTGAGAGTGAAGGATTCCACTGGGTAACCTTCAACACCAATCAAAATGCCATGATCAACCAAATAGCCGGGAAGTCTTCGACATTCCGTGCCATGCCGTTGCAAGTGCTGATGAACTCTTACCGTCTGTCGATGGAGCAAGCCAGAAGGCTCAAGTTTAGCAGAAGAGATGAGTTCTCTATCTTTAGTCCTCGGGCTTGGAGTGCAAGGATGTCAAGTGACCAGTAATGTAATGGATTTAAAAAAAATATATATATAAAATAACGGTCCCACTGACAGGCTGTGTTCAGTGGTGATCTGAACTTGAGTCGATCTACAACTGCATGAGAAAAAAGTTGTGGACATTTTGCAATAAAATAAAATAGTTTTAATATTATACCTTCTGTCTTAATTGATGCACCAATGATTTAGAACAATAGGCTGCAAACCATATTCTAGTATTTTTTTTAAAAAAAAAGAGAAGTTTCATCGTAACGTACATCCTATATATTATCCTAATATATCAATCTACATTCATTCTCTAAAAAAAAAAACTAAAATTTTGAATTTCTTATTTCTTACAACTTCAAAAACAATATTGTTTCTCTCATCAAGACCCAGAAAAATAACATTCTTTGTTAAAGAAAAGAAATATATGGACTAGCTAGGTAACAACACCTCTCAAATTATGATGAATGAACCAAATTTTTTTTTCTAATTTTCCCCTCTCGTTGATGAATCGAGTTGTTTTTAATGTTAAAATGTAAGCGAGCTGTTATATTAGTATGTCTAGTATGTTATATCAAAGAAAGAAGAGATTGTAACAAAATTGGTAGAAAGCATGATCTAAGGGTGAGAATTTTCTTCTTTATATTTGCTAAGGCTTAATTTTGATGCGCTAACATGTGAAATCTGATGAAAAAAACAAAAAATTGTAATAACACTGGCAGAGAAAAAAAATTAAAAATAAATGATATAAACATGAATGTGTCTGACACACCCATCTTTATATCACTCATTTTTATATTGTCCTCATACATATTTCCATCTTTATATCCTACATTTTGGTGGTACCTTCATAGGGTACTTATTTAAGGATGAGAAAGCAATATTTGCACTATTATTAAATTATGGTAAAAAGAGAGATCTCCATCGTTAATGTAATTTATTTTTTTATTGGCGTATATAAATTTTAAAGATTTAAAAGGTTCCTTCCAACTTCTACGTCGGCGTCAATTATCAGTTATCACTGGCGGATGGCCCAAGCCGACATTGGTTCGTGACTGTCAGGTGGAGGTTAGAGTGCTTGTTAAAAAAAAAAAAGACAGGTGGAGGCTGCTAAAACTTTTATGAAATGCCCCTTGTTTTGAAAAGTTCAGTCAAAGTGTTTTTTCCCCCTTAAAATTAGTGCATATTTATGCTGTATCTAATCTACCTTTGCCTTCCCCTCTTATTTACTTTCTCTTAAAATTAGTGCATATTTATGCTGTATCTAATCCACCTTTGCCTTCCCCTCTTATTTACTTTCTCTAATATTCAATATAAATGAAAATAACAAATTACTCTCCTTTTAAATAATAATCTATTTTGTTTGTTTTCTTAAAATATATTAGTATTTCTGATGCATGATATTAGTTTCATAATAGGCATTTTTTTCTGACATATTACTCCGGTAGCATTTTTTTTTTGATAAATAATATTAGTGATATATTATTATCATTTTTTTTATTAACAGATAGTATGGTCTTCGTAAAAATACGACTACATAATCATGTATTTATCTGAAATTATTTTGTATAATTTTTAGGTTGTCATAGGTGCAAAAAAACATATACATAGTTCTTGCGATTATAGAAAAATTTGCTGACCACAACTTTTTGAGTATTGAATTTAAAAAATAATAATTAAAATTATGTATTTGCAGGGCTAAAATTATATACATGCTTAAAAAGGATAAAAATAACATGTCAATAAGTCACTGTATTTGGTTATAAAGTTGTATTATCAATAATCTAACATTTGATTACAAAACTAACATGATGGATGAATTCTTTCCAAAAAGAGAAAATAGATGTTGTTTTCAAAAATATTAGAGGGGGTAAATTGAAAGAAAGAAAAAGAGAGGTAAATTATAAATTAAATTGGACTCTACATGAGAAAGCGAAATTTGATTGTACTCAAGAGGAGGAAGAAGGATATTTTATATAGGACCCGTGCCGATCCGATCACCAAATCTTCAGGCCTCGAAGAAATGACTATGGAATTCGCGCCCCTCGCGTGATCAGAAGCGCGACAGAGACGGGAATAGATTTCATTTGAGGCGGCGAAACGCTCCTCCGCAAGTACTCGCGGGAGGAAAACGATAGAGAGGGGGAAATGGAGATAGGCCATCGTGGTGGGGCCCACAGCAGCACTGCTGCCGTTCAGGCGACCAACGACGACGCAGCCACCAGCAAGCTGTGCGCTTTCTCTATTCAACCCTACTATATTTCTTATTCATGCCATCACTTCCTTTTTCGTTTTAACCCCTCTAATAGCTGAAATGTGCAGCGAGCGTGTTCCGTGTTTATACAGTATGATAGTATGCCCCTACTAACTTTTGCTTGTTATGATTTGAAGGTCCTGTGTTAACAAAGGATACATCAAGGATGATTATGTACATTTGTTTGTTAGAAAACAGATAAGGAGGGCTCCTATAATCAATCGCGGTATGGTATTTTCTTCCTAAGTTTGTATTATTTCACACACAAGTCTCAATCGCAATCCTGTATGTTTACTGTGTTTCTTTGGAGTCAAGGATTGAGAATTTTGCCACTTAATGCGAAATTTAATTTCAGAAGTTGATTACGGTAATCTAATGATAATTGATGATTTACATTCTTTTCAATGGATGCAATTTAGGATACTATGCGAGATGGGCTGTTCTTAGGAAATTACTTCTCCAGTTTTTGAATACTCAAACTGATGAAAGAAAACAGATATTGTCTCTAGGAGCTGGTTTTGATACCACTTACTTTCAGTTGCTGGTACAAGTTTTTACAAATTAGTTTGCAATGTTTTCCAAATGAGTGAATGATTAATATTTGCAAGCTCTTACTTGTATTGTTTGGAACATTTATTTAGGATGAAGGAATTGCACCGCACCTTTATGTCGAATTGGATTTCAAGGAGGTGCTTGCCTTTCCTGGTTTCAGATTCAGTGTTTGTTTAATTTTCTGTTTTATTATTTATTTATTCATTTTCTACTTTTTTGGCTAGGTAACAAGTAAAAAAACTGCTATTATAGAGCATTATAGCCAATTAAGGGAAAAGCTGGGACCAGATCCATTGATTTCCAGAGGTCGGGACTCTCTTTTATCTGGTGTTGTGTATTTTTGTTCTTCACTTATGGTTAACTCAAATAAGTGCACATGAATACACAATTTGAATATTAAAATGTGTTTCTAAAATGCTAGAAAAAGGTGAAGTTGTCAGCAACAACTACAAGCTACTTCCAGTTGATATACGAGATCTGCAAAATCTTGATAACATGATAAATATAACACAGTTGGATCCCAGGTACATACCAATTGTAAACAAATTAATGTCAACTTTTTCGTCTATGTGCTTCTTGTTACTTTCTCATACATAAATCAGCATGGTTACATCCTTACAGGCATTCAATTTCCATCTTATTCATGGATAACTGTTTTATACAAGCAGTTGGAACATCCCAATTCAGCTGCATGACCCAAATTGATATTCTCCGCCCTCTGCCCACAAACTGAATAAACAAACCACCATTTGATTTATTCCTAATCTATCTTCTTACTAATCTTTTCAGAAAAAAGAAACGAATAAAAACCATCCGTCTCTATTATTTCTTTAGAAAGAAATAGTAGTGAGGGAGAGGTGTGCGTTCATTTTTTTTTTTTTTTTACTTTTTTGGTAGGGGCTTTGGGGGGATGGTGGGGTGGGGTTCATATCTTTTGATGAAAGAATTAAAGCAAGATATGTGAAGATTTCTAATGTTTTATCCGGGTGTATCTTATTTCCTAAATTTATGGAGTTCATTCATATTATTCACTTAATAGGGTTAGAGTGTGATATTTGTGATGCTTTTTAGGGTGCCAATGGAATGGTCCTTCCATTATAAGATAAGTTTTAAACAGAGATACTGTATGTGCTCTACCATAACAGGAAAAAAAGGCAACACTATGACTACTTTACAGATTAAACTTATATCTAATTGCAAACAAATTGAAAGGAGCTAATGGTGATCTTTTTTATCAGCTTGCCAACCTTTATAATTGCTGAATGTGTGCTAATATACATCGACCCAGCTTCAACTCGTTCCATTGTTGGCTGGGCTGCAACTAAATTCTCCACTTCCATATTTTTTCTGTACGAACAGGTATCCAATTTCATCCATTCGGTGCTTTTTAATGATGATTTACTGTGCAGTTAATTGTTTAAACAAGCTACCTTTGTTCTGCACTAGATTAACCCAGATGATGCATTTGGAGAACAGATGATAAAAAATCTAGAGGTACTATTGATCTAATCTTTGTTTGCTTTTCTACTTTTTGTTATTACCAATCACGGACATTGGTAGCATGCAAAAACAAGATCATCATATTATTCCTAGAAAAGAAAAATTAAGACTGAAACCATCATGTTTTCTTCATGACATCAATGTGTAAACCTGACATATTTGTACAGAGTAGAGGATGTTCACTCCTTGGGATAAATGCCACTCCAACCTTAGCTTCGAAAGAAAAGCTTTTCCTTGATCAAGGGTTTCAGGTGCTTGTTTATATATATCTAAAATTTTGAGATTAAATCATTCGGTTGACAAATGTTTGTTTTTCTAAAGAGAGCTGTTGCATGGGACATGCTGAGGATATATGACGAATTCATTGACATTGAAGAAAAGCGCCAGTATGGTTCCCTTTTTCTTTTTGTATAAGAATAAAATTTAAATTCAAAATAACAATTGGCACCAAACCATTGTATAGGATTTTTTTTATAAACCAACTTTTTCAACATTTAATAGTCATTTAACTAGGAGACTATTTTTATGTTAATTTATTTTTTATTTCAGTATTGAAAGGCTAGAATTGTTTGATGAATTTGAAGAGTGGCATATGATGCAGGAAAGATTATTTTCTTTTCTTCATCTCATCTCTTTATCCATTTGATGCTTTATATCCATTGTGATATTAGCCTTATATGTTATACTTATTGTTTCCTACAGGAGCATTATTGTGTGGCATATGGAATTAATGATCAGAAGGTTAGTCATTTTAATTTGTTTTGTTTTCGCAGTCTTCATGTTCTCTTCAGTTATTTGTCCAAACTTAAGGAAAATAATAGTAGTGCTCAACTTTTCAATTTTTTATTTGCAGGGCCTGTTTGACAACTTAGGTTTCCCTAAGGTTTAGTTCTTCTGATCCACTTTCGGCTTGTCCAGAAGCAAAAATCTGTGGCCTCCATCGAATGTGTGACACGTTTGGAGTGATTTAAGGTGTTACATGTCGAAGTGCTGGTCTCGATATGCACCTTGTGCAACTATTTGAAGGAACTGTTTGTTTGATGCATAAATTCCAGGATCGAATCTGAAGTTGGCTTTTAAAGTTGTTTTTATATTTTCCTACACAGAGTACTCCTACAATAACTGACCTTATACTGCTTCATTTTGCCTCTTTTAGTATGATTATTTTGAGAACTTGTGAATGCTGTCGGTAATGAAAATTAAACACATTATGATAATAGTGAAGTATGAATGTATGATGTTAATTAGCTCCAAATTGACTTTTTTTCATACACATCCAAGGTAAATATCTTATACGGAATATTTTTCTTGCCATGTGGGCGATATTTGGGTCACCATAGAATATCTTCAGAACATTCCAATTCAGAAGTTACCGTACTCCCCGCGTGATGCAAGAAACCAGAATGCCAGATTGTAATGATCCACTTGGATCAATTACTAGTTTTTTTGTATAAGATTAAAGAAAAAGAAATAACAGAAGTAATTTGGGTATAAAATGCTTTTATTGGATAATTGCTAGAATTTGAGATAAAACATAAGGGTTTTGTATGAGAGAGTTTATTAGATTCATTCGACAAACTTACAGTGCGCCATATCTTTATATTTATAAGCTAAGTATTACTGAAGTAAAAAAATGAAAAATAAAAGATAAAAGTAAATCGCAGTAGAAGATTCTAATAATGACAAGTCCTCTAACCGCCCTGCTGATCCTCTCCATCTCCAATTAATTTGATAATCCTCATATCGCAATGGACCTCCTCTCTATTGTTTAAACCAAGGCCCAACAAGGACAGAGTCTGTAGCTACCCGATCTATCCCTTTTTAATTCAATTCACTTGCCAAAGGTCACCATCTTACCATTACCTCTCCACACCATATTAGTACATGACACAGATATAACGAAAAACAGTAGCATGCATACCAACATACAAAATACTGACAAGAAATGAATCGACTTTTACTGTTTCAAAAATCTCAAATGTTCAAACTTATAAGAACCTTCAAGAAATTGTCCCTACGCCAGGTCAAGGAATGCTTCTCTAAATTAAATCAAACAAATAAATTGCATCCAAGAAACAAGATTTGCCACCAATAATGCTTGCAATGCCAAGCGCTTATCGTACATTTCTAAACAACGTAAGGTGGCTTCAATAAATTTAACTTTGATGATCTGCTTATTTGTCAGTGAAACCCATTTAATTTACTTCGGATCAGAGCTTTCATTTTTGAAGCCTTCAAGAATCAAACTGCAATTGTTCATAGTACGCGCATCTAACAGACTGTGATTCCATAGTTTTATCATGAATAACCTCCAGCACCTAGACAGGTATAATAGAATATATATGGAACAACAAGATAAAGTTATTGAATGAAGCAAAATGGCCATACTACAAATACACATCAAGGAGAAACCAATACAAGCTTTCTACTGAAGATCCGTCAATCTATTCAATATGAAGGCTCTGGTTGCAATCAGTTAGATAAAATTCATAGGTTTGTAGTATCATCACCAGAAAGCAAAGGTTACAAGTACGATTATACAATTACAATTCTGAGCATGGACAAGCTTGAACTCGGTTTTTAGTGAAATTCAACAGAAAATAACATACCATATTAAAGAGGGTGCTCGCACAAGATCCTTTCCATGGAGCCTTGAGAAAGCTTCACATGCCCATGGAATGTGCCCATCAGCCAAAACTCTTAAAAAAAAGAAAAAAAAAACATTATGAAAACAGAATTCAGATCCAACTTCCATATGCAGAATGGATGATAATATGAAAAGCTCGTCAGGAGAGACAACTAGGGATGACACTAATAAGAAAAGATTGGATTTTTACCTCTGTTTCCGGACAAAGGAGTTCCATAGATGCATGATCTGCTTCTCATCTTTCGTCACATCCACAAAATCATCAAGCATCTGCAAAAATACATATTTTATTATATAAAAGTACTTACATTGTCATTACCAGTGTTGTATATTAATTTTACAAAGCTATGTGATTGCAGAACAAGGCAATAATTACTGACACGGCGGTCTTCAAAATCAGCAATGTCATCATCAACTTCATCTTCACTGTCACGATCTGAGAATACCTGCTCTAGAGCCATTGGCTACAAAAGGTATTGAGCCAGAGAATCAGTATTTGACATAGCTATAATCAATAAAATGTTTAAAAGATTTATTACATATGATCTCAGTCTTCAGAGCTTTTCATAGTGACGGTAATTTTTCAGTACCAGACTCACATCATTCAATGGGTCATTTAAATTGCACAAACATAAACGTAGAAGTGTTTATATATATGGGCCATGGAAATTTGGGACAATGACTGCAATATTACATTTCTACCGATTTATATCATTGGATCATTTAGCTAATACAAACATAAAAAGCATGTGCCAGTCAGTATAAAAGCCAACAATAACCTGAGCTCTATGAGAATGGAAAAATTGGCGTTTTTGTAGAAGTGCACGGCTGTCAATAAAAAAGGAAAAAAAATAATCAAGTATGGATACAAGCATACAATGATGACAATAAGAACAATAATAAGGCAGTTGTGCAGACTGATGAAAAAGATGGTATTAGTCCAATACAGCAGTGCCAAGCACCAAGAGGGAGCAGCCTAGTAATTGAAGGACTTGCTTGATATTGTTACTTTTTGTGCATAAAAATATTGTGGAACCTGATGTGCCAGCTTGTACGAAGCTGGTACACACATTTCTATTGTTCCTTGTTTCATTCTCTTAAAGATATTGGGACTAAATTGCACAGCTAATATATTTATATCAAGGTCTAGAACTGTACTAAGGAATAATTTGTTCTAAACCCTCTTTTCAGCTTGTTTTAATGGCCAGAAGCTCAGAGGGTGGATTGAGGGGTTAGAGGGATGGCATTTAAATCAGATAGATGGCATTTTTTATTTTATAGTTCAGCAGTTATTTGTCTTTTGGCTTTCCATTCTGATACACTGTTTACAGTCAAAACCAAGACTTTCTATTTTAATGCAACAGATGGTATTAGGTACCATATAAAGAAAACTTACTTTCTCGGATCAGCTCTTTCGATAGATAACTTTCTAGTCTTCCCAAATTGAAGCACAGTTGGTGGTGTGAGGTTACTTCCAGCTAAATTCTGGGCCGTATCATTTGTCACAGAAAGTTGTGCTGAAAAATCATAGACTACATGAGAAATTCTTTCCTCCAACAATAAATTAAAGTCACATATTACTTTTTGTCAGCAAGACCATAGAACCCAACTAATCCTGGTTGGCCCTGCTTAGAAAAAAAATGGGATATCATTCCGGTATACCATCATACAGGAACTCAAAATATACTGATTGCCTCTTTTCTTTAATGTTTGTCCAGAATATACAGTATGGGTGATACCCGACTTGACTACTGGATAAACAGAGACAGATCAATAAGCATAGTATTTAATACTTCTACGAGCAGCTCTTCATTCCATAACAGATGCATAGTGTTATCCTTCATGACTTAATGAATCCTCAATCAACATGTAACATATAATCATGATAGCTTTGCATATATGTTTGAGTAAATAACACAAATGGTCATTATTTACCCTTTTTGGAACTTATATGAAGTTCAACTTTCTGGTCCTAAAATTCATCATTTACATCAAATTGATCATATCAATGGCATTTGTTTGAAGGATGGACAAAATTCACCATTCTATCATTATCATGCTGACTTGATGATGTGATAAAATCGATAATATTCAGCATCATTCAATTGAGCAACATCATTAATAAAGATAATAACATGGTCATTGATGCCAACATCCAGATCATCAGGTATTGGCGAAGGGCATAAACATCACAATCCACATCATCAACCAACTTCTTCTCAACACATTTTAGCACAAGGACTTTTTACAAATTGACAACAACAACAGGGACCGAAAGAGGAACTCTTAAGGCCCAAGTAGGAGAAAGGTTATCCTTTTAAGGACCCTAAGTGCAAATACTCTATTCTCTCTCTCATTTACCAGCAACAGGACCATGGGAGGAGCATGTGCCATTATCTTTCTGCAGTAATTCCTCATCCATGCAAGCCAAGGTTTCATCAGGAGAGTTGGACTCCATTGTGCACGGATGCACACGACTTATTCTCTTATTTGTGCATTCTAACCTCTTTCGCCTCCTATATCTTGAGCTGATCCAACAAACATACTCACAGATCACATAACATCATAGACAATATTGTGCATGCATATTTCAAAAAATATTGGGAATGGTGACTTCCAATTTACCAGTAGAAAAATGTCTGTAGTCTTGGATCAACTCCTGCTGCCACAAGCTGGAAATTTTTTTCCATATTAAAGATCATGCTTTAAGCCTTCTATTCTTTTTTTTTTTCAATTTAGCTTTTTATACAAATAAACCATGGCTTGGAATATTAGCATGGTCGAAATAAAATATTTGATGATTTACAAGTATTACATTGATTTACCTCGGATCTCCAAACATCTGTCTTCACTGAAACATTTACTGCTTGGTATTCTTCAGTAACCTTCAAAACAATAAAATCAAATGAGTAGCCCAGGATATTATGCAAGGAGAATGGAAGCTGCAAATCAAGTTATGGCTGGAAATTACAGAAGATTACCAACCCAGAACTCAAATTTGAATAGATCATGGCATGCTAACAAATGGCATTTTAGACCCTACAAAGCAAACAATAGCAAATTGATGCATCAGATTCTTATAGTATGATGTTTTAATACAAATTGGAAAATTCTAAAAAAGATCAAGAAAACTAATAATTTACCTTAAAGCTTCCACACTGTACCAAGCAAAATGGGCATGCAAAATCTTCAGTAACTGTTTGTGAAAAAGATTATACAAATTAAAAGGTCAAGCAAACCAAAATCTTCAGTAACTCTGTGTGTGTGTGTGTGTGAGAGAGAGAGAGAGAGAGAGAGAGAGCTCAACCTTCAGTTCTTTGCAATGTATTATTGTAATATTTGTAGTTGAAAAGAACATTGCCAGCTCTCAACCTAGAAAAAACAACAAGACTAAATATAAAAAAAATCTCTTGCAGAGAAAAAAGAGCAGCGGCAACTGAAAAAAAACATTGCAACACCTTGTATATGGTGAAGGCGACTATATCATATATTTAGCATTTTATCCTTGTTATAAAAAAAAGAAAAAAAAAACATGTCCTAACTATTCATTAGGAGAACAAATAAAAATAAAGAAAATACAGCCTATATGACTACTTTAACATCCACTACATAAGTTCTGGCAGGATCCGAGTATTTCTGAAACAGAGTTTTCAAGGACACAGGAGATTTCCCCATGAAGTGATTAATGGAATTTTATTTACCTCATGATATGAGACAATGATGATGCAGGTATATTTTCATATGAGAAAGAATCATATGGGGTACGGTCACTTGCACCAACTTCTACAGCTGATAGGCTTACTTGTAACTGAAAGGGAACCTTCAATACAAGAAATAAAAATTATCATTCAACCAGCCATTTTCATTACAATGGATTGGATTAAATCAGAAGGTGACTAACAGAAGCATCTTCTTTGTGAGCATGGAAAGTAACACAATTGTTCTGCTCTACAAACTTTAGCTGCAAATAAAGAATTCCCATAATAAATAAGATGAGAAAGCTGTGCAAATAATAACACATGCAATGCTCTAGACCGTTATAATATAGATTTAGACTTTGACATAGGATATATGTGTGTGCACCATAAAGTTAACCTCCCAAACATTTAATTCGCATGACCTCTTTCTCTTCATTTTGGTTTTCAGTTTAAAATAGAAGCGAATGTCCCCTGAGCAGAAAGAAATAGTAACAGAAGGTATGCAGTAGGAGCAATCTCTTTAGCATTTTGAAACCTAAAGTGTGCATTTAATTGTTCCAAGACAGGTATAAATCCCTGATATCTTGCAAAACAAGGGGAAAAAATAGAAGCTCAGACAATATTATTGTCAGAGTGTACTTGTTCAGTCAAATAGGATTTTTATTTCTCAAAAACTCAAGCTCCAAATATTTTAAGGTCAGCATGAATTTATATGAATATAAATAGAAACTCATGTAACAACCTCCAAGTAGCTTGGATGCATGTTAATTGCCGAAACCATCTCAGCTTTGTGCCCCAAACTCAAAGTCACGCAATTCTCGAGAGAAGATGAAAGTAAACTAATAGGTATAGACCCCCAATAGCACTTCCCTTCCAGATCTATGTGTGACATTAATAAATAATGATTAAAATAAACATATAGATAACAAAATGAAAGGCCTTCTAAAATAGGGTTGAGGTCCATTGACAATGGCTAACTCAATAACCTTTGACAAATCCTACATAAGATAATGTACAAACAGAAAGAATAATTTACACATGTTATTGTCTTATAGATTGGCCATCTATCATTTTCAAGCAACCTAATATAATTTGATGATCTATCAAAATGCCAAAAATATGAACCATTTAAAGTCATTCATTGGACGGTAAAAATTATACCAAATTTCACCATTTTTCATTCTTATGATGTGTCAGTGTAAAGATTACAATTGACGTTGCCAATGGATTCCCACTGTTTAAAATATTTTCAAAAAGTACAAACTAAAAGGAGAGCAAACACCCACAATTGATATGTATAAAACATTACACTTATCTATTTGCTCTTTGGCCAGAATTTATAGTTTCAACAGAAAATTACTGTTAACTTCAATGTCAGTAATGTAACTAATGTTAACATCATACACTACAGTATATGGATTGTATATTTACTTGGCAAAGAGGAATATTGTCCAAGCTCTGCTTTTCCATTTTCAACAATGTTGTCCTCATGTTTACCTTCAGAAAATATTAAATACCAAATAAAAAAACGTAAAAAATGAACTAAACAATTAATAACTGAATAAATAACAGTGTTTTAAAATTTCATCCCTACCAGTGCTAACAATGACTATGTGAAGGTTGCCAGCCCTAGAATCAGTTGCAAGCCTTCGCAGACCAGGAATTACAAAATTGGCCTCAGTGTGATCTTTGTTGCCAATTTCAAAAAAAGAGGTAAGCATGTAGGCCTTGTTAAGCCAGTAGGAAGTAGCCTGACGTTATTCAAACTTCATAGTTTTAGTTACGTAAAATCAAATTTCATAATCTCAACCATGGGTGAAGTGCTAACCTCTCCAAAAGAGAACTCAGGCACTGGTCTAGCCAATAGCACGTAGACAGGGAACATAGCGCGTGATTGTATTGCCTCATTTATATTTGACAAAAGAGAAACAGATACTTGAATTCTGCACATAAAATTGTACATTATGTTCTAGTCTCAAAGATAGTCAAAGATTTCTCTTCTTTAGCCTGATGTATGGATTATCCATTGTATTTGATGATACCCTACCAAGAGAGCATCAAGCTGATGTATGGATTATCCATTGGATTTGATGATACCCTATCAAGAAAGCATCAAGCTGATTCTATAGAAAAAAATAACCCAAAGTTTAGTCTTACCTCTTTTCAAGCTTTGCGTGAGTCTTATAAAGGAGACATCGCTGAAGAAAATACGGCTGTACAAAAGAATAACAAATTGTCAACCACAGTGAACAAGACCTAAAGACTGCGGAAGTCATGTGCCAAAAGAAGTTACATTTATGGTGGAACGGCGCTGAAGGATGTTGTAGAGTTCAACAGGCTTGCAATACAGTGAGAAGCTTTCTTCAGCAGCAAGTTGTTCCTCAGCAGTCAGTTGGGCTCGGGACTGCTGTCGGCACATTTGATCAGCCGTCCTTGAATGGCTACAACTGCACCCCAAATTCCTACACGTGAAAGCTGCTCATTGTTCATTCAATTTCACCAGTGGTTTTAATAGGGGCGTTTTTGCAAATTACACCGAACCATTCCCCAAGTTTACAAAATATGTGCGAACTTGTGGCAATTGACAACCGAACTCTTTGGTTGCAAATAACAAAATTAGCTCAAGTGAAGTATAACAAAGCTACAAAAACACAGCTTAACTTGAGCAAAGCAGAGCATAATTGGCTTAAAACTTATTCAGGAATCAATTAGAACTGCTCAACTCTTTATGTTCAAAAGAAGGAACTCAGGAATGTTGGGGAAAAATTGCCAGCAGTCAAGAAAATGAACCTTAAGATGGACATAGCTGAAACCTTGGATTTCTATTTCTGAAAAAAAATTTGCTTAAAAAGTGCAAACCCAATAAATAGTGGATGTCATTTGCATAATAAGATCAACTCTCAAGTCTTAACAAGGTGATTGAGGAGTTCTAAGATAGCCTACGTCGTTTCTCGAACCGCCAAAGGGAGCCCTGGCATTGGTGGCTTTCAATTCATTATTTCCATGGAATTTTCTTCAATTATTTTTCTGCAATATAGGGGGGAAATCTCACTAGAAGCTAAAAAATTTTAGAGAGCAGTAAAGAATGCCACAAGTTTTGATATATTTTTTCCATTTATTAACTGGTTAGATTAAGATGGTAATATGAGAGCAGATATGCCAGGTAGTCAGTGAACATTATAACATTACTAACAGCAATTTAATACCAATACAATTACCATAATGCTCCATACAATAACAAAAGTTGCTGCCGTTTAGGGGTGCAAACGGATCGGATACGGTCAGATAGTAGTCAAAACCGTATCTGTATCTGTTTTAATTTTCCGAATATGAATACGTATACGGATATTCCCAGGTAGGAATACAAATACGAATATGGATAATTTTGGATATGAATATGGATAATGTGTATATATTATCAAAGATAAATATAAAATTCACTTAAAATTTATAAAATCGATTGAAATGTACAATAAATTCCAATGCTATTATTTATTAAAAAATATATTACTAATTTTAAAAACATTAAAATTCATAATATCTATCCAATTATAGTGGAGAATAACATTATTTTTTATGATATATATTAAATAATATATTATTATATATCTAGTATTCGGATACGGATTAAGATTGAAAACTGTATCCATACCATTTTCCATCTGATATTTGGATATGGATATCCATATGTAAATTTCCGGATACGAATAGAATACGGTAGGATATTATCCATTAAGTTTGCACCCCTACTGCCATCACATCATTTATACCAAAAAAAAAATCTTGTGAGGTACAAAATATACTCCGACATCATTGCAACATCCAGCTTTGTTTCTTAAAGCTACTCCAATTCCAAACAATTCACACAAACTTGTCCATCACCTCTAATGAAAAGAGCTGAAGTATAATACAACTTTGAAATATGCTCCATCCATAATTAGGAATCATTTTTTTAGGTGCTTTTAATTTTGAATGAGGGAATTTCGAGCCCGACCTCAACATGTATATGCTTCCAGTTTCCTTCCATAAAGTAAATGAAGCTGAACAATTTCAGAAAGGAAAGCATAAAAAGAGAGAGCTATAGAAAGGAGCTCGCTAGCTTTCTATGTTAATACCCTTACTATTTAAATCTGTATACATCTTATCAGTTAAGAAAACATTGTTTGCACCCAGAGAAAACCCCAACCCATGGAATGAAGTATACTCACCCTTTGATCGGAACGATTTTCTTCCCTGTCAAACGCGAAAAGGAAAGGAGAAATTGTGCGTTTAGTCTGATCGGAGTCACTGAAAGAGCAGCTCGCGATTTCACTCGGCACAATTTCGGAAAGCACAAATCGCGTTCTTAGATGGCGATAATCGAGCAGGGGAAGGTGAGAAATTATTATACCATCCTCCTCCTCCTTCCTGTCAGCGGCAGCGGCGAGGTGAGCTTGTTTGTTCGGTCGTGGCGAGTGGCAACTGATTTAGCTCCGACCAAATTAGACTCGCCTCTTCCTTCGTTATTTCAGCTCGTTCGGTGACACTTCGCTCCTTTTTTTGCTCTCTTCGCTTCCTGTTCCGAAATTATTCCAACCCTAGTCAGATGAATTAGTCCGTAAGACCATGCTCCCATCCCATGTACACTATTCCTGATATCCTGAGACCAGTGTTGTTAAAAATAGACTAGTTGGCCAACTATTCGGCTGAATAATCAAAATCGAAGGGAAATCGTTATGAACAATAGAACTATAAAATATTATAGTATAATTTTTAAATTATTTAATATTCAGTTATTATAGTTATTAATATAATATTATTAATGGGTATATGAGGGTTTATTAATGGATACATGAGGGGAAGCACATTTTATGGAGGGTTTTTTTTCGTGGAGAAATTTCAAATGTTAATCTGAATGACTATGGAAAAATTTAAATACGAATTTTGATATATGATGGTTTATTATTGTTAAATGAGGATAGTTAATCGTTGATCAAAAGATTCAGGTGAAAAGTATCACGGTGGAGGTAATTTGTTTGCGCTCCAAAGGATTTCACTTCGAGCCTGAGGTATGCAAATTTTGGAACAATCGCATCATCGCGGCGGTCCATACTATCTAACGATTTAGATCTAATTTTATTTGCCGATGGTGCTGTCCAAGAACTGGTCGGATAATCAGCTGATCGGCTGCCAAATCCCATACTGTTAGCTGTCGTATTTTTCTATGGTAATCATGTATCATAAATATATTTATTTATTTATATCTATGGTGATTGAGGCTCATAAAAAGAGAGCATTTTTTTATGTCAAAATCTGCATCATTCAAACTAAATCCAATGCTGTATAACTGATACCATTCCGGCAGTCAATTGGCAGCAAAAAAATTATGACAACGGATTGGATCACTCATTTAATCGTCTTTCTGAAAAAATGAATCGGATAAATAAAAAAGAGAGATCATTATTAGCATATTCATTCAATTTTCTAAATTTTTTTTTCTCTATCAAAATACTATAATTATTTGTTTTCTCATTCAAAAGTCAAAACAAATGGTTTAGTTTACCTTTTTATATTTAAGCGGAAACTGGTCCCAAATTGCACGATCAATAGGTCTTTTGAAAGTTATCATTGATCTTTATCAGTATTTAAAATAATTATTGCGTCATATTATTTTTTGGAAAATAGTGACCTCATGGGATCACCATCCTCGTTAGATTAGTCATTTAATTACAACAGTTTTAATTAAAGGATGTAGATGCATAAATATCAGTGTTAATACCGTCGTTAGGGCTGTCAATGGATATCCATAATCGAAAAATCTGATTTGAATCCGCACAAATGGATCCGCATATGGATCCTTAAAATATATTCGTTAGTTTATTGGATCCGCATATGAATTCTAGAAAATGATCCACCTAATATAATGGATCCGCATTTGGATCTTATAAGATTCGAATTCGAATCCGCTATGAATTAGATAAATAAATAAAATTACATCATATATCAATTAATAAAATAGACGTGTCCAATTTAGTTTAAATTGAAGAGCAATATTTATGTTTCACTCTGTGTTGATTCATAAAGTTGAATAGTAATTATTGTATTAATTAGGTATATTTTATTATGTTATTTGATGTTTATTGTATGTTTTAAAAGTTGAAACAAATAGTTATGATTGTTGCTACGTTTATGATTGGAATAAATAATTTTAAGATTGCTATAATAGCAAATGTGAATTATGATTGTTGTTACGTTTGAAATCATTTTAAGATAACATGATAATTTTTCTCTTGTCATATATTAATTATGTTATTTTTAATATTATTATAATAAAAGATCCGAAATATGATCCGAATCCGGTCCGAAATCCTCTATAATAGTAAATATGAATTTATATTTGGATTCTCAAAATTTTATTGAATACGGATCTGCATATGGATCCTATAAATTTTTAATGGATTCACATTTAAATCTTTCGGAATTTGATTATAATATGATCCATTGACAGCCCTAACCATCGTCGTTGATATCTTTATTTATAATAAAGAGTTATTATACAAGTTATTTTATATATTAATTATTATTTAATTTAAATGAGTTATTATTTAGATTAGTTATATTTCTATTATACAATATAAATTATATAATAAATTATTATTATTATTATTATTATTATAAATAATATCTTATATAATGTAAATAATAAAAAATAAATTTATATTGACGAATATTATCTTCCAAACATATCCTTATAATCAAGGAATCGGGGGAGTTCCCAAGCCCTTGGGACCAAAATTGGTTCCAAGGCTTGTTTTAACCGTCCGATCAGTATCTAATCACCAATCTCGATGAAACTCATTTTTATTTTTATACTTTATTTCAATCTCAATGTTGATCTGATAGCTAAAACAAGCCTTGAAAACAATTTTGATCCCAAGGGCTTGGGAAGCCCCCCCCCCCCCATTCCTATAATCAAAAGCATCTCCGCACGACTTCCTACCAAATACCAGTTCTCACTTCTCACGGCGACTGAGAGAATTAATGACAAAAAGGTACAAGTAGCCCACAAAATAAGGAACAACATCCGTGCAGAGCAAAAAACTCTTCAAGTGGAATATCTTTGATCTGATTCGTTCGATCAGAGATCAACAGTTCTGATTTAACAACAATAAACCTCTTATACATCAAAATTCGTGTTTAGACACATAATCAACTAAAAATCACCACCACCATTTTAATAATAAAGCCTGATTCATGTTTAATAATAAATCCTGATTCATGTATTGTAGATTCAAAATACCTAAACCCCCAAACTGTTTAGGTGTACAAACAACCGATCATCGCATCAAAGTCATGTGCCTGTTATTACCCTTGTCCACCCCCGCCCAAAGAAAATTCCGATGAGTCTTATCAATCTTAAGAACACATCAATTAGGAATCTTATATAAAGAAAGATAATATAATGGTATTGATGATAAAACATAATTTAATAACACAATCATCCCGCCCAAAGAGAGAAATTTCCCTTTCCAAACCTGTAGTCTGGATTGAATTTTGTATATCAAATCCATCCAAACCACCTTAGAAGAAGCTTTCCAAACAAAGAAATACTCAAATATTTAAGTGGAAGTTTCCCTAATTTACAACTTAGTATATGTGAGAAATGGAGAGATGTTGCAGAATAAATATTGAGCGATATAAGTTCAGATTTAACGAAATTAAAGCTATCAAATAATACTTAATTGTATAAAATTTAAAATGCTATCAATCTATAATTTTAAAATAATATCTATAGTTTCATTTTTATTTTTAACTTTTTTAAAATTTATTTA
The DNA here is from genome assembly GCA_037127355.1 of Schoenoplectus tabernaemontani. Taxonomy (NCBI): domain Eukaryota; kingdom Viridiplantae; phylum Streptophyta; class Magnoliopsida; order Poales; family Cyperaceae; genus Schoenoplectus; species Schoenoplectus tabernaemontani. The sequence goes on from CM073746.1 coordinate 10,127,475, forward strand.
AAATCTTGTTATAAAAATTGTCAAAATAACAGTTATTTTCTATTAATCCCTCCCTTTCGGTATACATCCCACTTTTTAAATATATCCAATTTAATATAAATATCTACTCGATAATAGCCGTTGATTTATACAGGACAAAAAGTCACTTCTAATAATTAATGGTACAGATCAATATAGTCTTTCTAAGGAAATTTTATTACAATTGTGGATGCGTACTTTTTAATTAATTTTTCATTAATTTGTAAAAATGTTTTAACAAATTAGAAAAAGAAATTTGGTTTTTGCATTATTACAGAAACGCAAAAGAAAAAAGAAATTTCTACTGGAATAGGACAACGCTGATGGTTCTTTCATTACATTAAAGAACGATCATATTTTCTTGGCTATCTTAATTTAATAATTTTAGTTGAACAGCAGGTGTACAAATTAAAGTGGCAACTGGTAGCTACCACCCAAGCAAAGAAACAAAGTCAGGGAAGAAATGTTGATGTCATTCCCTTTTCTTCAACCAACACATACATAATGCTAACGTACTGTTCTCTTCAATTCAAATGTGGCGATCTATTTATTTGGCCCTAAATATCTCCATCCAATCGTGCTACAGTTCAACACACAACATATACTCCACAGAAAATTATTTCCATCCATTATATATACTACTTTAAAATTTGTATCAGATCCAAAGCTTGAATCTTCGTTAATTTGTGACAATGGCCGAAACTGCAACTTCTTATATCCGACTAGTGGGTTTCATATCCAATTTCTTTCTCATTTCACATGTCTATATAAGGATGTACTGAGGAGCCAATATTCCTCCAAATTATGATCTGATTTGTTAATCTTTGCTTAGGTGCAACTTCTCATAGAGAAATGCCTTTGCTACAATCTCAGCAAGGAAGAATGCATTGAAGCCCTGGATAAGTATGCGAACATCACGCCAGTTATCACTTCAACTGGTAACTGCTAAATTCTTTCTTGCTAAACAGCCAAACTAAATCAAGTTTACTGATTTCAGTTGTATTTTGAACTACTTTGTCCAATGGATGCCTATGGAATTGGTTTGTTGTGCAGATCATTGAATTAAACATCTTATTTTGATATGCTCTCACGTCTGGTTTGTCCTTCCTTTTAGCTTTCTTTCTGCAACATTAGCAATTCAGCACCTGATTTGTTCAAATTGCCACTTGTAGTGTGGAAGGAGCTGGAGAAAGAAAACAAAGAATTCTTTGATGCATACAAACAAGCACAAGTGTGTAAGATATTCTAGAAATGGAGACCATGCAGAAGATCCAAAAGGAACTTTTTGAGGCTTCCCTGAGAGATTCCAGTCAGTAGGATGTCATCTTGGCCGTTCATTTTCAAGAGTACGATCGAGAATCCTACAAGGAAATTCTTTATTAGTTTTTTTGTCCTACAGTAAGAAATAAAGTATATGCATAGGCCTCCCAATGTAATAATTTTAATTTTTTTAAAAATTTTTGCTAATAAACCGTTAGAAAAAGTTTTTTTTAATTTAATTTTCTATACATATGAAAAAAAAACTAAAAACAGTAAATTATATAAGAACATACGATAAATGATAAGTATTATGCATACATCATATTATTCATTCAATAATTAATATAAAAGAAATACAATTATTCATGCAATGAAAAAAAATATTTACTGAATAATACATCTTGATTACTCAATAATATGAAAACCTATACAATTTCTAAGAAAAAAATTAAAAAAAAAACTAAAAACTTTAAATAAACTTCAAATGTGTTTTTGAGGGCCAAAATGATATTTTTTTTTTTGGCCCAAAAATGGCATTACCCTATAGATCTCGTCGTAAGCTTTCTGTGACTGCGTAGCACGCCTCAATCAGAGTTTCCTATCAAAAGTTATGGTCATTTGAAGTTGAGATTGTCAGATTTCGATTTTTATTTCTTCTATCTGATCTCTTCTTTCTCTCTTCGACTATCGTATCAGCTTTTAGCTAGCATCAGAGGCTTCGTTGCATTATTTGTTTTTGTACTTGGTATATACCAAAAATTAAATTAAGAAAATAATTAAGAGTGAGAATATATCTAATATTTAACATTTTTGCAATAAAAAAATGTCATTCATAAGTTCATATAATAATTTTAATTTGTTGTTATAGAAAGACAAGGAACCTTCTCAGAATTTTATGTTTATTAATCAATATAGTTTTTTCTTTATGTTCTGTCTTTAAGGTTTTCAGTCACGATGTTAAATTTGCGGTTATGAAAAAATTATGTTCTGAGAAAAACAAGTGGAAAAAAATAATTAAAAATATTCAAAATTGACATACCTCAGTCTCAGTGTGTTCCTGCTCAGTTTTTTGCACTATCAGGTGCCATTATCTCCCCTGTGCTTGCCGAAGGCCCCCATTCGCTCACCACATTTCCTATGAATGCATCTCTGCCTCCACTATACCAACAAATTCTATCGCTAATATCCAACAACAACAAAATCCCAAATAAATTGGGCAATTCAAATATCATAAATCACAAAGATAAAAATCAATGATAATAATAGATAATAATGATAATGTCAGTAATAATGATGATGATTATGACAATGATGACAATGATGACAATGATGATGATATGATAATCTATACTACATTATAAATAACATATGACCTGGATTTATCCATTAATGTTATCAGATAATGTGAAATGATTGAAATACTCATATTTTAATTTACGATCGAGATTGATTGATTTTATAAAAGCAACAGTTCATATTTAAATCAAACTCATTTTTCCTCTCCTTTCTGTTTGCTATTTTTATCATAAGTTTATAAGAGGTCTAAAAAAAGTTTTATATCAATTAAATTAAACACCAATCATTATTATGTTTCATAATAAAAAAAATACTACGCATACTGAACAACCATACGCAGAAAAGAAAGATATTATATTTTGTATATCATTTTTTATTAAATAATTAATTAATTTTATTTAAAAAAAATTTATAGTCTTTATAATTAATTTAGATATAAACTATATTTAAGTAAAATACATACTTTATTTATAATAAAATTAGTGCTAAATATAAATATTTTTAATAATAGTCATAACAATAACAATAATAATACTAGTTGTAATAATAATAATCATCTAAAACTGAAAATCTAATAATCTAATAATCTGAAGTTTATAACTCTAACTCTACTACTAGACTTGAACTCTTAAATTATGATTCTAATACGTGAATCATCATTTTGTTCCTTCAAATCTCATTTTATCATTTTCTTCCAAAATTAATATCAGTCCCAGTCGATCTCTGCCCCTCTATCGCCCGTTCGCCACTACTTGATGCCCGAATTTTATGCACCTCAACAAACCAGAAAGCTTTGCATAAGATGAGAGATTCTCCATCACCTGGTCGTTCTTTGCTAATATTTCTGTCATACCTACGCCATTAAATTGATCTTTTATCATCTCAGGAAATAAAGGAGCCCAATTAAGGCCCAAATCAATAGGTCAAATAAAGAAATTGGAGAAACGAGCTAGGTAAAGAAATGGGCCGAGTACCGTATTTTTCCATTCTATATCAGATGAGGCTGAATTTCTTTTTAGAATTAAAATGTCTTTTTAAAAAGCTAATGATGGGACTGAGTTATTTAATTTTAAATATTCGCAATATATTTTTTATTGAGGTTTTGTACGTATACCACAGAAGTCTTACGATTATATTTCGTACCATAATTTTTTCTTGAGTTATTTAATTTTAAATATTTGTAATATAATTTTTATCATTGGTCTAAAAGTTGTTTTTTAAGGTTAACAAATGTTAAAAAGTCTTATGTTTATAATTCGAGCTGAGATTATTCAGAAGTGAACTAGAAGTGATTCTATTTCTACACGACTTTGTTTAAATCTGAACTAGAAGTGATTCTATCTAAATGCCACGTAGAAATCATTCAACTCAACACAAACAACAGTTTTTGCCATTCGACTAATTAAATTTGATTTTTAGAATTAACGAATGTTGAAAAGTCTTATGCTTATAATATCCGAGTTGATTATTTTGTAGGTTCCGAACTTACGTATAATTTGAAAAATAATATTTTAATCAACTGAATTAGAAGTAATTATCTTCATACACAACTTTGCTTAATACACTAGATGTATGTACAAAACATTAAAAATCAAGGTTTTAAATAGTGATTATAGGATTATAGCAGCGATGTTTAAAAAAAATTATCATGCTATAGTGAAAGTTATTTTAAATTATATTTTTTCTAACTTTAAAAAGTATATTCTATATTTCTATTAATTTTCATATTACCCTAAAGTTTCATAGAAAAAATAGGTAACACAAAATAATTAAGGAGTTACTAAACCAACATCAATTTATTATAATGTTCAAATTACTATTCAAAATATTTATGGTATCGTAAAACTAAGAAATTTTTTATTCAAAATAATCACAAATTATATCATTTACTCCACACAAAAAAAAATCCATAATAGTATAAAATAAAAAAAAATTACCATTTTAAGTTGTACAAAATTAATTTTGGACAAAACAAATTATGTCGAATGACATGTTATTTTCCCGCTACTCATTATGTGCTATATATAGCGGTCTTAGCTCAATTAGCATAGTTTTATCTTATAGCTTAGTTTTTGAGATCGAAAAATACTATAACGTATTATCTATAATCTTATTAAAAATAGAACTCATATTTACAATTTATGTAACTCTAGCACATACGATAATAGATGTTGTTGAACTATAGGCTAACACGGATAGTAATGAATTTCGTCTCACTATATTATAGTGAGACGTAAGTTAAATTCTTGTGAAAATGTATATAAAAAGTAATATATAGTTTAGATTAACTGGAGCTCTATTTTTTTTTAAAAAAAATTACGCAGACAACAATAGGACGATCATCTTAAGACTAAATTGTACTTGGAACAATGTTCAATTTTGCTGGTTAACGGGTTGAGAATAAAGTACAGACAAATTTTCTTAACCTTTATTGGGTCCATAGATGGCCTATGGCCCTATGGGCCTTGAAATTTTTCAAAAACAAAAAGGCACCATCTACTTCAAGTCTTCAATTAATGAGGCGTTTCCTTCTCTGCATGTCGCAACCATTATACTAATAATATAATTCAAACGGTAGAATCTAATTTATCATCTAATAATAATTAGTACCATCATTCGCAACTAAAATTCTGTATTTACAGAACCTTACGTACATGGAACGTGCGTCAGGTACTCTTCCAGCTGTACTGCACGTGCATCCCCACACGTGCGACCAACTACCCAACTTCCCATCCGACGGTAAGGATTGATTTGACACGTCATGTTGGCTTAATCTGACGGTTAATATTTGCAATCACGTGAGTTCTGTTTATTATATGTTTTCAGGGGAGTTTCTTTTTCTTTTTTTGCTTTTCCCCTAGTTTTTGCTTTTGACTGCTTTGCGCTTTGCATGAAGCTGCTTAGAAGGTGGTCTGATGTAAGGAATTAACTTTGTTTTGAAGAGAGCAATGATATTTATCTCCGACTTGCACAACTGACAATAGAACAAGATTGGCATGTTACAACTTGATATGATACTTTCTGTTGAACTATTTATATCTTTTCATTTTTTGTACAAAATTGTTTTACCATAATTAATTCCAGGACATTCATTATTTGCCAAAAAGAAATGAAAATCAAAAGACGCTCCCGCTTTAATAAAAAAAGTTCCAAATGAAAGTGATATATTCATATGATGGTATTAAATATATTGTTACCGATTGAAATCTCGAATTAAAGGAATACTAATAAAACTAATAAAATAAATCTTCTCAATTGTGAATATTTCAAATAGAGGCTTCCAATAGGTGTGTCTTGAGGGGGAAATGATAGCAACGAAAAAATGAGTTAGTAACAAAAGAAGACAAATGCAACAACAACACTTGTCCCAATCTTTAGAAATATTATATTATCAACTGAAACTTTTCTAAAAAATAAGTTAACTATGAATTCATGAGGCAAAAAAAATATGTACGAAATGTATTTATCATCAAATTAGATGTGGTTTGACTAATGAGTTCAATCAATCTCACTAACCTTTTTTTCATTTTTTTCCCTAAATTCATTTCTAACATGAATAATCTCCAACACAATATATTATCAAACATAATCACAACGTATAAATTATAGGATAAGAAACAGAAAGAAATGAGAACAATTGTTAATTTTGTTCATCTCAATAATTATTCTGTTGGTGAAATCTATACCGACTATACGTCATCATTTAGTACCTCTAGCTTGGTGGTGCAGTTCCTGCAGTTCGCTAGCAATTCTCACTAATAATCTGATTATAAAAATGCTCCAAATCATTTGGGTGGAAGGATTGTTGACCGTTAAAGAGCTCCAGGTTTGACCACCAAGCCCACGTGTGGGCGACAAGTTAGTACCATGCATGGCTGGATGCCTCGGGATTCCACGTACGACCACATGTGTGCACCTATTCATTTCTCCAACTTGAATTCTTACTAATCATCTCTTTCTTAATGGTAATTAATGCTGGCCAGATGCAATAATGCCATTCATAATCACACTCGGTGGCAGCTAATAATGCGTGTGTTATAGGAGAATAAGTGCATGTCCCCGGTTGTCCTCCAACTTGCTCAATAATTTTTGTGGGTTTCAACACACCAATTATGGCGTTTGTGTTATCTCCAGTTATTCTAACTTAATCTCAATAGTAGGTGTTAAGTTTTGTTTTTAATAAACAAATCACCAAGAGATTATCAATGATTACAGATCGATATTATTTTTTCATATGTATGTCATTTTGTACCATTGATAATATAATGCCACTTGCCACAATACTTAATTATGTGACAATTATCTCCAGACTCTTAGTCTTACTGGGAATTATTTGTTATTGAGTTTAACATGCCTAATTTCTATAGTAACCCCATAGGTTCGTTATTATTTAATTCTTTACGACTTGTATTACTATATATTTTTTCCAGAATTATTATAAATTGATATTAGATAATATATATACACTAGTATCAGATTACTTAAAATTATTGATATTTAAAAATTATAAATTAATGGCACATTTTTATTGTTTTTTAAATTCAAAAGAAATCAAAGCCTACAAAGCAAAGTAAAAAAATATTTTTTTTATGAATATTCTTCATGTTTTCTATGTAACAATTCATTACATAATAATGAAAAAAAGAAAAAGAAAAAATGCATGTAGTAAGAAACGATGTTAACATGAATTTACAACATGTATGCCCAAACTCAAAATCTTCGAAAAAATAATGCATCAAATTTTGTTTTCGATGAAGCATTAACTTGTTAATTTTGTGGTGCCGGCATTCTCCTTTGATAAAAAAAATATGAATAATATTCTCATTTATGTGCTAATATTATCTTTCTTTGCCCCACTAAAACTCTCCTTCTCCATTTGTTCTCCTTCAAAACCATTTATTAAAAAATATATGTAAAAAATACAATATTCTCATGGAAGAAACTCATTTTTAAACGGACTTGGACTTTCTTAATGAAAAAATAATAATAATTTACTTCAATCTCTTCTGGAAACTCCGTATATCAGGCACATCAATTTCTTGGAGAGGGTCTAGCTTCTGTGATGCTCGTGATATCTTCTGCTAAATAGTACTATTATATAATACTATATACATACTTTTACTTTGAGTATGTAAGCATGTTTCATTCGCTTTCTTCATCATGAGTTCCTAGAAAAGCACCTTTAAATTTCAATAGATTAATAAATAACATAAAGCTGACTGTGCATTATTTATTCCATGAAGTTTTTGTATAAAATAAATGAGAACCCAACAACATGGCCCACAAAGCCACAACTTAAGAACTACTCAATGAAAAACCAGTTCAATTCCAAACATCCAAAAAAGAAAAAAAAAGTAATAAATGGATGGAATTTTAGATTTTCGTATACCGTTGGTGGGGACCCATCTGTGGTGTTCTATCAATTGTTGAGTGTTAGTACAAATAGAGATCTGCAATATCCTCATAAATTTGCATGATTAGGAACCCCAAGTTGCCAATAATTTAGAGCCTCTGTCATCCCCCAGAGGGAACATACAAGGAATGAACAACGTGGGTTGCACATGCGGGTGAAGTTATGGTACGAGGGGTTCGGTCGGTACAGTTTTTTGCATTTTTTATAAGATGTTTAATTTACGTCATGACCCATTTCTTTTTCATATTTGGCATGTACTGGAATCGTACAGTCCATATAATTTTTAATATTTATACTATAAACTATAAAGCGCTGTTTTTGGTGTATTTCTAATATATATTATTCTTTTAGTACGGAAAAATAGTTGGTTCTCCCATCGTCTGATTCTTTGGTGCAAAATCTTTTTTTTTGTTGAGTAAATGACCTATTTGCGACTTGTCATATAGAAAACTAATGCTTTAACTAATTATACTGGTTTTTTACTTTCATAATTATTCTCTTATAAAAATTACTTTCGGATATGTAGAGTTTTTTTGGAAAAAATAAATGATGAAGCAGATAATTTTATTATCTTTTTCTGATAACATTACAGCGGGAGTAAAAATCACATGCACACTGTTGTGCTATTTATATGAGTGATACCAATTTGATACCAACAGTAACTAACGGGAAAAAAAGGAAAAAAAATGGTATTGATAAGGTAACTAGAAATTAGAAGCTTTCGGTACCAATATGGGTCAATGATGATTAATATATGAGGCTCATAAACCCCCAAATTCAATGTTTGATTTATATTTCTACACTCCCCATCTAGCTCAAGTTAGAGGTGTATATATTTATCATCCTTAGCTTGTACGTGTTGTTCTCAAACATTCGCGGCTCGAGTCCTTTAGTAAAAATATCCGCAAGTTGGTCCTCGCTACGAACAAATGGTGTTTCTATTTCTTTTGATTATAACTTTTCGCGTATGAAATGACAATCCACTTCAATATGCTTCGTTCTTTCGTGAAATATCGGATTTGAAGCAATGTGACGTGCGGCTTGATTGTCACAGTACATTTTCATGGGTTCTTGAATTTTTATTCCGAGATCCGTAAGGAGTTGCTTGATCCATATCAACTCGTTTGCCGTCGATGTCATGGCTCGATATTCCGCCTCGACACTTGATCGAGCCACGACATTTTGCTTTTTGCTTTTCCATGTGACTAAGTTTCCATCTACAAATGTGCAAAAATCGGTTGTTGATTTTTTATCAAAGCTTTCGGGCCAATCTGCATCTGAGTAGTCACATATTTCATTAGAAATATTATTTTTCATCCAAATTTCCTCCCCCGGGAGTACCCTTTAAATACCTTAGAACACGATTTATGGCTTTCAAGTGTTGTGTTCTAGGTGAATGCATGAATTGGCTAATTTGGCTTATTGAGAATGAAATATCCGGTCTCATTACGGTAAGATAAATTAATTTTTCCATCTACTTTTAAAATTGGCTTATGTCTTTTAAGGGTTCACCATCCTCGGCATTTAATTTAACATTGCTATCCATTGGGATTGAAATTGGCTTACACCCTAATTTTCCGATTTCCTTTAACAAATCTAAAATATATTTTTTTGTGACATATAAAGTTCTCTTGGTGAATGTACAATTTCTATTCCTAAAAAATATTTCAAAAGCCCCAAGTCTTTGATGTCAAACACTTCTCTTAATTTTGCCTTGACCTTCCTAATTTCGTCCAAATTATTTCCGATAATTATTATATCATCTATATATACCAAAACTACGATTATAGCATCATCAATATTCTTTAAAAATAGAGAATGATCGGATTGCTAATTTTAAAATTATAAGAAAGTAAATGAGAGCTCAATTTTTCATACTATGCCCGTGGATATTGTTTTAGTCCGTAAATTAATTTTTTAACCTACAAACAAGATTAGAAGTCATTTCTTTCCTATGACCGGGTGGTATGGTCATATATATCTCTTCTTCTAGAGTTCCTTAGAGAAATGTATTCTTTACATCCATTTTATGTAAAGTCCAATTTTGATTTACCGCTATTGAAAGTAAAATCCTAACGATATTCATCTTGGTCATCGGTGCAAAGGTCTCTTGATAATCTATACCGTACATTTGGGTATAACCTTTGGATACCAATCTAGCTTTGTGTCTATCTATACTATCATCATTCTTGTACTTGGTTTTATACACTCATTTGCATCCTACGGTTTTTTTTTTCATTTGGTAATTTTACGATTTCCCAAATTTTATTTTTTTCTAAGGCATCTAATTTTCCCTCATTGCCTTATACCAAATCGGTTGGCTTATTGCTTCTCCAAAAGATTTTGGTTCATTATTTTTCAGTTGAAGCTAAATAATCTTTATATTCTTTTGTGATATTTTCATAAGAAATAAATTTTCAATAGGATACCTTACCTTGTAGGTGACATAATCTCTCATTTTTGTGGGAGATTGTGAGATACGAGTTGATCTTCGCAATGGTGTCTCCTCTATGGTATATTCGTCTTCTTCATTTTTAACTTCCACTTCATTTTTATTTCCATCTTCATCTTCATTTTCTTCTTCAACATTGGTTGGTGTTTCTTCACCAATTGTAGATGGATAATGTGGAAATAAAAAAATATTTTATTTCTCTTGACCCTTGACCATTTTTTTAATTTTAAAGTATGACTCATTTTCTTTAAATGTTACGTGTCTAGAAATATAGAATTTATTGTTTATTGGATCGTAATATTTGTACCCCTTTTTTTGAGATGAGTACCCCAAGCCAATTTATCTTGTTTGTTCTTATGTACGTAGCACGTACATCCAAATATTTTTAAATGTCCAATATTGATTTTTTCTTGGTAAATTTTTTTTAATGGACTCTTAAAATTTAATTTGGCACTTGGCAATCTATTAATTAGATATGTTGCGGTGAGAACGGTTTCGACCCAAAACTCTTTGTAACGTTATTTTGAAATAGTAATACCCTAGTAACTTCTAATAAATGTCTATTTTTTTCATTTTGACACCCCATTTTGCTCGGGTGTATATACACAAGTGGTTTGATGTGAAATACCTCTTTGTTTAAAAAATTCTAAGAAATTATGATTGATAAATTCCATACCGTTATCGGATCTAAAGGTTTTAATTTTTTTATCAAGTTGATTTTTTTACAAAATCAATAAAAGTTGATCTTTTAAATACAAAAGTGGTTCTTTATCTATAAAAATAATAAAATAAAACATTAAATGAATCATGATAAATTTGAGTGAAAAAAGGTTTCTTACTTTTACACTTAGATAAAAGTTAAAGGTAATTTTATCTTTAATTGCATATTTCACATCTTTTATAATTAATATTTTTTAAATCAAAAATATATTTCAATATTTTATTGAATGAGATGAACCAAGGGTGCTCAATTCTTCCTCTCTAGGTTCATTTATATAGTAGAGTCTTTTTTTTTTGAAAAATCATCTAAAAAATATAATGAAAAAAAAATTTATTCAATTGTGCAATTTTACTAATGGATAACATGTTTATGGGGGCAATTTTGCACATACAAGACATTTGGAATATTTCTTAAAAAAAAGATCAATTGAACCGCTACCAATAATTCTTATTTTCTCACCATTTACAACGGTTACAAATTGATTAGTGTTCCAATTTGTAAAAAAAAATTAATAGAGTTTTATTTCTCGTGATATGGTCCGTTGCACCCGAATCAAAGATATTTTTTTTTATGAGAAATTAGAAGTAATAGCAATTCCAGAATTTTTGAAGAGTTTTGATTGAGCAACATGGTGAGTTGTTGCATCATCTGCCATATCTAATCCTGAGAAGGATGAGAGGGTTGCCCTATTTGGTTCTGGCTCGGCGCTGGGTTGGAATGAACCCGACTCGGCTCTGCCTTCTCACTTATCGCACCCAAAATATTTTTCTCTTTTCGCTCTTCTCGCGACTCCCCCTGTCGCCTGAAATTCTTAAAGTTATCGCCGCCTCCACCCCTTCCTCTCCCTTTCGGTCGGAGTTCCGGGCAGAGAAACTAGCAGTCCTCTTCCTTGTGCCCCTCGCACTTACAATGTTCACACGTAAGGAATGTTTGGACTCCCTGATACGCCGTGCCGAGGTTAGGGTTAGGTTTTGGGTGCCGGATGGCAAAGGCCTTTGTCTCTTCTGGTTCATGTGGATGTGTGCTCATCACAGACCTTCTTGATTCCTCTCTTTGAACTATGTTTGCGATTTTATCAAAAGAGGGAAGAGTCTCACAGAGAAGGATTTGGGATTTCAATGCTTCATAGCTTGAGTCAAGACTAGCAAGAAATTGAAAGATTTTATCTTGGTCATTTCGCCTTTGTAATTCCTCAAGGTCAGTGGTATTTGGTCAATACAATCTGATTTCATCTCGCCTTTTTTCTATGTAGTTGAGAAGTTCTGTGATTAATTGACATGGTTGTTGCTTTGCTTGATGGATTTTGGTTTGCAGTTGAAAGATTCTCGCATAATTATTTTTCTGGCCATATCTTTTTTTGAGCTTTTCCCACACTACCTGAGTCGACTCTGCACACATGCAGATGTCAGCAATTGCTGGTTCCATACTGTTGAGTAGACAATTTGTAAATAATAGATCATATGCTCTCCACTCCTTTAAGACCTTTTTTTCTTGTGCTGTGGGAAAGTTTGGATTGACTGGTGACGATTTTTGCAATTCTCATGTGACATATTCAAGTTTTGATGTGCCTCCAAGGCCAATTGAGCCTGTATGCATCCATGGTAAATAATTTGTGCCATTAAGTGTAATGTGGGTGATTTTCTCTTTTTGTGAGACATTTTTCTCTTCTGTCAGGATATTTTCTGGTAATGAAATCTACTGGTAATGAACATATGCTGGTTTTTGTCTGATTTCAATTTTCTGGTATTATTGCCAGTATTGGGTTCTGATTCTGGTTTGCTTGGTTTCGTTGGTTGCAAGTGCTAGAGATGGTTTAGTTATGTTATTTTGAGATTTTTATTGCTTAATACCTTTTACTGGTGAATTTACCAGGGGACTGTTGATACTGGTAGAGGTTTTGTTTTGTTGGTCTGATGTAATTTTTTGATCTAATACAGTTTCTCGGTTGTCTGTATCGATTTGTGAATCTTGATTTGAATCTGGTCAATCTTGATCTTAGTCTCTTCTCTTGCCTCTTGAGTTGAAGAAACAACTTCTATAGCTGGTTTCCTCACTGATGGCAGAGTGGACTTCTTGGCTTGCTGACTGATTCTTGTTGTGGAATTGAGATAGAGCTATATACCCTGTTCTGATACCATGTAGAGTTTTTTTGGGAAAAATAAATGATGAAGCAGAGAATTTTATTATTTGTTTTCTGATAACATTACAGTGGGAGTAAAAATCACATGCACTCTGTTGTGCTATTTATATGAGTGGTATCAATTTGGTACCAGGTAACTAACGGGAGAAAAAAGAAAAAAATAGTATTAATGAGATGACTAGAAATTAGGAGCTCTCGATATTAATATGGGTCAGTGATGATTAATGTGTGAGGCCTATAAGCCTTCAAATCTAATGTTTGATTTATATTTCTAAATGATAAGATATGATAAAATCTTGAAAACAACCTAACGATGAAATCCAATTTGATTTGTAGTGTTGAACAACAGCTGTATTAATGATTTTTTTTGTTAAAAATTTAAGCTGCGACGCCAATCATTCCGGATTTAATTTTTTTTTCAGTCCACTGTCCGTCGACGTATCCACCCATAAACTGATCACATCCGGAATTCATGGGTTTATGCGAACTGAATGGGTTGTAAATTTGATTGAACATTCTGTGCTACTTTTTTATTTCAAATTTCTATTCTATATTTAATATGTTAAATCATTAATAATGTAACAAGTAATAAGAAATATAAATCACAAATAAGATATTAAAATTTTGATAATTAATATACGGGTATAAAATAAATATTAGTTTATTAATTTGCTTAGGTAATAATTGTCATGTAACCTACTATTAAATTAAAAAATAATACCAGAGAGAATGGAAGACCACCCGATCCGTGTTGACTCAAGACTCAAGCGGAAATCAAACTAAACTGAATTAGATTATTGGTTTGGTCGTTTTACTTAATTATATATTAATTACTTTATTTAAGTTTGGCCACTGACAACTGAATGCCGAACAACTATATATCTACAGTCTACTGTTCTAATATAATGTGGTCTAAATGAGGAGACTCATAATTAAATACTATTTTTCGATCTTAACACTGTAATATATTTATCACATCGTGCAGAACGAAAAGAACATATTTTCACAAATAAATGACTACTATTTCTTTTAAAAATATATATATACAATAATTACATAAATTATCAAGACGCAGTATACTAGTTATCGGGTTTTCTCCTCTTTTAAATTGCAAGAAGAAAAACTCAGATATTACTTAATCATCGTTTAAAAATAAATTCTTAGAATCTAAGGTTATTAGGCCACCATGTGCCAAGTAAAGTCTACTGATAGAGTAGTGTGCAGGTTTTGGTTTTTTAGATAAGCGAGGGACATGAAATAATTATAAACTAACAGATGATTATGTACATCTGACCTAATTATTTTTTCCTCGAGTGTCGATTATATATATATATATATATATATATATATATATGTTAATTATTGGAGTGGGGTACTTTTGGTCGAAGGAAAGGAAGGAATGTGATTTGTGAGAGGAGTGTAGAGCATGATTGGGGCGCACGTGGGGAGACAGCTAGCACGCACAAGTGGGCTCACCGCTCACAATGCTAATCATCACCTAGGATATCAATCAATCAATCAATGGGTGCACTATGTTATGGTTGCTTCTAAATACAATTAGTGCAACCAGTACCCGGTTATCAGAATGCTGATCTCATGTGGGCATGTGGTACCTTCTTATGTGTACTATTGTGTGAGGAAACACTGACAATACATGACCAGACAAAAGTCATGATTCATGCATGCATCATGATTAGCTAGTGAGGATTTCATAGTGTCTATACTGGCTTGTAACAGAAAATCTATTACAGCTATTGCCCAGGTTCTGATTTTTCTACAGTACATAAGTAACAGTGTAACAGTAACACAACACTAGTGCTGCCCTGTTAACTCAGGTTATTGTATTTCTTCTCAACGAATGATATCTTGGGCGATTGAATAACAAGCAACCACCTAAAGCAGATTGGATACAATATTTGGTTGGTTCGCCATCTGATGAGCAAAGACCGGGAATATCTCGTGATTTTTGGGGAAAGGGGTGGTCTGATTTCCATCAAACTAATTTAATTAGTTTCAATGGGCTATGTTATTGTTGGATTATCAAATCTAATATTTCGTACGAATTTTAAAGTGTTACAACAAATTCCAATGACATTAAATTGTTATTTTGTGATTTTGTCCATCAGATTCAAAATATGATCCAATGGACATCAAATATTCCCAGTTCCATTATTTTAGATATTTTGCTAGATAAATGCCTTTAATTAAGAAAGAAAATGACATGTCATTTCACCACGATATTTTTCTTCTCCTCTTTTTTTTTTTTTATCTTTCTTTGTTTTTGCAAATTACTTCCTTTCTCTGCTAGGTTAGTTTCTGCGTTTCGACCAATGTAGTATGGTCATGGGGCGTCAAAAACACTGATAATTGTTGATTTTTTGAGGAAAAATATTGTATGAAATATTTTGTTTTTCTACAATATATTAATTAGTGAGAGACCAACAAAAAAACAACTTAAAACGATTTATTTATTTGCTTATGTAGATCCCATTAGTAAGTTGGATAAGTAATTATGAAATGGTGATAAAAGCACAACTAATTGATGAAGGAATAAAATAAAAATAATATAAAAAGGAAGAGGGATCAAGTGTTGCCTTTTTAGGCCCTATCGTATTGGTTTCGTATTATACAATAAATCCGTCGAAATGACGAATTCAAATAAGGGAAGGGATCATTTGATAATTTTATTTCTAACAATAACAATCTAAATAAATTATATATATATATATATATAAAAACTTATACATCAGTTGTGTTTCAAGTTTCATATAATATATAATTTAGGCTCCCATTCAGAAGGGGCATCCCGGATCTCGGCCTCGCAATCATCAAAAATTTATATAATTTTCAATAGTTATAATTTAACGGTCTTCAATGATCGTTAATTAATAATTAAATTGCTTCAAATTTTAAAATATTATAATATTTTTATATTTTAACATTTTAAAAATTTATTTAGAGTTTCATTTTCATGATTGTCAAAATAACCCATTTTGAGTGATCCCTACCGTTCAAATAATTATCTTTTTACTTCAGGAGTAAATAATTCATATGAAAATTATATTAAAAATGTAGAGTTCGTCTCGTATGAGACAGAATAAAGAATCAATGTTTTTGTCTTTCTTTCTTTATTCATAATTTTCTTTTGTAAGAGAGAGATTCGTTTAGACTATAGCATCAATTTATTTTTAAATACTTTTTTCTTAAATTAATTGAATCGTTTCTAATGTTTTGATTTTTTTTTCTCTACAAAACCCAAAGCGACACTAAGTTTTAGATTACTATTTATGTTGACGCCAAATAAGGACATGCAACTATTCGCGTCCGTGATTAAAATTTGGATTTTGACTTATTGATACTTAAGTGAAAATATGTTGTGAGCACAATCAATGTCCTCGCAATCATTAATTATTTTTTTATTAATGTTAACGTTTAATATGTATACAAATATTCGTAGTTCAAACAGAAATAAACTTTTTACATATTTCAGAATAAAACATGCACAGTTTTATATAACAAGAATTAAAAAATATATCTTTGAGCTAATGAAGTTGTAGACCTTTAATTTGAGAATATAACATATGCGTACTTGTTATTTTGTATCTTTTTTTAAGAATTAGAACAATCCATAAAGAGATTAAAAAATAATGAAATAATATCTTTTTAGTTTTCACTTCATTTTGATGTTAAGTGGGATTAATAATTATTGAACAATTACTAAAAGTTCAAGTATGTGGTAAAAAAAAGAGTGGTACAAAGCTGGGGCGGAACTAAGGCTGGTGCCAACCGACATCCGGACACCCTCTTAATTCACTAAAAGAAACTTTCATTCTTAATGCAATGAAAAAAAAATCATTACTTGAGCACTCTATTTTCTTAATCCAAACACAAACTACCAGATTTCATGCCAGATATAAATAAAATTTCCTTCACTCAAAGTGAATTTTCTATTCGGATAAGTGGAATATGGAGGGCTTAAAATACAAACATTTTGGGTTGAACTGTAACATTCCAACTCAATTTGATAATTAGTTCCTCAATTCCACCATTAGCTATTCCGGTCAATTTCACCATAGTCGGTATAGTCATCCTTTACCCTAACTCTACTTTTTTTTTGTTTGATATGTTTGGATGTACAAAAAATAGAAAATATATATTCTGAGAATTAGAATAATAATTTATCATCCAAACATAAATTCACTATTTTTAAATAGTAAGAATAAATGTTATTTTGTTGTTCTGAAAAATGAAAATAGTTGTTATTCTCATATTTTAGTCATTTGAAATAGTTACTATTATAAACATATAATTTAAATAATATTTCTACCCTTCGAATTACATCATTTTTCACTATCCTCACTAATTTAGAATCACTATTTTTAGTATTCATATTTATTATTCTCAACTCTTCTGTTTTTACACTAATTTTTGGGGAGATGCAAACAATCACTATGTTGTTTGTGATCTTTTTCACCGGCCGAGAATTATTCCAAAAAGAAAACTTTATTTGAGATTGTATGACTCCAAACCAAAAGCGACATAAAATAATCACACAAAAAATCACGGAGCCCGATAATAAATTTCCAACAAAAAGGACGTGATGTAGCGTGTACATGACTAGGTGAAATGAAACGAAAAGAAATGAAAACGAAAAGAGAGGTTGACATGATGTCAAAGGGCTCAAATTAAGGCGCCAATGATTAAGGGGAGGAGGGAGATGGTGTGGTCGGGGAAAGGCGCGGCAATGAGAGGCACACGGCGGGGTCAATGTTGCCACTTGTAGGGTCCTCTCCTCCTCTCCTCCTCTCCTCTCCTCTCCTTTGTGTTTTGTCCACCACTAATAATTTTTATTTCTTATTTTTGCCCCGATTTTACTCTCTTGGACGGCTCTCTGTCCCTTGTGTTCTGGCTATAATAGGTAGAGTACTCTTGATTGTAGGTCTTGTTTAGTTTGATTTAATCTTGACTGAGCCGCTAATTAAACACTAGCACCTAGCTAGGCATGTTGAGGACATTGATTGTGGCGGTTTTGTCACCAATGGTATATTTTTGGAATAGTAAATTTGGAGGTTTATTGGTCTGGATAAACATCTGTCTTCTGATTGATATAATTGATTAATAACCTATTCATTAAAGAAAAAAAATGGTTGGTTTAGTAATAGAAAAACAATTTTCATTACAAACAATAGCGATGAAACAAGTTTATTAGATGTGATTTTAACTTGGTGTTTTATTTTTATTAAATTTCTATCAATAATTCAAATTCTTCTGAAATGATCCTAGATGTGTGACCAAATTGTGTGAGATTTTATCATCATATTATAAAGAATTAATCTTTAATCTAGTGATAAATATAATATTTTTTACTCCTATCTTTGTCTCTAAAGAAATATTCAATATAAACAACCTTTTATTATTTATCATCACATAGATAAACTCTAATTTTCCATACGCGCATTAAAAGCAAAAAATTCATCTAGTCTATAAACGTCAACACTTTTAACACATTTTTTTTATTGGAAAAATGAGAGCTAATCTCTCAAATTTCATAATTGTCTTCATCTGAGTTTTAAATACATAACCTCTCGTACAGAGAGTGTTGTCTTTTATCACTAGACAAAGATTGATTCTCACTTTTAACATAATTTTTTTTAGTTAGATTTTTAACACAAATTACAACAACTTTTTTTACAAATAGTACAATTCATAATCATATATTCCCCCGGGAATTGCCTTGCAATAGGTTAAACAATTTTAGTTGACCCAAATTGTTAGTGAATACTTGTTCTCAAAACCTGATGCTTTTTTATTTTTATTAATTTTGTTTTCTAGATTGACTAAGGAACGCATAGCAAAAGTCAAATTTAGCAAACCACGAGGCCGCCGAGTTATAAGGGCTTGAGCGTGCAGAGGCTAACATCCCCTGCCTTTCCTATGCTATAAGCAAAAATTTACTCCCTTCAAAAATATTTCTTCAATTCAAGTACCACTTTAATAAAAGGTGCACGTGCAATGGACTGAAATAGCTATGTCTTAATGCCTGTGTGCCATCATGACTCTTTAAAATGCAAAGCATGTTGGATTATTATAATCTGATAGGGCACGAATTGGCTTGATCATTACCATAAAAAAATATTTTCTAAATGGAAATCCCGATGCTTTATTTCGGGATTTGATCACTTGACAATACATATATTATATTTTTATTTGTCTCGGAAATTTCAAAATTGCATATTAATTTCTATTAGGTCCAAAATTGACGCGATACTATCAAGGAAATTTGAGTATTATCTTGTAATTCGTCAACAGATTTAAAATGTAGATAGATGAAAATATATATCTAGTACTTCATTGAAAGGTAAAAGTTCTTCAATATCGTCATTTTAGATCAGTGGAGTCAGGATTTAAATATAAGAGACTGATTGCGAGATTCAAAATATTAAATGATTGAAACACAATCAATCAATAACTCCTGTAAAATATAATCAATATTCTTAATCTCCCGTACATTTTCATAAATCATGACAAGTCCCTCTAACCCTCTTGTCTCCTTCACCATCAGCACAATAATACAAATATCACATGAAAAAAAATGATTTTCTTTTATACCACTGTAGTTAATTTGTGGTTCATGATATACTGAAATGTACATAAAATCTTACGGTACAAGTTTTGTAATCTTGGCTTGCATAATTAATAACAAGCAACACCAATAATGGCACGCCGACAAATATCATCCACCGGTCTCTTATGTGTATACATAGTGGAGAGGAATAGGGTTGTCTTAGAAAAGCTCCTGTAATATTCTTAATGTAATGGTAATACAATTTTTAAAATAGTCAAAACATTTTGGCCACCCCATGAGTGCATGCATGTCCCCTCTAATATCTAATAATTGTTTAACATACTCTGATCTCTGCAGCCCACAACAACTCATCATTGTCTCCATGATACTCCTTTCTCTGTCTCTCGTCTGATCTATTTATACCCTCTTTGCACCTTCACCTTCCTCTCTCAAGTCTTAAACAAGTTTAATTCCAATTAGTCATCTCTCCTTTCCTGTCAAACTCAAATTCTCTCTTCATCTCGCATCTCTGACAATGAACACCAAAGAGAAAAATCTAGATCTTGGCCTTAGCTTAAGCCTCAACTCCCCATGGATTAATACCACCTACTTCATTTCCCCTCCAGGTAAGGATCTTACGTTCTAGATGCATGTACTTTTTCCATTAGAAAAGAAATGAAAAGGATAAGCAGAACAATGGCGTATAAAATTGCTGACATTTCACATTTGCATTACAGCTGAAGAGATTGAAAAAGAGAAGGAAGAGGAGGAGAGGGTCTCATCACCCCACAGCACAGTGTCGAGTGTGAGCGGCAAGCGTTTAGAGAGATCTGGGTCCGGCAACACTGGTTCAAGAACTATAAGTGATGAGGATGAAGAGGACGGCCCGGGCGACAGTTGCTCGAGGAAAAAATTGCGTCTGACAAAAGAGCAGTCGGCTGTTTTGGAGGATTGCTTCCGGGCCCACAGCACGCTAAATCCACACCAGAAACAGGCTTTAGCGACACAGCTCGGCCTAAGGCCTCGCCAAGTCGAGGTCTGGTTTCAGAACCGCCGTGCAAGGTAATCATCAATTTCTTACCTGGACAAATTTACATAAGGAAATAAAAACAAAAAAAGGGAAGAAGAACAGATTTTCTTATTGCAGTTCATCAAATTTTCAAGAAGAATGCTGATGTTTATTTGTATATATGTATGGTTTGCAGGACCAAGTTGAAGCAAACTGAAGTTGATTGCGAGTACCTAAAGAGGTGGTGCGAGCGACTGACAGATGAAAACAAGAGGCTACAAAAGGAGGTGGCCGAGTTAAGAGCTCTAAAAGCCGCATCTGCTTCTGTGATTCCTCCTCCCGCAAGTATGACCACCTTGGCAATGTGCCCGTCGTGCCAACGAGTTTCAAACTCTTCCAAAGGCTCAAGTTTATTTACTGGTAACAGCGCCTCGCCTGCTACCCCTGCTACTGCTGTTACAGCTAGTTCTAAACAGGCGGCATTGTCTAACTATTGTCAATTTTTTCCAGTTTCTGGAGGATCTAATCAAAATATGTGGACCTCAACTAATGCTCGTCATACTAGAGAGTTGTTCTGAGATTATAGTTTCATAAAGGGAACACAATGTTGACCACTAATGCAACTTTTTGTTTGGAACAGTTTTTGATTTTGATTTAGAAAAAAAAAATTCAAAACTAGGTCAGTTTATTAAACCTCAAGGCAAAATTTGAGGAAGATTAATTTCATTTTCAGTTATTTATCGGCTTTAATCCTGTCTATTTTTTATTTGACGGGTTTGTATCGAGTTCTCATGTCACTTGACGCATTACAAATTTACAATTAACTATTGTCGATTCTAGCTTTTTAATCATCTGCACTAATTCTTCTTGTATATTGTGTGGGGTCCAATGGTAAGGGGTTTATTATTATTATTATTATTATTATTATTATTATTATTATTATTATTATTATTATTATTATTATTATTATTATTATTATTATATATACTATATATCAAAACCATAGGTACCAACAACTTCCATTGTGCAAACTTCCGATCATCAAATTGTGAAAGTAAAAAAAGAAAAAAAGAAAAACAGGTGAAATGAAATACAAGTTATAAAGGTCCACTGACTCAGCAACATCATTAATGGACTATCTGATTAACAAAACGAATATATATATAGAGAGTTTGGTTACGGTGCTACGTAGTAGCACGAATGGCCCGTGTATGCTACGGACCGTTTTTTTTTCTTTAAAATTTAAATAATCGATCATCGGTCAAAATATTTTTCATATGAAATTTAATTGGGATCAAATTTTATAATTTTTTTAATTTTTTACTATTTTTTAAGATAACTAGAAAATCACTTAATTTAATTATTATGAATTATTTTCTAACTATCTTAAAAAATTCCTAAAAAATATATAATTTGATCTACAACTAAATTTTCATATTAAAAACATTTTGACCGATCATATCGACCATTGAAAAATTATAATTTGGAGATAATTTGATATATTTTTTTGAGCTAAACTCACGAAGGTCTTTCATGAGCTTATGCTCACCGTAGTCATACGTACATATATATATATATATATATATATATATATATATATATATATATATATATATATATATATATAATAAAGATACCGTGAATTAAGCTCACGGAGGTCTTCCGCGAGCTTAACTCAAAAAATACATCAAATTATCTTCAAATTTTAATTTATCATCCTCATTAAATTCTTTATATAAAAATCTTGTATGATGCAAAAATTTGGAGTGTTTTGAGTTTTTTAAGTCACCGATTTTAATTTTTTAAAATAATGTTTAAGTATTTAATATATTATTATTATTTTTAGAGCTGATTTTCAAAAATTAAAAACCATAATTAAAAACTCAAAACACTCTAAATTTTTATATCCCACAAGATTTTCATATAAAAATTTAATAAGTATGATAAATTAAAATTTAAAGATAATTTGATATATTTTTTGAGTTAAACTCACAAGAAGCCTCATAAAGTTAAGGGCACTGTATTTTACTCTATAAATATATTTATATTTATATAAATACTTGGCAAATGCGGGAGAATCGTGAAAACTATATAAGAATTTTGGAGTCAATTTACAATGATTATAATAGTGAATCAATAACAATTGACACATAAGCAAACTGCTAGCAGAGATAGATGGTGCTTCCATATACGAAAAAGTTCGTTTTGTGGGGTTCGTATTGAAACAAACTCAAAACAAACTCAACTGCTCTATTTCTACATGCATATCGTGATTCTAACTACAAGCAGCTAGTACTTTCACATTTCAGACTCCTAAATCCCCTTTCATTTATTGCCAAACCTGACGATCTTTACTATGTACATCATAATCTTCAGTTTACAGAGTAGAAATTAAAAAAAAAAAAGCAAAGAAAATAAACCAGTCACCAGTGGAGCTCTTAATTAGGTGAGCTTTCATGAGTTCTTGATGATTTCCAATCTAAAATTGCAGAGCAAAGAGAATGATTTGGGATGAGAATTCTGTTAGGAAGCTTGGAACTTGTCATTGGAGATTTGTCATGCAATCTTAGCCACAATTCAATTGACTTCCGGTCATATGTATATCCATCTGAAGCAACGCACGGATCCTCCATGACTTCCTATGAAGTTTTTGAAAATGACATAACATCTCTTTTACGATGTAGAAGCTAAGGAAGGGTTATAATACATTCATGTAACCAAAAGTTGGTTAATAGAATTGTTCTTAACAAAAGCAGACAGAGGGCGAGAGAGATAAGATCCAAGGATAGTTACCCTTGGAATTGATCCTAATCGCATCCTGAACATATCAGTCCATTATTTGCACCAGACCTAACAAATAATCCACACTAATTGCTGTTTTCTTTTGAAGTTTCTGCTTTGATAAAGATAACTCAAGCCAGATAAAATGAGACGTTAAAGATTTTTTGAACTTGTCCAAGTGAAAATTACTAAAAGGCCCTGAAATCATGCTCACAATTTTTATCCAAACAGGAAAGAACTAACCTGAAGTATGGGACATATAAAGTGGCTCGGTGGAGCTGTTTGTTCTTTAGCTCTCTTTGCATACTCCTTCAACCTCTCCAGCATTGGTACGACTGTATCACTCAAGTCTGATCGATCTTTTTGTCTCAACTCAGCACAACTCAAACCAATTAATGCCATCTCTGTTGCCTCTTCAATGGGCCAGTTTCCAGCCTTCGGGTCCAACAAATCATTTAAATATCCGCCTTGAATTGCACCCTCAACCAGGGATGTCAGACCCACTGGTGATTTGCCTGTCAGAAGTTGTAATATAACCACCCCCAATGCATACACATCAGATTTTACAGTGACAGTACCAGTATGCTGGTACTCTGGGTCTATGTAACAAAATGTACCAACAGGTGCTGTATCCAATGACCCACTAGATATGATTTGGTTTATATTGGGAAGTAAGATCGACAAGCCCACATCTCCAATCTTGCTAAGAAGTTTGTGGTCAAGAAGAATATTAGCGGGTTTAAGGTCACGATGTATTATGGGGCAGGGTTTGGTGGAGTGGAGGAAGGCCAGTGTGGTTGCCACTTCAGAGGCTATCCGAAATCGGTCATTCCACTGGAGGGGTGCTGTGTTGTGCTTGCAGTGAAGACGATCATCTAGGCTACCGTTTTGCATGTACTCATAAATTAAGCAACCATTCTCAGGACATGCGCCAAGAAGGGGAAGTAAATGTGGATGTCGAATGTTACTTAAAATTTTGATCTGAAAATTTCATAATTTATTTCAGACAGTGGTATAAGAAAAAGCATATTCAACCAAAAATACCATACTGAAGTACTGAGAAATGCCTCTTATATGTTGGATGGGATCTTGGGAGATCTTTTAAAAAGCTTTTGATGCCAAGGGTACTCTAACCCAAGACTAAACATTTAGACAACAAAAAAAGAACAGCATAAGAAAAGCAAAATCTAAAGAACTGTTTCATTTTGAAAATTTATTAATGTGTCAGATTCATCCAAACTTTAGGATGCAATGCATAAAATTAAGGAAAAAAATGTCTTTGTGTAATAGTGTTGTATCAGATCATCAGGCACATTACATTTAAAAGAACCTGAAAAATAGTTTTTAGTAAACTAAGAAACAATAAGGAGTCATCAACCACTTCTCACTAAAATTAACGAAAAAAAAGCAAAATAAATTTGTACCTCCTGTTTTAGTTGCTTGACACCATAACCCTCAAGCGAGTGAAGGACCTTAACTGCAGCAACTGTATGCTTAAACTTTCCTTTATATACTGCCCCATTGGAGCCTCTACCTATCATGAGCTCACCAGAGAATGATGATGTGGCATCCTCTATCTCCTGCCAGTCATATCTATAAAAATCCTCTCCTTCTCTGTAATTACATTCTAAGGACATGCTCCCTAAGTTTTCCTGCTGTTTATGCACACTAATATCAGCTTCTTGCCTCTGTACAGCTCCCCCCTCTTTACAAATTTTAATGAACAGTGCCTCTAGCTCTGCCTTCTCTTTATCTTCCTTTTCTTTCATGGACAAATTTTTTGCATTGTTTTCTCGTGCCTTTATTTCTTTAAGCTTGATCTCTTCTACAATTCTTTTAATTTCTGCTTCTTGTACCTGACATTAGAATAAGTTTGCCATGATTTGTCAAGGCCCGCTGTATTTATTTCAACCACAATCTAACAACAAAAGAAAATGAAAGGAATATCTTTCCAAATTGAACAGGAGGTATATCATTGACAGGAAAATCTAATCTTAAAATTTACAGTGGAACATCAATTTATACTTGTTGTCTTACAAGCATAATGTTACATTCTTTTCTCCAAAACATCATAGGGGACAAATAAGAAAAGGAAGTCCAATCTCTTTTCTTGAGCCAGAGTGGGCAAGTGTCCCACTTTTGGCATAAGTTAGTTCTACCCCTAATTTTTGATTGGTATGTTAAAGAAAAGTAGAACATACTTTTTGAGAGGCATGAGCAGCCTCATAAATGTCTTGGAAACAATGCAATTTGACTCTTAGCCTTTCAAGCTCCAAGCTTAGATTCTGCAAGTTAGGATAAAGTATCTTTGCTGGTGAAATTTGGTTATAAAGTAAGGGTTTACTGACAACTGTTTTCCAGGCAGAATTTCTGACTTGCACTGACAGAGATATGAGAAAAATAGATACTATCCATCAAATTTGGCGCAAATTGAGGATTATATAGTCACTGCTGATAAAATTAAATGTTAGTTACTGAAAGAACACATGCATGACCAATTGGTTTTTTAAATGCACCAAATTTGATAATGACCAGTTTATGTCATTGAGAACAAATATAAAATTCAATCAACCATGCTACGAGCAGACAAAAGCTACAGCTGGAAAGAAAAGATGCTTTAGGGGTATTGGTGCAAATTGTAAGATTTCAAGTGGATCTTAATTTTACCTTAGTACTCTTTTCATTACCTGGCTACTGGGATGTGATAAATCTGTTCTGGAATCTGAAACTGAGCTACACAACTCATCAGAACACCATGAATGATTATTTTCTGAGTTCAAGCTTGTATAGGTAGAAAACAATCGGTCACTATAACTATATCTTGAATCAGAAGCATTCTTGTATATATTTGCATGTGTATGGTCTCTTTGTGGATGTATCGATGGGTATCTACACAATAACTTTGGTAATTGATCTGTTTCAGTCCAGTCTGAAAAAAAGATGAGCCATAATCATTATTTGTTTGCCATAAAAGAACTGTTTTGTCCATATGATACAACTAAAAGCACCCTCGTCTTTTAAAATTACAATCTTGGTTTGGCAATTCATCTGTTTCAGTCCAATCTGAAAAAAAGATGAGCCATAATCATGATTTGTTTGCCAGAAAAGAACTGTTTTGTCCATATGATACAAATAAAAGCATCCTCATCTTCTAAAATTACAATCTTGGCCCTGAGCTATTGTGTTTAATTCAATTGCATGGCACACCACATTAAATTTAGATAAAGGAAGCCCTAGTATTGGATAAGGCCCTTAAAAAGTTAATATGCAATTATTAGATTGGTCATAGACTAAAATCTCTTACAGCTCAGGTCCTATCTCATCTTATTTTTGACATTTATCAAAAGCAGTTTCAGAATTTTCTTTTTCAAGATGCAGATTTATTAGATTGGAATGAAAGAACAGATAAAATATGGAAGTAGTTTCAAACAGAACACCAGAGCGTATACTGGAAGAACGGCTCGCCAAAGTCGAAAGAATGTCACTGACAATGCACTCCTGTGCAGCTGAATTGTCAGTCTTACCATCTACTTCAGTTGTTCCAGGTTTTACCAAAAACAGTTTTCCTTTAGAGATGACATACACTGTGCAGAAGGTGGGAACGCTTGCTGATATTCTAGAGCTCAGTTGTGTTGGACTTATTTTCCTGCACACAGTATCTTACAATCATTTAGCTTATACTTAACGCCGCTACCTTTACAGTAGGAACTGATACAAGTATGCTACAGCTATCATTAACAGTTGCAAATTCTGTTGGTAAAACTAATTTCAGAAAGTAATTTAAAGAATAAACAGTATGTGCAGCTTCAGTTACAATAAAAGTGCACTGAGTTAGGTTTATTAACGTTATTTTAGCAGTTTATTTCTTTTATAAAATGGAAAAGGCCCAAAACACCCACAAACATAGTTGGAACTTGGAACCATGCTAAATATTTTTTTTTGTAAAAAGTCTAAATAATAATAATCAAGCTAGATAGGCTATTTATGATTTATGCTACAAAATGGCCTCAAGTAAGCAACATAACAAACAGAAAAAGAAAGAAAAGAGAAGATAACAAAAGAAAAAAAATATACAAAGTAAATGAATAAATTTCAGATTGTTGGCACTGGTATCAACTGATTGGTACCAGACCGACATGGACTAACCTGGCCTCAGCATGAGGCCCATATATTTTAAATACGAATATAAATGAAATGCAAAGGACCGTTACATTTTTTTAAGGATGGCTATTGGATCTTATGACTTTACCTAGTAAAGATATCTCTGGAGGAAGCGCCTAGAACAAGCCTGGATATTTTAGACTTGGTAACCTCTCCCATTATTGCACCAGAAACATCATCAGACTCTAGTAGTACTATTTCTGCTTCCACCTACATGATAGTTCCTTTTAACTAATTACTACAAGGAAAGACAACTAGTGATTACTACACAAGAGTTGCTTTTATCAAGTAACTAATAATTGTAAATTTGTTAGGCAGGATAGCTTATTACTCAAGTTGTTCAATGGTTTAACCTTCAAGTTAGTTAAATGCCACACAATGTCCTGGATAATATTGTGCATTCAGAATGATACACTTATTACAAAACCAGCATAAACTCAGAGAATTATTCTTTGTTCCTTTTGATAGTCCTTTGTAAGATAAAAATGTCAAGTACTGACCTTAAGATGGGAGCATATCTTCTTATAAGGAATAAGGAATGACTGAGCTTTCCATTCCATCTCTTTCCTATAAGCCAATGCTACATCTTCTCTCACTTGTGAAATTGGAATATAATTTCCCACTGAAATTAAAAAATAAAATCAGCAAGAGTTGTATAATATTTTATTCTCACCTAAAATTAATTTGGGCAAGAAGTGATTCCACTTGTGAGGTAACTCTAATAAAATGGTTTGGTTCGTTTATTGATGCCCCAATTAATATTATACTTAGACAACACAACTACCAACTTGTTGGCAGTTTGCACTACATTTTTATTGTCTAATTTTTTGTTGCAGAAGGTGAAAACTCTATTTGTTGTCTTATTTAAGCATGAAAATGGCCCAATTGCACAGTCAAATTTGGTTAAGTAATTTTGGACTCAATTATGCATTTTGTTTTATAATCAAAATGCTCCAAGGATAGAACCCAAAGTTCCTTCGTTTTATCTCTCTCTATATATAAACAATCAAACCAGAATACAAATACTTTACTACCATATTTGTTGAGGAAAACACGGAAATCTGGCATTTCTTTTGCCAAAAACTTTATTTTTATGAGATGTTCAAAAAATAACCCCACATTGCTTCTTTTAGTTTCCCCCCTATGAACCCTACTTTCACATTCGGCGAAGAGAAAATCAGAAAAAAGAAACTAACAAAGCATAACTGGGAGATTGCCAAATATTTGCCATAATTTCAACAAAATAAAGAAGATATTTGCATACTTGCCAAATCTTAAATCTTAAACCGTGGAAATATTTGTAAATTGTCTGTCCTGAACCAAACTCTTTTTATTTTCTTAATATAATATAAGTAGGCTGACCTAGAAGAAAAATATAACTAAAGAAGATATTCACATTTCTGAAAGGTCAAACAATATTGTGCCAGTAATTAATTACGTACTTGGAGTTGGAACCATCTTTTGCTTAGGTAGAACATGCAAAAGCTTGATTAGAGTTTTCCCCTCAGGTGCAAATTTATCGATGGCCCATTTTACCACTGGATTACTGTTACGACTGAGTTTTACGGCAATTCCAACAGTTTGACTGGTGGCAACTGTCGCTTCTCCCCTCGTCTCACTGATTTCTTGAATCTCCATTTTTGGGCTTTGGCAAGAATTTGATCAATTTCTACATTCTAAGAAGAGAGAGAGAGAGAGGTGAATACTGAATAGTCACCTAAATAGGAAGCCCATAATAACAATTTGCTAAAAAAAAGTTACTTATGACACCACTCCAAACAAAGCAAGTAGAAGAAAAAGAAAAACAAAAAGAAGACGAGGATAGAAAAGGGGAAATAGAAAATCACTATTGGAGAACATCAGTAAGCGAATTGCCGACGGTGGCGCGGAGAAGCCTAAACCTTGATTATTCAATTAAACTCTGAATACACAATAAAACAAAAGATAATTAGATTAGTTGCAAGAAATTAGGATAAGGAGGAAAAAATACCGATTAAAATGATGCTAAAGCGACTCCCATAAGTACTAGAAACGCACCGTAATAGCAGAGAAGCGAGATTAGAGAGAGAGGTATCTCAAACGAAATGAAGGAGAGTGACTTAGTTCGAGATGGAATGTGGAAACCACGACCAAGGAGGTTTGGATTTTTGGTCTTGATGGATAGCGAGACCGACGGTAGGCGCGAAAGCGAGAGGGAATGAACTCAGAGGGAGGAGGGAACAGGAAAGAATCTATGATCTATATTGTTTTTATTCTTGATGTATCTCTCATAGGGTAGGGATGTCTATGCTATGATATATAAAAAAAGAAAAAACGGAGGAGAATAGAGAATGCGAAGAAAAGAAATTGAAAAAAAGAAAAAGAAAGTTATTAATTTTTTCATCTCATACTAGATCGATTGACTTAAAAATGGACGTATTAAAGTTGATTAATCATAGTTAACTAAATTCACTCATTTTATGTCATATGAGATGAACTTCAAAAATCATGAAAATTTACAATTATATTTCTCATCATATGAACAAATTGATAATTTGAATTTGAAATTTAAATGTCAAATTTAAAATATAAATAGAAAATTATGTTTGTAATATCTCGTGACAAGAAAAGAGAAAGAACTACAATAAATAGTACATGCAATTACTCGTCAACTGGATACATCTGTATCATTTCAATACATGTACCATGCATTTTCAAATTTCAATCCTTCTTCATTTCATTGACGGCGACCCCTACAACTGACAAGATTCACACCTTTTCTCCTCTCCGGTGTTTTTGAATTGGTTCGGTTCGGTTGGTTCGGTTCGGTTCGGTTGCAAACTGAAATTTCGTTAAATTTGGTTGCTTAGAACTTTCCAATTCCAATCGTGATATCCCACATTCCCTTCCGACGATTATTCAAAAAATATTATTGACTGGATTCGAATCAACTGCCCTCTAATATTCCAATCATGGTACTCCGAGGTGTTGTAAGAAAGGGAGTCAAAGAAGACACATGAAAGAAGTGATCGACTGTTTTCAGTTCAGTACAAAAGACACATCACACATGAGAGGTCACCTGCTCAACCCCAACAAGATAAGTCATCCCTAGACTTAAAATAATTACTGTTATTATTAAATTGGTTAATATATAATATAATATAATTGTAATTTATCATGAGATTGATTTATACTCTTCTAAAAATAACGAAACTGGTAATTATAATTATAATTTTATTTTATTATGTATATAATATGTTTAAAATAATATATATCTATTTATTTAGTATATTTGGTAAAATAACTAAAATATAAATTATTGGATAATTACTGTTATTTATTCATTATTCATTATTATTAACAATAACGGATAAAAATAGAATATGAATAATGTTAATTAATGAGTAAAATAAAAGTATTATCAATAAGTATAATAATGAAAATATCCATCCGATTATACGGTAACCATGGACACCGTAGTTCGTTCCTCTCCCTCGCCAAACCTCCGCCATTTTGCGCTCTCATCTCCCCTTCCATTTCCGTACTTCATGCTCCGAATCCGACACAACTGGTCGCACTCGTTTTGTTGTGTAAATTTCGTGAGCAAGGAACGCAGAGTACCTATCATTGTACCGCGTTAATGCAAAATTCTATGAAAGCGAGTAAGAGAGGCCTGCAACTACAAGACAGAAGAGGTTTAATCACATTGTGCTCGTGTTGTAACTTGTAAGCGATGGGTCACAAGAAAAATAGGAGCCAAATTCAAAGTGCGGATATGTTTTCAACATTAATTATATTTAAAGAAAGAGAGTTGATCACAGTTCCAAAGACATCATCCCATAATAATATAATATATCCTCAAATGTTGACTTCAGATATACAAAGAGAGTCTCGACTCTCCAGGATAGTGTAATTGTATCAAGCTATTTATATATATATATTTTCCATAATTATTCATACTAATTCAAGTATCGATTTTTTTTTTAAAAAGGACTTGACACACAGCTACCATCATTAATATCATTATTTACATCAATTTTATTATTCATGTTAAATGGTTATTATTCAAAATAATGATTTTATTGTGCAACTTATTTTGTATAATATTTTGTTATTCAATTTAAATGAATTATTATTCAGATTAGTGACATTTCAATTGACTAAATAGAAATACTGTACAGAATAAGTTGTACAATAAAATCATGATTATGAACAATAACTCATTTAACACGAGTAATAAAATGTATTTGTAGTGATAAAAGAATTATTTATATTTGTTTATCTAGTTATTAAGTACAATGATTACTTTACATGAAACACTTACTTTTGGACTATTTAATATTTATGCCTGCAAATTATGCGATTAATAATAATATAGATTAGCTAATATATATTATAACAACTTTAATAAATCATCGGTGCTTAGTTTTGCACTATTTATAATTCATTGCAATCTTATTTATATTAATTGGACTTGTTATTTATAGAAGTAACGAAAACAAACATACACACACACAAAAAAAAAAATGGATGAACTAGAGCAAATTTGCCATCTTTCAAAATCAATGTTCTCAAAAGCACATATATTTCTTCTCTTCCTTTTTGTGAACAAAAACGAAAATACCTGATTATATATAAAATCAACAAGACTTGCCAATTCCCTCAAAATCTTGTACGCTTTCATCATAGATTCATAGTAAAAGCAACTTTTTATCTAGGTTCTTGATAAGCTAGGAAATTCAGGTTTTGTTTGATTTTTACAAGGATTTATATAATAACTAGTGTCTTGTCCGTGCGTTACTACGGTGATATCTTTTAAAAATATAAAAAATTATATCTTCATGTAAAAAGAAAATAATAAAAATAAAAATAATTTAGTAATTAATATAAATTTTAATTATGAATATATAATTAATGTAAAATAAATGCAGAATTGAGAGAAAAATTGGCATTCAGAATTTAAGCCGAGTTGAATTTCATTATTAATCATAATCTAAGAAAAAAAATAGAGCAATTGTACTCCTAAATTATATAGCACTTCGTGTAACAATCAAAATTAAAAGAAAATTATAACTTCAACACAAATGATCATAGAGATAGTAATATTTTAATATATAACTCAATCCGATGACTAATATTAACTCTAGAAATTCAACAAAATATCTAAATCATTATAAAATTAGAATACTTACGTGCTTAATAAAGAATCGAGAAATAAAGGTTAATAAATATAAGAGATAACCACTGACAATGAAGCATGTACTTTGCAAAACAAAATTGAAATTACCGAGCAATTATCATTGACAAAAGTAAATAATATGAATAGGGGCATCACCGTAGTTGACCAAAGTTACCGATCAAAACAAGGCTCAATAACCAAATTAAAGGGAAAATAATTCCTAAACAAATCAAAGAAAAACAAACAGTCTCAAGAGCCTGTGATGATTAGAAAAGAACGTGATGAAGAAACAAAATTATATTGAAAGATTACCAATTTCCTCATAATGAATTCTGGATGGTAATGACGATTGGAGACTGTGAGATGCACTCAGACACAATTGTTGAAAAAAAAATAATAATGAATGAATTAGTTTGTTTTATATACAAGTTAATGATTTTGAATTTCAAAATTTGGAGAACGAAAAGGTATTTCTTGAAAACGTTTAAAAAAGAAAATAAATTGCGGATCTGTTAAAAAAAGGTGGTTTATTATGGGGACAGCGCCTGTGGGGCAGATTGTTGAGATTGTAATATTATTCCTTACAAAATAATTTGTATTGATCTTGATATTTTGTTTTAATTATAACTTTTTGAAGGATTTTTACGTGTTAATTCACTATTCAAATAGGACATAATATTTTGGAGAGGGAAAGATAACTGAATAATATTGGATGAAGACTGCTACTGATAACAGAGTGTCTACATTTATTCAATTTTGGAGAAGGGTTTTAAAAAAGGGGAATGTGCGGTGTATAACTATGATGCTATTACTCTGATGTCCTCGCTAGTAAATGTGCGGTTGGTTGATAGCCATTCTGGCATTTATCAGACAGATACTGACAACTATTTTCTCTCTATCAATCCTTGCACATCAGAACCAATGATTTGTATTATCATACCAACAACCTCTAAAACTCCTCCACAGTGTGTTCCACTCCGACAATCTAATATTCGCAATCATCCAACAAAAAGAGCGAAATGTTTTGACTAAAAAGGAGAATTCCTTCTTTAGAGCTTGCATTGTATAACTGTAACATAAGCAGTACACCGACCATAAGTTTGTCTTTACACGAATTAGCATGTTATTATAACGGTCTATTTTAATTCTTTACACGAATTAGCATGTTATTATAACGGATTATTTTAATTCTTAACATGATAAATATTATATAATTCATAATTGACTAATATATTCGTGCCTTGTGCCTTAATTCTTTACGACTTTCATTAATTAATTTATTTTATTTTGATGTAGGAAAAGAAATACAAATATCGTATGGAAAATAACTTCATATCCAACGCATTTGTAGTTTTTGAGAACTTTGATATTTGTCTTTTTCATAAATGCACAACTAAAACTTTAAAATAAAGAAGCATTTTGAACATTATACTCTTTATTTTTATAAAAAGTATAACTGATATTTCACATATATAAATGAAAGACATCTCCAATACATACACGCATATATATAATATAGATAATGTTAAGCGCCTAAAGCAAAAGAGGCCTAACTCATATCAGATTTGATGTGACATATTTTTGTGTATGATGGAGGAAAAATGCGTTGTAAAATTGGGATATCTTTGATAACTATTTATTTTTACAGAGTTCGTTTGGCAAATTAAGGAATAGTTCTGGAAGAGTAAAAGAATAGTATCTTTTTGGAAGAGTGGTAGAAGAGTGATATTCTTGACTATTCGGAAGAGCGAAAATATCATTTGACGTTGTTAATCGAATAGTTAAAATATGAATAATTATGATACTAACAATGATGATGATAATAAAAATAATAGTATAATAATAATAATAATAAATAAATAAATAATAATATTCATAGTCGGACTCCAATTCTGCTCTCGTCAATACCACATCATCGGCAATGAGCATACACCAAGGAATATCTTCTTGTATGTCATTTGTGATCTCATCCATCATTAAAGTGAAAATATATTGACTCAATGATGACCCTTGATGTAATCATATCTTAATAGGAAATGTATCGGATATCACATGCTCGACATAAGTCAAAGCATTTGTGTACATATCCTTAATAAGGGTAATGTACTTTGTTGGGACTAGTTTCCTTTTGAGCGCCCACCATATGATATTTCTCGAGAATTTTATCATACGCATTCTCTAAATCAATAAATATCATATGTATGTCCTTCTTCTATTCTCGATGTCTCTTCATAAGTCGTCTTATCAAGAAAATCGCCTCCATAGTGGACCTCCCATGCATAAAACCAAACTGATTTTTAGAGACAGTTGTCAGTTTTCTTAAACGGTACTCGATCACTCTCTCCAAAAACTTCTTGGTATGACTCATGAGCTTAATTCCTATGTAATTAGTACAACTTTGAATATCTCATTTATTCTTGAAGATTGATACTAATATACTTCTTCTTCACTCATCAGGCATCTTATTAGACCGAAAAATGGTATTAAATAGTTTAGTGAGCCACACTATTGCTATATCTCCAAGACATCTTCATACCTCAATCGGAATGTCATCCGGTCCTAACACCTTACCTGTTTTCATCTTTTTTAAAGCTTCTTTCACCTCTGACTCTTGAATTCTCCGAACAAATCTCCTATTAGTGTCAATTGAGTCGTCCAGTTCGATCGCGGTTTTATCACTCTCGTCGTTGAATAGCTTGTTCATAATAATAATAATAATATAACCATAATCATAATCATAATATAATAATAATAATATTATTATTATAATCATAATATTAATAATATAATAATAATAAATTTATAATTATAATCATAATAATAAAATAATAAAATAATCATGTTTATATTCATAATATAATAATATAATAATAAAATCATATTTATTATAATATCACAATAATAAATAATAATAAAATAAATAATATTACAATACTAACAGTGATGATAATGTATAATAATAGTAATCATTATAATAACATAATATAATAATATAATAATAATAATGATAATCATGATTTAATAATAATAATAATAAAATAATATAATAATAATAAATAATAATCATAATATTAATATAATAATAAATTATAATCATAATATAATATAATAATAATAAGAAATCATAATATAATCATAATATAATAATATAATAATAATAAACTCATAATATTCTTACTTTTTGCTATTTCATGCATTGCCAAACAACCCATAATATTTACAATTAATTTTATATAAATTTATAAAAAAAATTAAAATAATAAATACATATTTTTTAAACTTATGAATTAATTATATTTTAAATTTTATATAATTTAAATATCATTCGATAATTCCTAAAAAACCATCAAATTTATATAATAATTTTAATGATTTAAATTTAATGATCTTTGATGGAATGTCAAATAATACTCATAAATTTATATAAGTTCAAAAATATATTTAAAAAAAAATATTTTTAATTTTTTTATAAAATTATATAAATTTATCAAAATAAATAATTATGATGAGATCTCTCCATCTATTTAAATATTGTGTTAGTACTGTTACAGAAGCTCGTGATACATTTAAGGGCTTTTTGGTCCTCCCCCATGGCACAGACGAACATTATGGGCCATGTTAACTATTTCAAGGTTTTCTTTTCTCATTAGTTTTGTCCGGATCCGTTATGCTTCGAGGCAGTACTGCACGCCGGTGTCGTCTGTCCCTGCGCTTCTCCACTGTACCGCCTCTTTTTCTTTGCCACTTCTCGGTCATCTCGCGAGCACCAGGAGACCAGAAAGAGGGTGCGAAGGAGAGACAAGATCGACGGCACGCTCGCCGATTTCAGATCCTCATGCGATACCAACCCCGATTCAATTCAAGGTATTCTTGAAGCCGCGCAGCAGTCCAGTACAAGAACAGGTTGGTGTCCTCTTTTTTTGTATCTTGATTTTTTTATAGTTAATCCCCTATATATGATGATACTTTCATGTACAAGATCTTGAAGATTTGCCACTGCCATCATTGAAATCTGTTATTTTTTCTTATTCTTTCTGTAGAAGACAATTTGTTAATGATGTGCAAAATTGGCCAATTCGTCAAAAAAAAAATTGTAGTCAACAGATTATAACGGCTCACTTCTCTCATGGATTGGTAATCAATCTGATTTTCTTCTTTCAGCTAAATTAATAGCACTATTGTTTAGTGGCACATCCTAATGGTCAATACCTTGGGTGTATCAGTGTATCATCATTCTCTTTGTTAGGATGTTCCACCAAACAATAGTTTCATATCTTGTGCAATTATTTAATTATTAAGAGTTCACACTTTTAATTCATTTGAATTGAAATTTTCTCTGTTCATATTTATCTTTGTTCGTATTTATCTATGTTCGTATTTATCTATCAATTCAGTTTTGTAGCATATTAATTGTCAAAAGACATCTTTAGCGATGTTGATTTTCTACTTGTAGTCTTGATATTTGATAATATATAGTTATTTAAAAAAACAATGGTTGGACCAGTTCGCCCACCGGTTGGACCAGTTCAAATCTTGCAGGAGATGGAGGCAGATTTTCTAAGCACCGTTTCTTACATATTCTCTTTCACTCTGATCATTTCTCTTCTCGCGGTTCGTGTGTCCTATGTCCTGTACTCGACTGGGCAGCCGTTCAAATGCGCCCCTTCGACTAGTCTTCGCACCATGGTCGTTCTCGGTTCAGGTAGATTTCTAGAGCCATGTCTCAGTTCTTTCTTTTCTAGTTTTACTTTGAGTATAATTGTTCCATCTATAATGCGGTGCCTTCTCCAATTCCATTCCTAAATTGAAGTTGAATGAATGCAAACTGTAGGTTCCTGAACCATTTTTTGTCAGGATAGGTTGTGTTTTTGTTGCAGGCATTCTGATTTATGCATTGCTATGTTGTTAATCAGTTAATGGCATTGGAGAAGTGGAGTTACTAGACTATATTAAGTAGATAGAATGGCAGATTTTTGGTTCGGTCTAGGTTTACTTATCATTGTGGGATTTCTGTGAACCATCTTTTTTGGTTCATTGTAGTCAAAACAATGTGAGGTTGCTTGAATTGATATGGTTTTGCCTTGTATTCTTTATCCATGAGCTCCATACCAGCTTGCATTGGTATCAAGCCATCTGTTATTTTTTTCCTTCTTTTTTTCTTTTTTTTTTCTTGAGGTAATGTCGGATTAGACTGGGTGTCCCTGTAAATATTCACATTATTCATCTTATAATTATATGGTTGTTTTTTGGACTTTAAGGAGGGCACACAGCAGAGATGCTTAGCATTGTTAACGTCCTTGAAAAGGACAAGTTTGCCCCTAGGTCTTATGTTGCTGCTTTAACTGATAACATGAGCCTTCAAAAAGCTGAAGTATATGAGGAATCCTTACTAAATTCTAAGGTTAGTTGTAGCTCTGATAATCTTATTGAATGCCTTACTGATCTGGATCATTACCAATGGAAGTTGTCTGGTAAAGTACAATTTATGAACTGGATCATTTTTGTGATTACCAATTATTTTCAATTTTCTGATAATTTCTCCATAAATAGACCTGAACTTTTAGATTTGTGTTGCATAGATGTTCTTACACATCACCCTTTCTTATTTTTTTTGTTTCTTGGTTAGTTCATATGTTCACTATTTCATTTTGTGGCAGAATAATGTAGAAAAGAAAAGAGAAGGTGTCCAGTATATGCAAGTATATCGTAGCCGTGAGGTTGGCCAATCTTATATAACTTCCATTGGCACAACTATAGTAGCTAGTATGCATTCATTGTGGATTGTGTTCAAACTCAGACCTCAAGTGGTATTGCTATTTTTCTTTGTAGAAACATATTTTATGTATTAATATCCCCAAAAGTATGTATTTTTCTGGGCTTAATACAATCTTTGTTTCCCAGATTTTGTGTAATGGCCCTGGCACATGCATTCCTATATGTGCTTCTGCATATTTGTTGAAGGTTATTCTCTAATTATGTGTTATTTCTACTGAGAATTTACCAGTACTGCCCCAGTTGGGGTTTATCCATCTCTTTTTATTACAATATATAAATGTGTTATTTATTTAATGTATGCATTCTATGCTCTGTTTTCTGCAGCTACTGGGATGGAGATGGTGCGCTATAATATACATCGAAAGCATAGCCAGAGTGAAAAAGCTGTCATTAAGTGGCCTTTTGCTATACAAATTGCGGTTGGTGGATCAATTTTTTGTGCAATGGCCCCTCTTGCAACAGAAGTACCCAAGGTCTAATTATGTAGGGCGTGTTATGTAGAGTTAAAATGAAAATGAGGATCTATAGATATGACCACGATGAAGTTATCCTAGCAAATTAGTTTTTTCTTCTTTTTCTTTTTTGTGGGGTTTTTCCATTCTTTAACCTAGTGCTAGGTTTATAAGGTTATATATCGGAAATTCAGAATTATATTTTATATTTTTTATAAACTCCTGATCTAGTTTAGAATTTTTATTGAGCTACATGCACATATTTAGCAGGTTATAATATAATGAACGATACAATGGATTTCTTTTAGGTGCTGTCCTGTTATTGCTATCCATTTTGGCAGGTTATAATATAATTTTTGTATCAGGTTTCATAATTATTCTTTATGTATGTTGCAATATGCGGCGGCACAACTTTATGTCTTATTGTGATTGCTCATTATATAATTTTACAACCCGTTAAATCTTATTCAACAACATTGCCAATGCAAGTCTTACTATACCATGTGACGGGAGTAAGCTCGCAAATACTGCGCTTATGGTGAACTTTCTGATTAAATGCTGACAAAACTATGAAAGATACGCAGCAAATATTTTAAGGCCTTAATTAACAAAAGGATGTCGAAATGATAACACTCGGCTTTGGGCTTCAAAAAGGAAAACAAATGAAAAGGAACCCAATCGAGAAAGGTGCAGGGTTCTTGGCAATAAAGTCCATGATATGTTATTTTATAGAAAATAACTGGAAGCACTTAAATTCAGATTAATTATCGATTCGGAATTGTAAAATCCGTATGAGAGCAGCATCGGACTTCCGGTTGCAATAAAGTCCGTAATATATTATTTCTGTTCGGATTTGTTCAGGTTCTTTTAGTTATAACATGTTAGGTACTAATTGTATATTTAGCAGAATTAACTTTTAATTGAATGATAATGGCGATGTCCTTTGTATAAAAAGTCTATAGATTGAAATTTAAATGAAGCGTTTTTGTGAGCATTTAGCATTAGACCAGTATATGACCCATGCGTTGCAACGGTTTTCAAATACAAACAGAAAGTACAATATATTGAAAGAAGATTGTAATCACTGGTGTTATCTACATTTATAAAAATATCAAGAAAAAAAACTTAAATATTAACACTGGAAAAAAGAAGATTCAATCTATTAAATTTTAGAATCAATTACAACATAAGCAGTTAATATCAATAACACATGGGCTCAGCCCTTGCACATAAACTGCAACTAAGCACCACACAAGCTGTACCAGTACAGGATACCAAGGCAAAAATAGGAGAAATTACTAAGGCCCTCATATTGCCGATGCCTTGCTATGGGATCTCAAATAAAAAAATAACTATTTTTATTAATTAATAAAAGTAAAGCATCATGCATCTTTGATCCCAATGAGGAAAAATGTCAACTCTATGCAAATTTAAGATATCATAGTTTCAAGCTTATAGTTCTATCAGTTTATCATGCACCCTATATCTGACATAGTATAAGTCAATATATTGCTACAATTGAAAAAAAAAATCATAAAATTATATTGAGATGGGAAACTAATTTATCTAAGAAGTAAATGAAGTTGATGTCATGATTGAAAGTTCATTGTTGGATAGAGGCATTGCTGCAATTTGTTCTTAGTTCCACAAATACTTGCAGAAAAAATGTCCATAATTTGAGAAGAATGATATTCTCTTAGGAGCCCTAGTTATTAAAGTTTCATTTAACCTTCTGACCTATTAATAACAAAGGAATTAAGTTTTGCTGCACCATCTCGTACGAGCTTGTAAGGAAGCTATATCGAACTGGAGCTTGTAAGGACAGTAGTGCTAAGGGGTTTTAATAAAGGTATTGATAGATTTAACCTGATACTGATACAGAAATACGAGTATCACACGGTGTGAAATTGAATGCAGTTTTGCAAGTTATTGCTCTACGACAAATGCTTGACCTGACTCTGGCTGGCATAGACTGATAAATGTAGGCAGGTATATGCTAACTTGCTAAGATATTGAGCTCTTTTATGAAGTTTGTAACGTATAAATTTGCCTTTTTCTTATATAAATTATTGAATTTTTAAACTTCATTGTATCAATATCAAGTCTGAACCAAATTGTGTTATTCGAATCATGTCGATTTAAATATATGCTAAACTATTCACGAAATGAACTAGGTAACTAGTTACTATATAGAGAAGATCGGTTGACAATGGGTTATTTTGACAACCTTAATAATAGACATCTAAATAAATATAAAAAAATCTTAAATTTTTTTTTTATAGATATGTTTTTCTACTTTTAGATTGATGTTCATTCAAATTTCATGTAATTTTATTATCGTTTGATAGTTCATCAAAAATTATCAAATTTTTATATAATTTACAACGGTTCTAATTTAACAACATTTAATGGACTATCAAACGATAATGAAATTATATGAAATTTAAATGACCATCAATCTAAAGGTAAAAAACACATTTATAAACTTTTTATCATTTTTAAGATTTTTTTTTATATTCATTTAGATGTCCATTATCAAGATTGTCAAAATAATTCATTGTCAATGGACCCCACTACTATATATAGCAAATATATTACATTGCAATAATCACTGTATTACACATGCATATTATTACATCATTTCCGATGTGGTTAATGTCGATGAAAATCATCGAGAAACAGATAAAAAAAGGTAATCTATTTTTGCACATATTGTTCTTAAACACTAGTATGAACTAGAAATTGAAAATTTCGATATCCAAAAATTTGGTTTGTGGCAAATCAAGACTAACGGTTGATTTTTATTTTTTTGAAGTTGACCCTACTATATTTTAAGCTAAGCTCACCGAACCTCCATGATAAGTTATTCGCATAAATCTTTCACGATATATTGTACTGAATATCAAAAGGCGCAACAAATGTGAATTAGGATTTTTTTGAAGTAGAAAATCTAGGAGAAGCCTCACGACTAGTACTGGCATAGACATTTAATAATTTGGAAGTTAGGGAAGTTCAAAATTTTTTGAATTAAAAAAATAGTTCAAAATTTTTTGAATTAAAAAAATAGTTCAAAATTTTTTAAACTAAAAAATTAATTCAAAGTCTCGTTAAACCGTTGATTTTATATCGAGATTCATAATGATCATTGAAAATATAAATTTTGAATCTTAGAATTTATTAAAGATACGAATTTCAATACAAAATTAACAATTTAAAAAAACTTTGAACTAACTTTTTAATTCAAAACACTTTGAACCGCTTCCTAATATTTTTTTAGAGGGTCTTGTACGGTTGTCCCCCATGAATCCGAATTCCCAACCGTGAACAAATGAATCAAATCGCTTATTCTGAAAAACGACTATTTACATTGCGTTTGTACATTTTCTTTTCTGACACATGGTTTTCAAACGTTCTAGATTAAAATTTGGAATTCTGTGTAGTGTCGTTTTCTTTTTAATTTTTGCCTTTCTTGAGATAATCA
Organism: Schoenoplectus tabernaemontani; assembly: GCA_037127355.1. Classification (NCBI taxonomy): domain Eukaryota; kingdom Viridiplantae; phylum Streptophyta; class Magnoliopsida; order Poales; family Cyperaceae; genus Schoenoplectus; species Schoenoplectus tabernaemontani. The sequence goes on from CM073746.1 coordinate 10,170,157, forward strand.
TGCATGTTGTGGTGTTTCAAACGCCACAAAAAGGAGAAAAAAAATAGACTAATCAAAATTTCCGGGCTGTAAAGTTAGGCAGAGTTGGGTTAAAATCTACTGTTTGTCATGGTTAGCAATGACTCCATTTGTATTGTTGGGATTTTTTTTATACGTTGTAAAACAGAAAAAAAAAATAGAAAACTGGAAATAAAATTATAAAATTTGCAAAATACCAATTTTTTTTTTCAGAATTTGGCCTTAAACGGCTAAAATGTCGATTCTGAAATTACGGTGTTTTGACTAGGTCAAAGGCCCGATATTGGGAAATAGGAAGTGATTTTTATGTTTCGTAAATTTTATTTTTCAATTTCTGGTTTTCTAACCTTTTGTTTTCTTTTCCCGTAAATCAACATGGCCGTGTATCATTGGATCGCCGAAACCAAAAAAAAAAAATCTTAAATTGATGTCACAGCGTAGAGCACGCATATTGGAAAAAAAAAAAAAGAGAAAGAAAATGAGCAGGAACACAATGGCACGTTGTGTCACGTCTCGTAACCGAAAATAATTGAGTAATTGGCAGCGGGTAGGAACCCGGCGGATTTTGGACCTTTTCCATTTCTAAAGAAAATGTATATATATTAAGTTATTAACAAAAGGAGAGGAAAGGAAAGGGGACACCTGAAACATAGCCCAATTGATTTAAATAAAAAAGACTAATGATTTCTAAGCACAAACCGAAATTTTTATATTAAAAACAAACATAACCCGGTTGCTTTTGGTGATTGGTAGACTAGTTACCTAATTCTTAATACTAAGTTTTCAAAATTTTCAAATATATCACATAATCACTTTTTTTCATTATTGATTTCGTTGCTATAGGGTTTTATATTTATATGGATATATATATATATATTAACTTTTTTATATGATCCTTTATAGATTATTATGTGTTTAGTTATATTATTTATTATTATAATAATTATCATTATTATTTAGCATTTAAAAATATTATAGCTAAATTTTTTTAATGTAAAATTTTATATTGCTAATTATTTATTTGAGAACTATATTGTCGGGGCAAAGTCCTAGTTTAGCAAATTAGTTCTTGTCCACATATTAATTTGATGCTAAATTGAGACTTTTGTAGAATTTAAGCATTAAGTATTATTGGTTAAGTGTTTTAGATATTTTTAAAAATTTTAATGTCAAAAATTAAGAATTAATTTGCATATTGTTATGTCATTAATAAGAAAACCGATATGCATACTGGTTGACATTTTTTGAAATCTAAGCTTTAAATTCTAAATTGGCATTCTTTAGATGTGCACATGAATTATGATAGATTATACTGTAAATTCGATTCATCGAACAACTTGAAATTCAAAATAATGCATATTTGATAGTTTTTATGAAATATCAAATACATTCAATTTGGATGGATTTAAATATCATGTAATCCATAATGTCATCAATCTGTTAATTTTTTTTAGCTTTATTTAAAAACATCATAATTATCATATTATCATTATAAAAACTAGAAGCATAATGATGATCATTTCAAAAAACCTCAGCCCTTTTTGTACAAAGATGATTATCAGATATTAATTTATAATCAGAGGTTTGAATTTTCTTCAAATAGAGATAGGACCCAACCTCAAATATTCACAAGAAGCATCATCCATATTTTCAATTTTGAACAAAAAGAAAAACACAGGAATTATACTTATGTTATTTTTATAAATTCATAAAATTAGTAGAGTTACATTCAGAAAATACAAATATTTACAACAGGTTATGCTATACGAAGTAATAAAGTTTGATGGACAATTTCATAAAACCGAAAGTTTTGGATAGACAACACCTTTCAAAGCAGTCGACGTTATAAAAAGATTGTAAGAAAAAAAAAGAAGTGAAGATACTCTTTAAAGGAAATTGGGGAGAAATTATATAGGAGAAAGAGAGGTGTCGTGCCAACCATTTTCAATTTACATCTTTCCGGTATAATGTAGTAGAAAAACAAACTACTCTTTTAAAATATATATATATATATTATCTACTCACTTATGCAACAATTGTTGGACCAAATAAAGTCGTTTAATTAAATTAGTCATGCCCGAGATAATTTGAACCTCCGATTTCTTCTCAAATTTCCCAGTCTATTAATTACACAATCTATTATATATCTATCTTTTAAGTGGGAGAAAAGATTGATACAAGCACTGCGGCACTGCCTGAATTGCGCCATTCTCAGAACAAACAAAAAGAAACGAAAAAAGAAGAAAAGGAAGGAATGGAATTATAGAAATCAAGCTTGATGCATCAAATTAAAATAGTGGAGGAATCAAGCCTGTTGAGGCGGCTCCAGATCCCCTCAATGTGGGATCTGCTGGGGGTTGTCACGGTTGCAACCAGCCGCTGAATCATCGCCACGAAGCACACCAGCCGTCGGATCGGCGCCACCAATAGTGTCAATGGCAGTAACAATATCCCCAGCTCAAGAATCAGCATCTCTATCTTTGCTCTTCTCCTCTTTCCCTCTCTCTCGGTTTCTTTCTCCCCCCTCTTATAAATAAATAGTAGTCGGAGAGCTATTGTTGCTTCGTTTCCCCTTTTCTGAGATGAAAATGGAATGATACAAAAAGGAGATTATCAGAATAAACGAGAAAATCTATGCTGTTTTTGAATTTAATTAATATTACCTGTTCAATTAGCCCTGCACAGCTATTTTTCGAAGCATTTCCGAGGATCTCCGAAATAGTATTAGAGAGAAGGGAGTAGAGATGCTTTATTTTGGGGATTTGAGAATTTGGATTGCGTTGCGTCGAATCGATGCTTATAGCCTTATACCATGTTACTGTTATTTGTTACTGTTACATCAATCAGTACATGGCACCTGGGACAATGTTCTAGGCTTCTAGCGTAGGAAATATATATTTATATATGGATCTTTTGTTTCTTCTCTCGTCAAACTCTGGTGTAAAGTTCTGACTGGCAGCTTTTGTATTGTTTCTTGTTTCTACTTTACAAGAAGGATTTCCCGTCTCTCTAATAAATTAATTAATAATTATGAGATGACAGTGAATTTGAATCAGGAAGGCATGCATGAGATAGGGACAGAGTATCTGAAATTCTGAATCTCTATCTGGGTTTCGAAGTATCGTGGCTACGCATCGTTCTTAAGAGTCGGATCGAACCTTCTCAAGAGCCGAATTTAATGGGTCTACGAGAAATCTTAGTAAAGATCAGATTTAATAAGAATTTTTAAAGGGTCAAGTTTAAATCACTTAATTTTTAAGAGATAAATCCAACCTTTAAGAAACTCGGCTTTTACTAAATTTTTCGGACTCTAAGGATCGAGTTAGAGTCGGATAAGGATCAGCGGGTGAGAGTTTGATATATATAGAGAGAGATAGGGTATTGTGAAAACGTTTGTATTTCAGTCGATATGCAAACGCGTCAAAAAATATTTTTTAAAATCTTAAAATTTCAATTTATGATTTACATTAAATTCTTCATATGAAAACCTTGTAAGATACAAAAATTTGGAGCGTTGTGAGTTTTTAAGCCACTTTTTTGAATTTTTGAAAAAACAACACAAACATTGAATATTTATTATTATTTTTAGGGCTATTTTTTCAAAAATTCAAAAGAATGGCTTAAAAACTCAAATGCTCCAAATTTTTATATCTTATAAGATTTTCATATGAAAAATTTAATGAAAATCATAAATTAAAATTTTTGTGATTTTAAAATATATTTTTTGACACATTTGCATATAGGCTGAAATACAAACGTTTTCACAATAGTCTATCTCTCTATATATATATTACTGATTATATATATTTTTAATGCTAATTTGTATTCATATAATAATATTAAATTATATTTTGATATTTTGATATTTTTATTTTAATTTTTTTTTTTTTTAATTTTTTAAGATTTTTTATGTATAATTAATATATAATATAAAATATTAAAGAAATGACCTGAAAAGGAAAAGATAAGAGTCTGAAATAGTCGAATTTGATAAGTGCCGATTTAAAAGGGATCATTTTTTAAAGATTAATCTCAGTATTTGAGAAATTTATGCCTTTATCATTAGAAAGGATAAGATTAAATTTCTGACAGTCAAATAAGAATCGGCTATCCTAATCGTGACATGCGGCGCCTACTCTGTTGTACGCGCATTAATTTTTGGGATTCAAAGTGAGTGATTTTTTGTGATCATGACTCGGAAGGCAGTTGCTATATACGTATGGGTGTACAGAAGTGTACAGGAATTCATTCAAGAAGATATTATTTATAATTTATTTCAATATTATATAAATTGTGTTTTAGATCCAATGAACACGAATATTATTTTATTTCATATCACTGCTTTTCATTGTTTTTTAATGTAGTAGCAGTAGTAGTGTATGAAATTATACAAGTTGTGAGGAATGAAAGAAATCATTTTACAGATTTTAAAAGATTTTTTAATGAAAGAAGTTTATGCTTGAAATTTTCAATTAACAAAATTGAAAAATTCAAACGTAAATATTCTTAATATTTATAATATTAATTGATGTATTGGTTTATCACAGTTACAATTTTCATTATGATAAGATCCATTGAATTGCAGAAAATGATTTTAATGAAGAAATACATTATTTAGAATTATATTTTTCTTCCATGTTAACTAATGTGGTATGTATTAAGACGAAACTTTTCTTTCAATTAGATAAAGTGATAAAAATAATGAATTAGAAAGTTTTCAGAAGTGCACTTGGATTGCTGACTCTTTTAATAATAAACAAAATGTGACACTACCATATAAAATAAACTAAATGACGACGTAGCTATGTTGAGGAACGCACAAATATTCGCAATAAAAGATCCTCCGTTTATTCTAACGCGACGAAATATAAACAACAATTAAATGAAAAAATAAAATAAAAATAAAAAGGGGCGAGTTGCCACTAGCGCTTCAACAAAATTCGTAATTCGTTCGGTGTTCGATTTGATTTTAATTCGAGTTTGATTCATTCGATTAGATTTTTTATTAGTTCGATTCGAGTTCGGTTTGATAATTTTTTTAATGAACTAATTCGAGTTCGATTCGTAATAATTCGATATGTAGTTATTTACATATATTTTTAACTATTTAGACAATAATATATGCAATAAACATAATTATTTTATTATAAAAGTATTATTAATTTATTATTAAATTAATAAATATTAGTTTTTTTTTTAATTTTAACATAAAATTGATAAAATATTAATTATTTTAGCTCTACTTATTTATGATAATATAAAAATGAATAAAAAAATTAGAATAATTGAGTTCGTTTAGAGTTCGATTTAGTTCGAAATACTTTAAATCAAACTCAAATACCAATGAGTTCGATCGAATTCAATTCATTTGAAACCCTAGTTGCCACTGACCCACTGTCACAGCTCCTTATCCATCTGATTTTGAATTATTGATGTTTCTTCTTCTACCAATTTTTTTTTTGTCAATTGGCTCGACAGTGTTATTAAGATGCCCTTTCAATTCACAAGTACAATAATACAATAATTTATTTATTCTTTTGTGAGATGAATGATTGCTAGTGTATTGACAAACGTGTGTGTTCATATGTTTTAACGTGTCAAAAACTTAAAAACCCGAACGCGCACGTCTAAGACACGTCTAGCACGCCGTGTTAGACGCATTCGTGTTGATACGTGTTTGGCACGTGTCAACACTTGTAGCACGTATAAATTCAATAAAATTCAAATAAGATAAATATATAAGAAAAATAATAAAAAAATATAAAATGATAAAAAAATTGGTAATCTTGATTTAAATTTTAAAAAAGTTTAATTAAAGAATAAATTTTTAATTTTTTCCTCTTTTTTTCAGATTTGGGACCGACTACGTTTTGAAAATGTAGGCAAAGTTAAAAACTTAAAAATTTATTAGTATAATATTTGAAAATATTTTAAAAAATAAAGTAATATGAACAATATAAAATGCATACCTTTTTGTTATTATTTTTTCATATTTGGGTATTTAATCTTCATCTTCATTATCATCTTGAGGCAAAAAGCCAGTAAGAAAAAAGTTATAAATGTAGGAAAAAAGATTAATGTAGAAATATATATTTACCAGCTTAATGCAGTGATAAAAAGTTATAAATATCATCAAATTGAATTAGTTTTGATATCGAATTAATATCGACATATCACATTTAAAATATGATTTTAAATTTAAATATTATATTTAATATTTAATTTAGGTAGTGATCAACCAGGTCAAATCTTTTTTTTTAGAGTGACGTCAAATCCTGTAGACACGTCTTCACGTATTCCGACCTGCTCCCTTTTATTAAAAACTCTTGAATTTGTATAAGATATTATAAGGATTGTCATTCAAGATTATTTCTTTTCTTCAATTGTGTTGTGCGGTGTCCCGTCTGCTGAACCATCCATGTGCCTGGGGTCCACTCGTGTCAGTTTTGGTTATATCGATAAAAATTGAGGATGTTAATAGACGTGTCAGACATGCTGCACGTGCTACACATGTACATGTGTTAAACGTGTGTGTTCACGTGTTAGACGTGCGTGTTCGTGTTAGACGTGCGTGTTTAGCCGTATCGAAATTGTTTATATATTGATCATGCACGTTTAATAATACGGCACATGTGACACGTAAACACGTCACGTACAGACACATTTAGACACGAATAAGTATTCGTGTCCGTATTTATACGTGTGTACATGTGTTTGACACGTTTATCATTATTCTAATGATTACTGAATAAATTATTGTCTATTGTGGCGTAAAGCAAAGGATATATTGAATTCTTCACCCGTTCTAGAACAGAGATTAATTGCGATAAAAGAAATTTCTATATTAAACGGAATCTAGACAATATTCTCCCGACAAAGTAAGCACTCCCCGTAACGAAGTATCAGACGAAAATAATATTGAACCATAGACCTGATTAGGACTTCAAATGAGTCGAGTTCGAGTGAGTCGGACTTATTTCAAGTTCGGCTCATAAAAATTTGAGTCGAGCTCGTGAATTGTTTTGAGCTAAAAAATCTAGCTCAAACTCAGCTCGTTACTATTCGAGCTAGCTCACGAGCCAATGCATGTACGTTGACTCGGTTTGACATTTAAATTTAATACATCTACAAACTATAAGGTTGGTACATCTACAAGATTGGTACATGAGTTGGTGCAAAATTAATATATCAATAAATTATATTTTCAATGACATCTTTGCTATACTAACTTCAGCAGATGGATCAGAAAAAAAACTATCGAGTCAGATATACGAGTCGAGTCACGAGTGAGTAAGAGAAGTCATTAAGTCACTGAGATGGTGAGATGATGAGAGAAAATGAGAGATGGATTATCGGATTAGGGTTTGGCAAAAAAAATTATAAACTATTATTATTCGAGCCGATTCGAGCCACGAGTCGAGCCAACCTCAACTCAAACTCAGCTCATTTTACTATCGAGCCAGATTAGCTTGAACCAAATTAGTTCAAATCAAATTAGCTCAAATTAAATTAGCTCAAGTCAAATTAGCTCGAGTCAGAGCTTAGCAGCTTTTTTGTACAACCTAGATCTGAAAAAAATCACATCAGTGTTGTTGTTATCTTTATTATTGTAATTACTATTACAATAATAATTAATATGATAAAATTAAAAACTTTAAAGATAATTTATTAGTAATAATATTGACAAACTCATAATAATAATTATAATAATAATTATTATTATTATTATTATTATTATTATTATTATTAAAATAATACATGAAATAACAACAATGAATAAGTAATCACATAAAATAAAATATTATAATATTATTGATAACCATAATAATAATGATGATAAAATAAAATTATTAATAATAAGTTATTAATAATACTAATAAATTTATAAGTAACAATAATAATTATGGTTATCAAAACAACAATAACATATTATGTGATGATGATGATGATGATGTTGATATTATTATTATGACTAGGGTGTATTGATAACCATAATAATAATGATGATAAAATAAAATTATTAATAATAAGTTATTAATAATACTGATAAATTTATAAATAACAATAATAATTATGGTTATCAAAAAACAATAACATATTATGTGATGATATTATTATGACTAGGGTGTATCTCACGCGGCGGAGTGGTGCTCTTATTTGATTGTTTTCTACTATTTTGTAAAATGAAAAACAAATCATCTATAGTAATCAAATATTATAGGGATGATGTATTCAATTCTTTCATTCCCAAAAAAAAGGGGCACAAATAAATACACAATTGCAAAGCATTTGCCCCAACTCAACTAACTAAAATGACAAACCAAATAAGCCTTTGATGAATAACAAACTTTTTTATTTTCGTAATCCATGCCCAGAGGCGTCAAATTTCAGCACTATTGCCTCCATTTTTTATGAAACATTCTCCTTTCACAAACTGTCCTTCCTACCACAACAATGTTTCATTAGCACTATACATATGCTTAATTGCGCATACAAAATCAGCAAATTACAATCACCAAATTAATTAACACTTTTAAGGTGCCTAACTGCATGCAAATTAAACCTTACTTAAATAATAATGACCACTGAAGTAAAGTCTGAAATAACGTCTACTTCCAAAATAATATTCAAAGTTACTTGAAAAAATGAAAACATATTTTGTCCGACAAATGGAGATTGCACATACCATTGAGATGGAAAGAAAATCGATCTTTGATTGCCTTGTCTGCCAGAGCGCCCGCAACCAAAAATGCTAGCTACATTTTGCTTTTACGGATTATATGTCATATTAGTAATCAAGTACTCAATTCAGATTTAGTTTTATGAGGGAAAATTAGCTGCTATAATATCATATTAGAGTAGTCATGCACTACATGAAAATAGATATTCGCTGGCAATAAAAATTATCACCATACATAAAAATATCGTCATTTTTTACTTTAAGTAGTGACTTTTAATCGTCACAAGCAGAGACAGATTTACTAAGGGTGAATGGGGTCAATTGATCATCATTCATTTTCAAAATTTCAATACTAATATAAAATATTATTATGATTTTTCATTAAAATGCTACACATACTCAAAAATTGACCTCCATATATTTTTTAAAATTTATATATAGTTGACCCCCATTCATTTCAAAAAATATATATATTGTGTGTATAGATTGAAGGACTATTAATATTTATCATTTATTGCTCAAACCTCAAAAAATCATGATAATTATTGTTAATACTATTATTTTTATTATTATATTAAAATTATTATTATAATAAGACGATTTTGACCTTCATTATTAAAAATTCTGCATTCGTCACGACCACAAGGCCGCCTCCATAAATTTAGCAGCTAAAAGTAAAATATAATGACTTCAGTCATCATAAGTTATTGTGATGACATTTTATCGCCACTATTAGATGACAATTCTGTTTGACAAAATATAATTTGCAGTGGCGACTTAAATATAATGACGGCATTTATGATCACTATTTATCTAAATAACAGAGGCAATTAATATTGTCATTATTAATTAATAAAATGGAAACGATATTATTTTAGCCACCATTACTTTTATTAGAGACGACAAATAATCACCATCTATAATAATTTTTGTGGTAATATAAGTGATCGTCTTATATCTAAAAATGAAGGCGACATATTCATTACCACCTTCCTTACTGGTACGATAGGTGGTTAAAAGTGATTAGAATTTTCACCACTTATTATTTTGATTTTTTTAATATCGTTCTTTAATAATTTTATTATTTGAGAAAGTACATTTAATTTATTCACTTATTCACTTTATTTATAGATAACCAAAAAAATATTATTATCATTCAATATAAAATGAGTAACACAAAATGAAAACAAACTAGAAAGTTTACAAATACATCATCATAGTCAATAGCTAAACACACATATACTCAAAATAATAAAATATGTTCTAATAACAACAAGAAGCTACCATAATTCAAAACTAATTAACAGTCAACAACAAGCTGTCATGATTCATAGCTATCATAAATAACCACAAAGATACAAATTAAGAGCTAGCAATAAGCTTACATAATCCATAACTAAACATACAAAGATACTAAGTAATAAAATATTGTCAACATCAAGCTCCGAATAGTGTTCACTAAACACGTCGATCCTGTACAGAAAAAAAGAGATCAAGCTTCATGATAAAATAAATAAGACTATCAACTTTGAGTTATCACTGAAAGCATACCCACTTAAAATGATAATCGTCAGAAGACTCGGAACCACACCCACATTGACAAGAAAAATGGACAGATTTACATATTACAATAAAGCGAGGCAAAAGAGCCCTTAGATTAAGCAAATAAAGCTCCTCTATGTTAGCATGCAATCCAACATTTCCAGCCAAGGAATCAAATCTGGATTATTCAGCTCCTTTAAATTCAAATCTCCAACAGTTTATGTACTTTCCCATCATAAATGTAGCAACTTGGTGATGCAGTTTTTTCTTTTTTCTTTATAATTTTTGCATGACAAATTTTCAACATTTATTTTTTAACATGCAACCCAACACAATACTAAATGAACTTTTATTAGTTCAGATAGTATCTTTTCCCTTTTTTTTTATAGGTTTTCCATGTTATTTAGTTTGGACAACATAACAGACTAGTACCCCAACAAATCACATGGATAAATGAAATAAATAAATTATAGTTAGGTGCTACATACCCCAACGAATTGCATGGCTGCTTAAAGTTTTTCTTCAAACTCTTTCATAATGTTCTCTTTCATTTTTTGTTGCTCAATTCTATGATGTGTTTCCCTTTCTTCATTCTCTTTAAGCACGCGTGCTTCCCATTCTTCACTCTCTTTATGTATGTGTTCTTCCCGTTCTTCACTTTCTTTGCGCAGACGTGCCTCTCTTGCTTCAGCTTCTTCCTTAGTCTGTTGTAACTTTGTAACTCGGCTCGCAGGTCTTGCATTTGTTGCTCATATGTCACTTGGGAAGCTCTATTTTCTGGATTCTTATGAGGTATTAATAAAAGATCATTAAATTGAACCGTTGTAAATATTAATAAAAAACCGTAAATTTTGATAATGATGAACTATCAAATATTAATGAAATTACATGAAATTTGACGGGCTATCAATTTACAGGTAAAATAACATATCTACAAACTTTTTTTTCTATTTTTTTAGATTTAAAAATAAAACCCTATTATTCTTCAAGAATAACAACAGGTTTTGATCCCTTCTCTCATAGTTAGAGAGCCTCCATCAGTACTTGATTGTTTTAGATACAGCAGAGCTAAAAAACTTGTTCTTGATCCTAGCAAAGATATGGCTGAAGAGGCAGAGGTAAATGAGATGAAAAGTGGAGGTGAAATTTTATAGAGAAGTGCTATCAAAATTGATTGGGTTGTGTGAGGTTGCCCTAAGAAGAAAATGGTGATAAGATCGGAAACAAAGAATTGATTTTCTAAAGCAGATTTTGATAGCACTTCTCTATGAAATTTCACCGTCCTTTCTATCTCATATCCCCCATTTTTACCAATGGCAGCCTCTACTTCACTATTTTGCAACCTAGCTTTTTGATGTTCCTTATATACTTGTACCGATTTAACACTCCAAGTGGTGTGCATCTCATCCAGTTGGGGCAGTATCTCAAAGTCTGACAGCTCTTCAACCGATATCCGTGTTGCATGGGCTTTAAGTATATTCGTAGTGCCTGTAGCTACCACCACATAATTGTGCCCTTTAAACTCCCTCCCTAATTGGTCTTCTACCGAACCATAGTAGATCATGTGTAGTTCACTTTTCAGTTTAGTGTGCAGCTCGGTAAGAGGATTAGTAAGACACATACCTAATTGTACTGTCCTGACATCACTTTGGATATTCAAATTTCCCAATTCCACATGACTCTCAGGAAACAAGAATGGAAGGGGGGCACGCTTCAATTTTGTAAGCAGCGCACCCAGTGGGCATGTAAGAGATCTCTGAATTTTCATCTCTGTATCAAACTCACATTGTAATCTTATACTTGACTGATTGTAACTAACATTTGACAACACCTTCTCTTCTATTGCCCACTTAACTACAATTACATTTCCATATTTTGGAGTTACAAATTTACTCTTTTGCCCCTTGAATTCAATGGTTTGCACAAGACTGTAATTAGTTTCCCTACTATTGAATGACACATGCACTTCATTTTTCTGGTTTGCACTTTTCAGTGCCATGTGTTCCTTCTTGGGTGGTACTGGTAATATGAGAAGCTAAATCCAAAACTTTTCTATTACTAGTGAGTATAGTTGCTGTCAAGAGCAGAGCACTACTACTCTTGGTGTCAATGCTTGTAACCAGCCCCATATTCGCTTCTACTGAACAATGTGTGGGAAATGCCTGAAACTCATGAAGGGTAATCTTGTCAGGTTCCTTTGGAATTCTCCCCAATATTTGTTCCTGGGCAACTGACATTACTATATCTGCCCCCTCTCTTTCACTGATAGGAGCTGCGCAAGAAAGAGACTGGTATAGCAGCATTTTGAGAGGTACTGACAAGGCCAGTGGATACAAGATCACATGCACTAACATCAGGTTTCACCCAAAGCACTGTCTCATACCTTGAATCTAGAGGGGCACTGCCAAGATGCAACAATGGGTCCTTAGAATGAGTAATCTGGGCCAGCACCTTAACAGAATTGGAGTCAATAGCTGCCCCTTGAGCGGATCTTGAATCGGCTGGGTCAAGCGGCACAACTGGTGTGTGAGCGAGATGCTCAGAAGATGTGCCTTCCTCAACAGCAATTTGCAGAGTGACCGGATTGAAGATCTCAGACGGGTTTTGCATCCATACCCAAAGAAGAAAATAAGGTAAGTGATGTTCGCCACTGCTCCTGGAACTGAGCACTCTCAGCTTGGAACTGCGCCACGCTATCCTCCAATTCACGGCGTCGAGTCTCGTCGAACGTTACCACTTTAGCAAGAAAAGCCTGACGCATCCTCTCGCGACGAAGCTCAGACAAGTTTCGCTCCAAAGCTTGACAGAACGATTCCTCGTCGAACATGATGATAAAATCGGAAAGAATTTGAAACGGCGGTAGAAGAATGATATTATTGATTATTTGGAAGAGCTATTGTTATAATTAAAATATGAATAATTATGATGCTAATAATAAAATAATAATAATAATAATAATAATATAATGATCATAATTTATAATCATAATAAATAATAATATTTATAGTTATAATCATAATAATATAATAGAAATATAAACATAATCATAATATAATAATATAATAATAATAAATTATAATTATAATCATAATCATAAAATTAGACTATTGTGAAAACATTTGTATTTCGAGCTCAAATGTATACGGCTTAAATTTTATCGTAACACATCGAAAATTTAAAATTATCATTCTCATTAAATTCTTCATATTAAAATATTGAGGGATACAAAATTTGGGGTATTTCGAGTTCTCTAAGTATTTATTTTGGATTTTTGAAAATCATCACTAAAATAATAATAAAATATTAAATTATTGTTGATGATTTTTAAAAATCCAAAATAAATACTTAGAAAAATCAAAATATCCCAAATTTTTGTATCTCCCAATATTTTGATATGAAAAATTTAATGAGAATGATAATTTTGAATTTCAGATGTGTTACGATAAAATTTAAGCTTTTTGCACTTGAACTTGAAATACAAACGTTTTTACAATAACCTACCCCATAATCATAATAATATAATAATAAATAATAATAATTATAATAATATAATAATATAATCATAATATAATAACACAATACAATATAATTAAATAATAATAAAATAATAATCATAATCATGATAATATTAATCATAGTCGTAATCATAATAATATAATAAAAAATTATAATCATAATCGTAATATAATAATAATAATAAATTATTATAATCATAATCATATAATTATAATATAATCATAATATAATCATAACTATAATCATAATATAATAATATAATATAATAATAATATAATAATAATAATAAATAATAATAATCATAGTCATAATCATAATAATATAACCATAATCATAATATAATAATAAAATAATAAATATTATTATTAAATAAAATACTAAAAAATAATTAATTATTTTAACTATTCTCTCCACTATTCTCAAGTTTCTATCCAAATAATATTTTACTAACCCAGAATAGTAAAAATTAGCACTCTTCTCACATTTCCCAAGATATCACTAACCTCATACTATTCTCGACTACTAACCCAAAGAGTGTTATTGTTACACTAATTCTTTCACCATCTAAACACACCCTAAGGGTGTGTTTGAATGGTGTAGAATAACACTGTTCTGGGAATAACAGTATTATTCTCGAGTTAGCAACTATTCAAACATAAAATTAAAATCAAAAATAGTAGCAGTACAGTGCTAATCCACTAACCCATAGAGAATGTTGGGTTAACGGATTAGCGTCCATGAGGATAGTGAAAATAATACAAAAATATTTTTTTTCTTTTACATTAGTATGGGGTAGTATTAAATAAATATTATTATTAAATAAAATATTAAAAATAATTAATTATTTTAACTATTCTCCTCACTGTTTTTAAATTTCTATTCAAATAACATTTTACTAACTTAAAATAGTAAAAATTAGTATTATTTTCATATTTCTCGAAATATCACGAAACTCATATTATTTTCAACTACTAACCCAAACAATATTTATTCTTACACTAATCCTTTCGCCCTCCAAACACACCCTCCTAAAGTAACTAAGTAAAAATGTAATTACTGAGTAACATTTCTATCTCCTGACACTAAACAACCCATCCGAGAGAGTAACAACTTCCGTAGTATCCAATGTGATCTTCTGTGACCTCTTTGTAGAACACTCCTCTGACATCTCTACGCAGTTGCCTCAACTCACTATTAATCCGGCCGTGTCACATTCATTCTTCTCCTTTCATTGGGCCGTTTACACTTGATTCAATATTGAGGCCCAGTACAATTATCTCAACCTTTACGCCATTTCCAAATTCAAACACAGTAGAAATGCTAACGACTCCTCCCTCTAGCGCCATTCCGTTTCCTGACAATATATAAGATTGTGCCCAGCTTGTCAGTTCATGACACAATTTGTTCAACAAATCAACATTTCAATACCCTCTTTCTGAAATTTCTGTTATTTCAAGCTAGTAATATGCTCATTTATGTGAAGTACATGACTTTGTTTAATTCCAGATTAATGTCTACCTAGATATATCTGCCGTTTGTTTTATACCATCGCAGTAGCTTTGTTGTACCTTCAATTTGAACTGTTTTATGATTTGGCATAACCGATTGCTTTCTGGAGTTCAACATTTTTAAGAGGGGGCCTTCACATTTCGTTTCCTTTTGATGTGAATTAGAAAGCTAGAGTTACTGAGTTGCTCATCAGAATGGACTGCAACGGCTGTGTACAAAGGATCAAGAGAGCATTGAATAACATAGAAGGTAAAATGTTCTTTTTGTGGGAGTAGTTTTTATCTTCTCACTTTTTCTCAAACAAATTCTCAAGAAGTTTAAATAAGTTGGGTAATAAACTTGTCTAAACCAAGACAATATGGAGGGTATTCCTGTAAAATTGGTCATGCCATTTATTTTATGAAAGACAGGAATTAATTTGATCCTCTTGTCCATCTTGATGGTTATTTTATTCTGGATTTCTTACAAAATATGCTCATTTCTTGTATTTTCTCAGGAGTGTATGAGGTATACACTAATATTGCACAACAAAAGCTAATAGTAGTTGGAAGGGCTGATCCTGAAAGAATTATTTATAAAAGCTATTAAAAGGACTAAAAAGGTCGTCACAGTATGTTAGCATGCCGACCCAGCAGAACCAGCCCCGCCAACCAATGAGGAGCCGCCAAGTAGAGAAGCACCAGCAGCTGACACAGCCAGCTCCCCTGCCGACATACCTCCTGCTACAGAACCACAAGTGAACCCCCCAGTAGAACAGGACGCAAAATTGCAGATGAACAACACACCAATGGAAGTATGCATGGTGCATGAATATGCGCACGACTTTAGCCTGATAGATCATCGGAGTAGTAATCCATACTATCATTACAGCATGAATGGCATGAGGCCATATGAGAGCTATAGCTATGCCACACATAGTTATAACTTATAACAGCTATAGGCAATCTACATGTGTATGTGTATCAGAATATTACCATGGATACACACCATCGCCTCTGCAAGAAGGTCGATATGTTGCACCAGCATGTGTTAACAATGACAACTACCACCGAAGGGAAAGAGCTGATGGTCACATTACAATTGCTTTTATTGATTAGAATACCAATGCATGTACCATTGTTTAAGGGCAATTTGTAAGTTATTTTGTAGCGTCTCCTTGTGTGGTCCTTTTTAATAGTTCAAGAGTTAGCATGTCTTGATAGCCCATATTAATTACAATATCATTCTTCTGATTGAACCTTTAGTTATCTCTATTTATATACAACATGAATTAAAAAAGTTTAGAGAATATGTACTTAGATGGAGGAATAAGATGTAGAGCTAGTAAGGGGAGACGATCTTTCCCAGGTAATATTCACTCGTAACTTTTAGAGGGTTATTTTGAAATTAATAATAAAGATCATGTACAAGCCGCCATTCGTTCACTCTGTTACTACCGATAGATAATCAGAACATACAAATACTATTGTTAACTTGATGTAGCATTATATGATTGGTTCCATCTGCGAACTAGTAGCTAGAATCAACATAAAACATAGCACAAGTTCTTATGATTAAATCCTTCCAATCATCTCAACTTCAGAGAAAAGAAATAACTATATTACATTTCGATAATGAAATGGACTGATACTGATGCATAGTACAACGAACAATAGTTCATGCAGAACATTTTAGAATAAGATATAATGGAGAAAAAAAAAAAGGAAATCGGTGACAGCTCTAGAAGTGTTCCACAACATTTAATCACCATGAGATATTAATTTTACAAAAGGCGAGGGTGCATTAGTTACGAAAAAAGATGGTGCTCCAAAGAAAATTATCCAAATTTCTGTCTGGAACAAAAAGGGTGTTTATTTTACAAAAGTAGCTACCAATTTAGGGAATCCTTTGATTGTTGTATCTTAGTATTGTAGGCACTTTCCAATTCTTCCTGCAAAAAAAAAGAAATCATCCAGTTATTAATATATAAAACCCTGTTACTGTGCTGTTTGGATTAATACAACAATGGGAGAATACCTTGCATGTTTTAATTAACGGTTCAAGGAACGATGTTCGAAAAAAGTTAACTGCCACTCCAAGTGAAGTTCTCTCCAGATCTATTATGAAATGTTAATCCAAGTTAAAGCTTACATGAAAGAAAAATAAAAATCACTATGCTATGTAAAATATCATGGTGAACAAAACTGAATGCAAGTCAAATTAAGCAACATACAGTTGTCAGCTCCAATTGACGCATTGGTATTAAGCTCTTCAAGTAGCTGGAGACATTATATTTTGATTAGATGAAAACTTCTAGAACATTTGAAGAGATGAATTTAATTCTGTGAAATAATTTTTTCTTTAGGTAGTTCAGTCATCTTTTTTGAGATAAGCAAGTTAATAAAGCAATTATTTACCTGAGCGAGTGTTGGTACAGTTGTTGGGTCGAACTCTTCACACTTGTTGGGGTCAATTGGAACACAAACTCTGCCTACAACATGAAATAGTCATTTTAAAATGATGAATATAAATAACAACGCAATGACAACAAATTGACTATAACAGTAATATGTTTTCATTTATATACTTGGTACCTGTTCCAGGATGCACGCAGAAAGGCGCTTTTAACAAATGGTTCATGCCTTTTGTAACCTAAAAATATACAAGAAAATTCCAATAGTATCAAATTGAACAATCCTTATAACAACATTCTTTCCAGTAGAATTATGTTCACAAGCACTGCATCTGATAAATAAAATTTGACCATGTATGTTTATTTAAAAGAGGAAAAGAACCCTTTTGAATCAGTCAAAAAAATTACCTTAACCTTGCAAAAGGTGAACTTGTAACTTTTCATGATTAACCCTTGCACTCTATCTGTTTTCTTATTTCTCAAAAACACACCCAAAACCCCCCTTCTGTCTAACCTTATTCACAGAGAGAATTTTAGGACACTGTACTGGAGTTGCTTTTTCAAGAAAGCAGGTATATGGAATAAGTGGGTGAATGTGAAATAATGAAATAAAGAACAACAAAGGAAAAATAAAACAGAATAATTGCCAGACCTGGATATCAAGTCTAGGATATGTATATGAGAAAACAATCTCCTCTATGCACCTCCTAAGGCCTTGAGTCTGAGCAGTGAAACAGAATAAAAAAAAAAAAAAAAGTAAATAAGGCAAGAAGCAATATATAATCCAATCTCATTTGTTTGGTACTTTTCTTAATACTGAAGCATACTAGAAGCCCAAGTAAATTTGGCTTCAAGTTGCATTTGATATTTTGGACCTGTTTCTAGGGAGAAACAAACAGACACACATACACAAACAGGAATGGATAAAAGAAATAAAATAAAGGCCCAAGTAAGACCTTTTTACTTCCAGACTGAAGAATATGCTTTAATTGGTCCCACCGAACAGAATTTACATGCTCTAACCGGCTACCTTGCCACTTCCCAGCAAGCTCAGAAACAACACCTAAATATCAAAAGAGCATATTTAGAGTAATAGCAAAATAGAAACTTCTGTAATTGAATTTAAAACTTTCAGCTGCTATTTCCATATACAGGCATATAATCAGTCTCATATTTAAATCGGTTTCTGTGAGCTGATGATGTTTTCCTCTATGTAAATATAACAATCACAAGTTAGCAACCATTCTCAATTGCTATTCTACATTTTAATGAGACTAAGAATAGTACTAAATTGAGTTAGCAATCATTCTCAGTTGCTATTCTATGTTTGGTTTGGTAGATAGCTTTTCAAAATCATTGGGTTAGTAGCTATTCTACTAAACCAACCAAAAGTTCATTTAGTTATTACTCCAAAACCTTGGGTTAGTGGCTCTTTTCACTAAAACATCCTTTCATCCAAACACACTTGTGATACCAGCTTTTTGTTAGTTGCAAACCAGACCCAATCTACTCAGATCCAGCAGGGCATCTACCTGCTTCAAATCTAGTTTTGGAGAGAGTAAATTTATCGAAATCCTAAACTTGACTAGTTACCAGTTGCATCTTGTAAAAGAAAGTCAGAGGCTCCACCTTGTACGTTATTATCATCTTATAAAATTAAAGGCCAGAAGTGGTAAATTTCCATTAAATGGCCACAAATGGCAAGAAAATGAGTTAACAGGCTTAAAATGGATATACACTACTACGTGCAATAATATTCTTGACATAGCCAAGTATGCACTAGTTGTATATAATCAAATGCACAATAGTTGTAGATAGTCGAGAACGCAATGGTTAGTGCAGCCATACAAATAAATGCCAAAAACTAACATAAAAAGATAATTAGCATACTTTCATCTGGAATAAGTTGAAGAATTTTGTGAAACCTTTCTTCCTGTTCAAAGATCTTTTGAGTGGAAATCCATTTCTCCTCAAAGTAGTGCTTTAAAACATCTGTATAGGCTCTACTGCAATAAATTATATTGGTCTAAGTTACTATGAGCATCTTAGTAATCGAAGTATTAAAAAAACTACTCGGATTTAGTGGTGGTGTCATAATAGTCTCAACATCCTTTTTATGGAGCATGTGCCTGATATGCACTAGGCAATATGGAATTCTTAATCACACAGCTGCTTGTTAATTCTATGGTTTTAGGAATTGAGGAAACAACAAGTAAAATGGTAAAGAAGACGTACGCAAGGAAAGGATGAAGAGGTCCAGAGAAAGTTACTTTCTTCAAAGAATTTTCACCTCCCTTGTCAAAATGGCAAAAAGATTTTTTTTTAGATTACCACAGTAGAAGAGTATTACAGTCTGTGTAGGAGGCATTACCTTGTAAACATGGAAGTAGTCAGCAATAGCAGATCTCTGCTCCTTGCTAAGCCTAAAAAATAACAAAAGAATCATTATTTGTTTTTATCTTATTATATTTATTTAGTTTATGTATGCATATCACGGATTTTTGGGGGAGGGGGGTGCTTGATCCCATTGGCTTGTACTTATGTACAACAATATGGACCAACACTATAGACCACAAAAGGAAAAAAGCTTAATATTATTGAAATGAACTATGCTCAGTTAGTACATAAGAACACTGTAAATATACCTTCTCGCACGTCCATCACATACCCAACAGTGGACCCCACGACGGCCACTGAATACCCACAATATGTGGTTGAAACCAAAATCCTCTGCATGACATCAAAATTAGAAAAAAAAAAAGATAGTGGCCCGTAAAAACAACATTCAACCATAACCCAACTAAACACACATTGAGCCAATAAGACCACCAAAAAGTGTCTGCATTAGCATACCACAAAGCTTTATCATTATTTCTTTCATCTTTGAGTCAATTTTTGCTGACTTTAAAGATCAATAGCAAACTGGACAAGAAAAAAAACAATTTCCACAGGAGGATATGGAGCCAAGCTGATACAATAAATAATTCAAATAGGCAGAGTAAGTTCAAACCTCTAAGAGCAGTATCCATTACTTTAATGGCAATTGTCATGAGAGGCCAACAGTCCATGCATATGTCAGCTCCAGAGCAGCAATACCTCACATCATCATAATCTGTTATATCCTATGGAATCACAAAATAAGTTGACTTATTGATTAATCTATTAAGTCTCTGAAACTTATGAAAACCTTAAGGCCCTTAGTGAGTGCAGGTTAAGCTAAAGTCAAGTTCATAAAATTGTAGAACTGGCCCCAATGAACCACTCTGTTTCAACTGAGCCAAATAGATTAAATCATTGCTGACATCAATTTCAAGTTGTGCAATTAAAATTTAATTATATGAGTTTTTGCCTCAAATGCAACAAGCCAACAACTATACTTTTATGTTGAGTTTAAGTTGTCAAATGTGATTTTATCGTCGATATAATTACTATTACAAATTCTCCTATTTGCAAAACAATGAAACACTAATAAGTTATCAAGGTGCAAGCATGCCTCAAGTAAAATTAATCTGCTTTTGCTGCTAATAAATCTAAATTCTCCAGATATATGCCTCACTTAAGCTACAAGTCTACATTTATGCCTCAATTTTGTCTATTTTGCCTTAGTTGATGCAATGATTGAATGACAATCATGATTGATCGACAGTTTGTCACCATGCTTGATTAGTGTTAACACAGGCACAAAACTTCACTTAAATTGATGCTCAAAGCTGAACTACTAAAAATTTAAACTGCCAAAAGAAAACTGAAATTAGTTCCTGTTTGACAACATTTATCCTTGACTTGATCGAGCCAAAATTCAGACCAGTTGTTCAATCTAGACTAAATTAATTAAATCATGACACTCATTTTACCCCCTAAATGTTCAATTAATTCAAACATCACAAGTAATTGGTGTACTTACAATGTCAAAAATAAGCTCTCTCTCTATAGGATTGAAGCCGGATTGTGCATAAGCATGTCTCTTTGCTGGCTGCAAATTAAATTTTGGTGGATTATTAGCTTGTAAAAACTTACACTAGGATACCAAAACAGCACAAGATCTTTCTACTGACAGCAACCCATAAATAGCATTTCCCCAGAACCATACCAGTATAATTAGATAATGGGAACCTAATTCAGCCTCATTTGAAAACAGTTGTTCATTTAACCTTAACTGATCTCAATTACATTTTTCCTTCCTTGAGATGGAAATTTCAGGCAGTAGTACTTATTAACACCAATCCAAACAGAAATTAACTTGGTATGGCATAAGGTTTCTCCGTTTAGTAATTTTCTTAAATTGTCCCCAACAACTGATCAAAATCTCAATAAAGAATTAAATGTGGAATATTGTCTAGTTAAGATTCTTACCAGTGATAATCTCAACCAAGCTTCAAGGCAGAGATATTAGAGGGTAATATTAAAAAAGGTTGGGGGTTCCCTTGACAACTATTTATTTTGACAATTTTGACAACCAATCTCAAGTAAATTCATAAAAAAATATATTAAAAGTGAAAAATATATACATTCTTAAATTATAGATTGATTGTGTTTCAAATTTCATTCATTTCAGTGTCATTTGATATTTAATCAAATACCATTAAATTTTAACCATTGTAATTGTCACATAATTTTGATGGTTTTTGATGGAATATCAAATAACAATCAAATTGCATTAAACTTGAACACAATCAATCTGTAAGTTTAAGAAAATGTTTGTATTAGTTTTTTTTTTTAAGAATTTTTTTTTGAGGTAGCAGGCAAATTGCCTACTATATAATTTCCATCAAATCAAATTAAAAAAGAATTATTGAGTAAAAGAGACAAGAACAAGAAGAGATTGGTTATCAATATTGTCAAAATAAGTAGTTTTCAACGGATTCCCACACTTAAAAAAAATCCAAATAAGAGGGTCACAGTTATTACTTATTAATAGGATTACAAATTCTTTATTGCTTTTAATATTGTTTATTAGTAGTTGAATCAGAGGCATGAGAATATACATCTACAGTGTAAACAGCACCGATATCGATTTTAGTGGGACATTTGGCTTTAATGGAGCTCTCCATTTCGCTTGCATTGGAGAAAGACTGGAAACGAAGGTAGACTTCATCCCTGTCACTATTTATTGTGAGAGAAAATTCTCTCCTGCCAAAGTACGAGCTGTCACATCCTGGATGCTTTCCATCTGCTCAAAAACATAGTAGAAACTTAATCTATGTTTGTTGGGTGTGCAAAGTTCAATTCGTACAAAATTTAGATGACGTAGGCTGTGGTATTTAAACATGACATGTATGATTTATAAGGAAAACAAACTCTGTGATGGTCGTGGATTACCGTCATAGTCTCCTGTCAGTACCTTAATATACCAGTTTGTACTCTTTACAGAACAATTACCTTGTTTTCATACTGCTTGTCTAAATCATTAATATTCAGATTGACTACGGTGTTTGCATATGATACATTGAACCTTGCAAAAAAATTGACATACCATTTCCATATGACAGCCACTTGAACATGTCCATGTAAGGGAAAAGCTTTCCTGAGGTAGACCAACAAAAGATTAGCTTTCTGAAACAGAATTAATCTCTGCATTGAGTATCTTAAACTATACAAACAAGTAATTGCAGATAGTCCCCATGGAACACTCGATTCTTTTTGCCTGCAATTTTACAGCTCCGAAGAATTGCTATCCATGCCATTTGGTTGAAGTTAGCAACATTCTGAATTCAGACAGATTCTATGCCAGACCAATCAATGACTAAAATTAAAATGTAATCTGTTGACTTCAATGTTCCTTTACCACAGGCTTTAGCAGTTAAAAAGTTTAACATGATGTATAATAATAGATATAAAACCAATCATACACTTCCTCGGATTTACACTGATTCTGTAAGTAGAGGAAAAAAAACGAGTTGAATGTATTTACCATAATAGATTCTGAGGTAATCAGTGAGAAGTAACCCTTCAGGGACTCGATTTATTTGAGGCTGTTTGGGAGCATTGGAATCAATTTGCATCAGGTCTTCTCCATCTTGTCCTTTGGGAATTACTCCAGGCTAATAATCAAGAAAAGAGTTACCACATAAGCAGAAATACAAATTCACAACACAAAGAGGCCTATTTGTTCGGACATTTTTGTGATTATGATAATTTTTCTACCTATAAACTCCGAGAAGTTAGCAGAACCTGTTTCCCTTCTTTACCTCCAGAATTTATGGTAGAAACGCTAAGGTATAGTATACTGCCTACTTCTGATTAGTCTTACCATTCACCGCTAAGGGTTGATGGAAAAAAAAAATCCTAGGAAGAAACAACTTTCGATGAAAACGAAAAATAACTCACTGAAGTGCCGGCTGCGATTGATGCCATCTTCTCTAGTCAATTATTTCCCGAGGATAGAGAGAGAGAGGCGACAAAAGAGGGGGCAAAAGCGGCGGGAATTTTACGGCGTTCTCCTCCGGTTCCCGCCTCTTATTAATCGGATCGAAATACACTCGTAATTTTGTTATCCAATAAGAATTGTCTAATCTCGATCGAACGGTTCAAAATCAGAAAATATTGTAACAAGGAAGAAAGTCCTGCGACGGATTGTGGATTCTTAAATGGGAAGTATAGCCCAGATGGAACCCGTTTTAAACGCCGGTGTGCAGGCCCACGTCCATACTCGTTTCCTTAAAATGCACATATTCTGTGTTCCACACAGAATAAGGCAGAGGGCCGGCTGGGCCTAACGGGCCTACAAAAGATCAGATTTAAAGGTTTAATTTTTAAAATGTGAGTCCCATCGTTGAAAAGTTTGATCATTATTATGTTTTTTGGACTCTAAAATACAGATAAAGGTCAAATAAGAGTCGGTGAATAAGGGTTTAATATTTTTTTGCTGATTATTATATTTTTAATATTAATTTATATTTGTATAAAAATATTAAATTATGTTGTTTGATAAGAGCTAAGTTAGAAGGGTCTGTTTTTTAAAGAATGAGCTCGGAGTTTACCATTAGAAATAGCTGAGATAAACTTGTGAGAGTCGGATAAATACTGAATTTTTTAAAAGGTCAACCGAACCAGGTTTAAAAATTGAACCCTTATGGACTACGTCTAGAGAAAGGGAGATGATATGGAAAAAAAAATGGACAAATTTAAATTTACAGGCCCCGTCAATTTAAAAGTACAAGTAGCACTTTACATTATAAAAAGCACTATAGATGATGTGGATACGAGATAGGAGGGGTGATGTGGGACCAGCGATCCATTAATTGACGGAGGCTACATATTTTATGCAAGAGATTTGGCTATTTTGTTTTATAGAATGATTTAAGTACTATATTTTGAATGTGATTTAGTCTTATAATTTAGTTTTTAAAGTTTAATTAGGTTTAATTTAGTTTATTTAGGATTTAAATTATTAAGTTCAAGTTACTATCTAGATTTTATTATTTTTTAGGATTAGATGAAAGTTCGTAAAAAATGAAGAAGAACGACATAAATTTAAGACAAAACGGATATCGGATGAGAAAGTTACAAGTAAAATAGTGAAACCATATACCAGAGTCAGTACCTACGGACCGCAGACAGGAAGATGGTTTCAGTCTGACCTCCTGACAGTTATTTGTAGTTTTTGAAAGATCCGCTGGGAGTTTTTGGACTCATTTTGCTCCTGATAACAAGGAAAATAAGAAAAATGGGGGGTTGGATAATATTAGACAGTTTAGAGAGAGAAAATATATCTTGGCCTGGAAAAAGAAGGGAGGAGAAGGAAAAAGGTCGTGCATCATTGAAGATATTCGGTTTATTCTTTCCTTTCTTTTCTTCATGTTTTTCATATTTTGTCTTGTATTTGTTTTTATCATGAGAGGTTAAAAATCTCATCTAGGGTTTAGGATTGTATAATGAAACTTGCTTATTCATCTTAGTTGATTATTTGCTTTTTATTATCTCTTGTTTACTTTTTTTTTATCAATTATTTCTTTAAATTAATTGTTTAGAAGCAAATTTTAGGGTTTGTGTTTGAGATTGCAAAATTGATGACTTGAGCCTAAAAATCAAGGAAAATAATCAAGTAAATAATTAAAATCTGAAAAGAATGATTAATTACTTAGAGGATTAAAATTGAATTGTGTCAAAGTATTTTACTAAATACCTAACCGTTATGTATAATATTTTGATATGATTTGATCACAATTGCATCTCAGGTCTTAGATTGGTGACAATTTAATCTAAGTTTAAGCCCAAATTAGTCTAAGTAGAGTATTAAACTAAGAAATTGATCTTCAATACTATAATTGAATTATTCGAAGTCCGTAAATATTTTTTTATCAAATATCAACCAAAATATTCTTAATACAAGTGGAGTACAAAACCCGAAAAACCCTAGGTCCTTCTTTCTTGATCTAAACACATAGAATTGCACCTCATTTTTATTTACTTTTCAATCAATCAGTCTTTTAATCAAACTATCACTAACACAATCAATCTTTTCACATATTTAAGATCAAATTGCTAGATTTAGAGTTAGTAGATCGATTTATCCCTGTGGATTCGACACCTAAAGTACTAAAATTGACGGTTGTATACTTGCAACCTACGTTTAGGAAAAGGATTAATATTATAAAACTGCATCATTGCTCTCCGCTCCGTTCTATATCATCATCGGTGACTAGTGTTAGAGGTGGTAATTGAATGGTTATGTCGGATTAGTTCAATTTTATGAAAGAAATTAGGCCCAGTTGGAATAATTTATATATTATTTTTTTAGATTTTAGATTGATTTCAATTGGTTTGTAGATTTGTAGGTTATTTGATCCTGAGTTAGATCGGACCGGGTTTAAATTGGATTGAGTCAGTTTGACTTTTTAAAAAATCGAACATCACCTTAATTTTGTTGTAATAAACATCTGAACACATAAAAGCACACTAGTTAAAATATTTATTTATTTTGATGATTTAATGTGCAGAAATAAAATTAAAATTGTTTATAAACAAAAATAAGGAGATTGTGTGTAAATTTGTCTTGTTAATTTAATTTAATTATGATAAAAATGAGACATTATTTGAAATACTTTACTACTTTTTGACAATCTATAAGTGAAAATGTCACAAAAAATATTAAAAACATAAACGAATTAATTAAATACAATTTAATTGTAGGTTTCTATGTTAAAGTGAAGTCTAATCAACTTGATTTTCAAGTTTGATAAATACGTAAAAATAAAACGTCATTGAAAATATTTCTATAAGCTTTAATAATTCAAAAAGATTGATTTAAATAAATACGACGAATAACATTAATTTGATCCCAATTTGGAAAAAGAAAAGGAAGAAAATAAGTCGTCCCACTTCTGAATTCAAAATCAACTCAAATGGGAGTTCAACACTGATGTCTTTATGTCAGTAAAGCAGAACCGAGTATTTATAGGCCCAAATTTCTCTTGCTTGTTATAACTGGGCTTGGACCGACCGAATAGTCTACGCCTATGAACCCGAAAGGAAAATAATGGAACAAATAAAATAAAAAGAAGAAGAAAGGAAAAAAAGAGAGGACACGTGCAGACGAACGGAGTTCAATAAGCTCCGAGAATATTAAACACACAAACACATCTAATATAGATAACCCACGTTGACCTGGTTGGATCAACCGTCTAGTATTCTCAAAATTATAACATCGTGGCTGAATACGCCACGATAAGGACACGACACGGTTAAGATACGGTACGTGACATGTGTCGTGCCGTGTTCGGTTTTTTTATTATAGGGCACGACACGGTTAAGAGGGCGTACATGGCACGACACGACACGAAACACAACATGGTACGACACGAAAACACGACCAGGCACGACACGATTAGGTACGGCACGGTAGACCCAACTAGACACCACTAGACACGCTAGATACCGCTAGACATGACTAGGCACAGTTTCCCCAAATTTTTTATAATTCATGAATAGTATATAAAATATATATGCGTTTTTTTTTTCTGTTTCTTCCATAAAAAAATAATTTTTGCAATTTTCTCTCATTTTTTTGGCATTTTTTATTTTTTTTAACTTTGTCCAAAAATTTGGGAAAAGACAGAAAATATAGTATTATAGTATATAAAAAGTTAGAATTTTTTTCTATTTTTAGATTGTTTTAGATTTTCTGATTTTTTTTTTTCGACACGGTTAACACGAATAAGATGCTCCGTACCGAATCAACACGGTACGAACAAACACGACACGGTTATACACAGACACGATTATACACGACACAGTTAGGCGCGACGTGTCTTAACCGTGTCGTGCCTTAACCGTGCCGTGCCGGTCATTTCTAATTTTTGACACGGCACGATAAAAATAATAAAATAATATTAAATGCCGTCTTTGTGTCAAGCCGTGTTTGGCACGACACGACACAATATTAGAATACTACCGTCAACCTCAGCATCAGATCCGAACTAAAATACATGAATGTAAGAAATTTTTAAGTATTAACTCAATTATATAATATAGCTGAAAAATTGATTTTTTTTTTTTTATATTTTGCTCAGTCAAGTTGAAAATCCCGGACGCTATATGATATTTTATACTAACATTTATAGTTCAATATCAGAAAATTCGAAGAAAAACAATACATTTAAAAATTAAGTCCGGACATTAGCCGAAACTTGTATTCGCCCCTGAATCATGCATATGGCGTTACTATAATTGTTGGTGAAGAATTAAAAGTAAAAACAATTGTATTTTAATTAGATCTGTTCCGCACAAGAGGATATGTTCAGGGGCGGGGCGGGGCGGGGCGGGGCGGGGCGGATCTAGTATAATCTAGGAGTAGTTGTCTCTTAGATTTTGAAAAATAGTATTTTTAAGTAATATTTTCGGTAATTTATCTTTTCGGAAAAAAAAATTACCCCCATAAATTATTTAATTACGTTTATTGAGAAAAATATATATTTAATATCGTGCACAATGAAATGATTATACAATGATTTTAAAATATAAATTTTTGTAGATGAAAACTTTCATCATCAACTTGATTATTTATCAATTTGAGTTTTATTTTGTTGTTATTTTTAATATGTAAAAGGATATTATTTTGATGATTTTTTATTAGATAAGAATATATATATTAAATTATTATTATTTTTATTTAAAATCCGATTAGTTAATGAATTTGAACACGATAAAATATTACAATCCGATAATTGTCCCCTAACCGAAATTCTACATCCGCCCCTGAATATATTACATATGTCCAAATTATGACTATAATGATCTCATATATATCTATTAACAAAAAAGATATGTGAGCATTAATATAACCGCCATGAGTAAATACATTAAAGTATCATAAATCCTTGATATTCTTAATTTATGTATTTAACGTTTCCAATATAATTATATGTTGGTCTCCCCCAAATATTTAAACAGCTTGAATCCTACGAGCAGTTCAGAAGTCAGAGAATTGTATTCAAATTAGATGGCTTGATTTAGTGGTGGTCTTTTATTAAGAAAAAAAATCATCTCACCTAACACGTGATAATAGATCAAGCCTACAAAATGTCACATGTGCAGGGAAAAAGAGAAAGTGCCAGAACCAGTACTCACACTTGCTAAAAATAAAACGGACAATGATATATTTGGCACGAGAATAAAGAAAGAAAAGAAAATAACACGGACAACGATTTGCGCACTAACAAGCATAAGCTGATTGCATTTTAATTATTACATGTCGCTTTCTGATGCTTCCTTGTATTACTTGTTCTGCAACGTTCTACATTTGTTACCTCCAATTTCAAAATTCAAAGACAAAATTAACTTCCAACCACTGTGCAACTACGTTGGTTAGGGCTAGGCGCTTGATATCTATCATCTATGGTCTATGGACAGGGAATTCTAATAATTTTAGTAATAGTAATAGTCAAAACTGGGGACTTGGTATTCATTGATAATGAAATTAACTAATTTAAAAATGGTTGAAATAAATTATGAATTTAATATTTCAATTTCAATTTGGTATCTACCATATATATTGCTGCACGGCGTAATTGATGAGATTTTATACAGTTAAGAATAATCACTTAACAATTGTGATTTTTGACGATCTTAAAAATAAATTTCTAATTTGAGAATTTAAAAATACTTATTAGCAAACTATCACACACACACATACTTGATAGTCAATTATAATTACTCGATAAAATATCGTTGATCGTGACTTTTGGTAATTGGTATTTTGAATTTATTAGTAGCTTGATGTACGAACGAAACATATATAAAGTTCTTTTATATTGAATTCAAAACTTATTTTTCTTAACATTATATATCGAATGATGTTCAAATGTATTATATATATGGAATTCGACTTTCATTTCTTTTGAATTATTTAAAATTAATACCGTACGTCGGACTTTCAAATGATCACTTAAAGCTCTAAAGTCAATATATGAATTCATATCCGCTGTCATACTAGTGATGGCAGGACTCTGCCATTGGATCAATGGTAGGTAGGCCCCATAAAATAAAAAACAAATCTCTACTCTTATCATCTAAATCTGAACTGTTAAAATTAAATTAAATTATTTTTTGTCACATGATAGGACTCTACCATAGCAATTATAACAGCAGATTCGGATCCGTCAATATATTAATTACGCAGGAAAAGAGCCGTGGACGGCATTGCAGAATTGCGGTGTTTTGTGTTTCTCCTGAGCTGAACTCTATCAGAAAGCACGTCTGATTAAAGACGAATTGGATATTTTTGTTGTAAACAACTAAACATGCCGATTGCGCTCCGTGGCAGAAGTATGGCCAAATGCACTTGGGGTATGCTGCACAGTAACGAACGACCTCTTATTCCATGAGGACCAAAGCTGCTAATATAATAGAAGGATAAAAAAGTAATTATACTTAATTGACCTGTTACTCGGATTACTGGCTTCCAGTCACAAAATGTTGCACATAAATCTTTCCCAATGCTCTCCAGTCCTTTTTATTTGTTATCTCCAGTTATTATTGCTTGAAAGTGAAAAAAAGGAAGTGGACGCGCAAGATCAAAATGTCCAAAGTTTGAAAAGATATGGAGAAAGGCACGGTAATTTTTTTATCTATCGAAAATATCATATAAACATCCAGGGCAGTCATTACACTATTTAAGTCAACTTGTCAAAATATTTGTTTTTTTTTTATCAAAAACTTGTCAGTACTCACATGCTTGTGTTTTAATATTATGATAATTTATGTTAATCAAGATGATGGCAGTGGCAAAGATGTAATGTCAAAATATGATGATTGTTCCAAAGTTCAAAATATATGGGACTGATAATGATTTACTAGACTATGCTCTGAGTTTTAGTTTGTTTTCATTTCTGGTAAGCTAATAAAATTTGGAAATTTTGTTAATATTTCAATTAGCTTCGTTTATTCTTTTGTGCTTTTATTTTATTTCCATGTAGGACCGTCGGAATTGAATGATTCCGATAATTAGTTAATTGATTTTTTGTTTTGCACTAAATGAAAAAAAAAGACGTTTTACATGTTGAGCTGTTTCATTTTAGTTTATTTTCAATTTTAAGATAGAATGCACGAGGAAAAATGAAGAGAACTGAAAATCCGGAGAGAGAGATTATCCATTTTTTAGAATTTTCCATATTTATTTGAGGATTCATATCAATGTTGTTAAAGTATTAGTTGTCAAGGATCCCCACCCTTTTATTAAAAAAAAGTGTAAAATGTTTGATATAAAATAAGTAAAAATTAAGTAACTTAATAATAATAATAATAATAATTACAACAATGATGATGATGGTGGGGTGGTGATGATGATATAATAATAGTTATAATAATAATTATCACGATGATGATGACGATGATGTTCTTAATTGCTAAAATTGATAACAATTTCTTAATAAAAAAAATACTAGCATTGTAATATTTTGGAAAAAAAGTGGCTGAGACCATCAGTTTCATTGAAACCATGGAATAGTAACAGAGTTTATATGGGAAATGATTAAAAAATCAAACAACTAGTTTTTAATCATTCCATAAACCTAATACAAAAATTATCAGCCAAATTGTATCTATCACCATTCTAAAGCATAAAGAAACATACAAGGCGACACAAAAAAAACTAACATATTGATAAGAATGCATGAGTAACCCTAATAAAGTATGAGCTAAATCAACACATTTTTATAGAAACATATCAAGATCTATGAAAATATCTTATTGAGGTCGCATCCACATAGACGAGGAACATCGTCGTCCACTGCCAAATCCCCCTCTGTACCAGCCCCTACCTGCATAGGGAGGTCTTACACCCCTGAGGTAATATTAAAGATAATTTGAGCAATTGAGATGCATTTCTTGCTTTACACCAAAAAGTTACAAGATTAATGATTTTTAATCCCAAGGATTTAAAAGAAGGAGCATCATGATTAAAAGTAATATTATTTCTTTCTAACCAAATAACCCAACATACTGCACTTCTAATCAATTCTACTAAATTCCTATCTTTGAGAGGAATACAACAATCAATATACCACAAATCCTCCAATAAGGTACCAATAAAAGTAAAAGCATTAAATTTTACAATCCAATTCTAAATAACCTGAACAGTAGAACAATTAACAAAAAGATGATAAATATCCTCATGTTCACCACAAAAGACACATCTTGAATCACTAGTCCAACCTTTTCTCAACAATTGATCTTTAGTTAAAAAAAATTCCTTCTCACTAACCACATAAAGATCTTAAACTTGAAAGAGATTTTAGATTGTCACACAATATCAAATTCATACTAATAAAGCACATCCAATTACTTAATATAGTCTCCAAAGATATTATGACAGGGTCCAAAAAGACACTGTTGTGTCTGACCCTACCAATTTGTTAAAACCTAATTCTACCAAATCTTTGTCCTTCATAATTACTTTCCAAAAAGGTGAGTATTTTATAGAGTGAGAGGAATATTTTATTTAAATAATATCTTTTCATTTTCCAATAACCTGAGTATCTTGAAATCTAATTTGTCATTTAGCTAAAAGAGCAGTATTCATCATCTCTAAATCCAATAAACCTAAACCACATTGTTGCTTGCTTCTACACACTATTTTCCAAACCACTAAATAATATTTTTTCT
Organism: Schoenoplectus tabernaemontani; assembly: GCA_037127355.1. Taxonomy (NCBI): domain Eukaryota; kingdom Viridiplantae; phylum Streptophyta; class Magnoliopsida; order Poales; family Cyperaceae; genus Schoenoplectus; species Schoenoplectus tabernaemontani. The sequence goes on from CM073746.1 coordinate 10,202,916, forward strand.
TAACATAATTGCCATCATACCATAAAAATATTTTCCAAGTTTATTAATAGAATGTCTGACATGTATAGGTAATCTATATACGAGACATCCAAAGAGATAGGAATATATGATAAAATTGAATTCAAAAGTGTAACTCTACCACTGATAGAGAGTAATTTATCCTTCCAACCTTGAAGTTTTTTTTCTTCTATTTTTTCTATTAAGAAATTTCATTGCTCAGCAGTAAGTTTTTTTAAAATGAAGAAGGACATCTAAATATGTGAGTGATAAATGTGTCAATTTACATCTTAGATAATTAGCTAAATGAACACCTTGATCATCTGAAATGTTGAGAGAAATCAGCTCACATTTATCAAAATTAATTTTAAGACCTAAAAAAAATTCAAAAGCAATTAAAATCCATTTAAGAGTTTCAATAAACTCATCTTTGGCTTCAAGGAAGAGTAATGTATCATCTGCAAAGTGAAGATTGAGAATACCTTTAAAAGAACCTACTTGTCCTAAACTTTTAAATATTTTAATTGTTGAGCATTATTAAGTAATTTATTAAGAACATCCGCCACTAAATCAAAAAGAAAGGGAGATAGTGGATCCCATTGTCTAACTCCTCTTTGACAATGAAAATATATTCCTAAATTTTCATTAAAATTAACATAAGTTTTACTACCTTGTAAGATATTAGTAATTCATTGAATCCATTTAGAACTAAAATCTATTCTTACAAGAGTTTCTAATATATGATGTTTGAGATTGATCTATCAAAGTATCCATAACTAGTGCTAATCTATCAGCAAGAAGTTTAGTAATTATTTTAAAACTATAATTAATCAAACTAATGGGCCTATAGTTAGTAATGAGATTAGCATAAGTTTTTTTAGGTATAAGACATATAACTGTCAAATTAAGTTTAGAAACATCTAATTGATTATGATAAAAAGCATTGACTATTTTAAATACATCTCTGGAGACTAAATCCCAAAAAGTGTGGATCAATATTTTAAAATGCCCTTAATCAAATAGTGTGGATCGATATTTTAAAAACTAACGGTTCATATTTTGGCCAATATCTTTTTTCTCTCCACTTCGTTTTTTTATTTTATTTTTTACCATGCATTAATTAGAGGTCTATAAAAAGAATTTATATATCCAATAAATTAATAATCAACTATTTATAAGTTCTAAAAAAAGAAAACTATCTACCATATAACTTTATTAAAAAAAGAAAATTATTATGTTTATAAATAGTATCTATATCTATACTATATCATAAAGAGTGTATAAATTAGATTTATCCATTAATGTTCTCTGATAATATGTAATTACTCACATCTCAATTTACGATAGAGATTGATTGATTTTATAAAAGTGACGGTTTAGATTTTAGTTAAATTTATTTTTCTTCTCCATTTAGTTTACTATTTTTTTACCATGCATTTGTAGGGAGGTCTAAAAAATTATATATCTAATATATTCAACATCAACTATCAATAATTTTCATTATAAAAAAAAACTATGCATCTACAACCTACTTAGAAAATAATTTTTATTATATTCTATACATTATCTTTCTTAAATAATGAATCAATTTTATTTAAAAATTTAAGAGTCTTTGTAACTTATTTACATATAAATTATATCTAAGTAAAATATATCATTTATTTATAATAAAATTGATACTTAATGTAATTATTTCATTAAAATTTGTATATCAAATATTATTAAGTTTTGTTGTAAAAAAAACTAAGCATTGTACAACAATACTTAGAAAAGAAAATTCTTATATTTTATACATCATATTTTATTAAATAATGAATTAATGTTATTTAAAAATTTAAGAGTCTTTGTGATTGATTTAGATATAAATTATATTTAAGTAGAATATATCATTGACCAAGTTGTTTGTTTCATCTACTTAATTAAGATTTAAATTATGAGGGAACTATTGTGCTTCGGGAAGCACGATGGCTAGTGTGTTTTGGACTCAAAACTCTAATTTCAAACTAAATATGATCGAGCCAAATCGTTCATAATCATAATCATAATTATATAAATTAATTGATTTCATAAATTTAATTATTTAGAATCTTGTATTGACATATCCTTTAAATATTTTAATACTTTAGGAGAGGAATTCCCTGTCATCACTTTTAAAACAATTTCTTTATCATGTTTGGTTCAGATCACATGGATTAGATATGGTAATAAGTAATTACCATGGGTTTAAGATTCCCATATTTCACGGCTATCGCTATGCCTGTGAATTATATGGCTTTCGTTTATTCCGAAGCAGCGGTAATCAATACAAATGATACTCAAATTTGATTTTTAAGATAACGCCGTATCCAATTTCATTATTATCCTATTTAGTATGCACTACTTGCCTAAAATTTTTCTTTTATGACTTATCATTTACAAAGACAAAGATGTTAGCATCATGTCAATTGCCACTTATCAAGACCACATAATTAATAGTATAATAAAATGATAGGAACATAAAAAGGATATCTTTCACATTACAACTTGTATCAGTTACTAGCATATGCTACTTAGTACAGTAATTTTAGAAATCAATCTTGGATATTGGTTGGTAATGATTAAAGATTTTTGTAATTGCAAGGGGAAATAATGGAACTGGGACTGAGCACAGACACCAAATTAATAAATAGCAAAAAATCAACCCAAACAAAATTTTCACTGATACCCCTAAAAACTAAGAACTACAACAAATTCAGATATGTAATTTATTTGCTAGTAAGTATTATGTAGCAACTCAGTATAAGCTACCGAGTATCTACAAAAGCAAATATACATAGCAGCGGTTGAACCTTGAAAGAAGTAAATTTTAAGGTTTAATTATACCTTTGCTCTCCATGATACTGGCATGCATGCTTGTTCCAATTGATATACAAATGAAGTATCAATTCAAATCCTAGTAATCGTTATTTATCCAACTTAAAGTTATAAATAGAAGAATCAATAGTGACTGAAAAAAAAATAGATGATATTTGCATTAAATTTCATCTGTTGGACATTGATAACATAAAATTTCTTCCTCATTCAGATTTTTACAACTAACTTAGATGACACTAAAATGAAATTGAATTGTTAAATTGGCTTCAAATGCATATGCAGAGAATTAGGAGGATGCATCTAACAATTTCACTTTGGCACTGAACTTTATTATAATTTTTTTAAAAGTTGAATGAACCAAACACATTAAGTACCTTGCTTCTTGCTATATTTTACTAGCTAGGAGCAATTTGAAGCATACCAGTAACATGGAGTTGGGAATAATACATGATGCTCTGCCATGTAAGCATTATTGTCAGTGCCCATGTGATCTTAATTGAGGAGGATGCTACGATCACGGAGATAATAGAGAGAGAGGGGGGAGGGAGAGAGAGAGGCGAAGCTAGGGCTCGGAGAAGGGCGTTTTCAAAAGAGAGAAGCGAAGACCGAAGGAACCAACGGGAAGGCCGAAGGAGCCTAGGGCTCGAAGAAGACAACTTCCTTGGAGGAGAGGGTCTCGGATCGAGAGAGAGAGAGCAACAAAGGGTTTGAGAGGAATTTTGAAAGAAGTCTCACATCGAGAGGAGAGGAGAGAGGGATGAAGGAGACGATCGGGTGGAAGATACGGGAGATGACTGGAGTTGAGAAGAACTGGACAAGCGAAAAAAATGGAGAAGAAGTTTTACCGAGTTTTAAATTTTGTTTTTATTGACGTAAATAACATTTTCTCTGTATTTGGTGACCGGTTGTCACCTCCTGGTTACCTGCTAATGCCTTTGGTAACCGGCTATAAATTGCATCTGCACCGTCTGATGAAAAAAAAATCAAGGGTTTAAAATTCTAGTCCTCATTGAAGATTCGCTCGTAACGAACACATGATAGAATAGATCTGTTATCTTGATTTTTTATTTAAACGGCCCAAAAACATATCTTAACTACAGAGACGGGCTAAGAGCAAATTTATTTTCACAAACGGCCTAACAAAGGGCGTGAGTTGAACTCACACCCTTAAAATGCTATTTTTTCTGCCCGCCCGCTGCCCAAACAAAAAAAACAAAATGGCCCAAATGACGTGAGTTGAACTCACGCCCTTTAAATCCACATATCACATTTATATCATTTTTTTCACTTTCGGTGTTTTTGAAAGATAACAATCAGAGCACATCAACGTCTAAAGGGCATGAGTTGAACTCACGTCCTTTGTGCCTTTGGGCAATGTTCGGGCAGACAAAATGGAGATTTAAGGGCGTGAGTTCAACTCACGCCCTTATTTAGGCCGTTTATGAAAATAACTTTGCTTTAAGGCCGGTTCTGTAGATAACATTGATTATTAGGCTCTTTAAGTAAAAAGTCCGTTCTCTAAATTATTCTTACGAACAGAGTTATTCTCTTATTTATTTTTTCAATACGATGAAATAAAAATGAATCATAGAATCGACTAAAAAAAATGGGTACAAAATATATCGTCGTCTTAATTTGATACGTACGAAAAAATAAAGTTCTTTTTCTCTTTCTCTTTGATACATCACATTACATATTGGGATTTGAGACTCCATGCAATTATAAATTCAATAATAATTTTGTAGATCTTTTATTCATACATTTTTATTATTTTTGATAAATATGGAAGTTCAAGTCATTTAACTTCGAATATTTTTTGTAATTTGAGAAAATATTGTTGATACTCCTATATTTTTTTTTGTTAAAAACTTAAAGTTATTCACGTTTGACTCCATACTTATAAAATAACAACTAGTATTGATTTAATAATCAAGTTAAACTCAATAAATAAATAATTGGCACCCATAAAATAATTTTCTGCCTCAGCCCTGCCCACAGCCGACTTGGAACAACTTTTTTGTTGGTACATAAATATGTATTTATTCAAATCCAAAAATCATGTAAATTAAAACATGAAAAATCAAAGAACTTTGAAAAAAAAGGTGGATTTTGTTTGGTATATCCTTACTATCCAAATTAGGGATGACAATGGGGTGAGTAGGGCCGGGTCATGTCAAACCCCGAGTTCGGCCCGTCGTTCAAAATTCTCATTTCGGCTTACTACTGTACTCTCCGGCCTAAAATTGACGACGACTGGGTCATCCATGATGTTTCACAGAGATAGACCTACCCGCCCATACCCAGGCCCGTATAGAGGATGATTATTATATTTAAACTAAAATATTATTAATATTAGTTAATTTGATGATTTTCTTAGTTATAGGAATTAAAATATATCGATATTTTCATAATACAAGTGTATTAATATGGTAATTAAAATATATTGATCTTTTCGTAGCACAAATATGTATATCCATTGTCCTTCTAATAATTATTTTAAATAAAATATATCATAACTAAATGCTTAATATAATTTAAGTGATATTAGTGTTATATTAAGATTGTCCATAATTTTTTAGAATATATTGATGTATAATATGTATAAATATAAATAAATTATAGAATTCGGACCAAATTTTATTTTTTTATGCTCAAAATTTTAATTTAAGTAGCTCAATAAATTTTTTATATCATAATCTTGTAGAATACTAATTTTTATCGTGTTTGGAGTTAGTTTACTATGTTTAATAATTTTTAGAAAGTAAGCATTTTTGACATACAAATTTTATTATTTTTCTATTATTTTAGGGCTATCTTTAAAAAAACATTAAGTATAGTAAATTAATTCCAAACACGATAAAAATTAATATTCTATAAGATTAGGATACAAAGATTTTATTAAACTATTTAAATTAAAATTTTGAGTATGAAAAATTAAAATATGCACTGATAGCGTTTTGGTCGAAGTGCTACTGAAAACATAATAGACAAACCCTAAATTATATATGTACACTATCCGAGCCGGATGACGAGATCTAACTCCAAACTTGTACCCAACCGGACCTGTAAGATGGCCCGGTCCGATCCTACTCGTTCACTGTTCGAGCCGAGCGGATTGGCTCTCGGACCAAGCGAGTCCGGACAAATACGCCGGGCCGCGGGCTAAACAATCCAAATATAGACACTGTTACCATGCTGTTTGGAGTTTGCGGAGATGTGAATTTCAAACTACTTTTACTTTAATGCTGGTGTCTAAAATTCAGATAGGTAGCTTGAAATTATCAATTATGTAAATTGTAGGCTGGAAAAAAGATGTATTTTTTATAATTAATTATTATTATTTTATACATATTTCATATTTAAATCATTGGATATATTTTATAAGTGTCTTTTACAGTACGTACATTATCTAAGTGTCGTTATTTAATAGTTTCAGCACAAGGACTACATTGAAATTCATAAATGGATATTTTTTTTAATGAAAAGATGGAGATTCAGTCTTCAAATTTTATTTAAATATGGATCATATAAGATGTGTTTTCCAGAAAGTTACAAAGAAAATATAAAACGAGATAGATAAAACAAAGAAGATACATATGGAAAAATTAGATATTTACATGAGAAAAAGAAAATGATGAGGAAGAGAGAAGTGTAATATGGTTCATCAGTCGATCTTGATCTTAGGATATGACGATATGTTATTTCTCATGAGAGATGCCGACCAATTTCGTATATCATCGAAGATAATATCTATCATACCTTCTGTGTGAAGGTATTGTTCCTAAAAAATTCTACACCGTTTTTTTCAATATGTTGAAGCACATAGCAGCTTGTAGCATTTCCCAATATGCATTTACTCCATTCAGCATTGTTTCCTTAAATTGTCTCCTGATGAATGTGTTCGGAGCTCCGTATTCACTTGTATCAAAATTAATAGCTTGACAGTCATTGTGTATACACATTTTCTCGAGAAAATGTGTATTACCGTTTCTGCTGCTTGTCTACATAGGTAACACATATTTGGCAACAACCATCCTCGTTTGATGAGGTTGTCTACCGTGAGTCCGTGAGTATTTTATTTTTAAGTGCAAGCCAAGCAAATACAAGCACACTGGGTGGAAGAATTCCTAAATGGATATCGTGAATGATATTTCATTTAGGGCTCGTTCGTCTGCGGAAAAAAAAATTTACTCCAGAGTTAATTTTTTTTTCACCCATACGTAAACTGAAAATCAGTTCGAATTAGGGGTATCAATGGGTCGAGTCGGGACGGGTTCGGGTTCGGGTCGGGTTATATTATTTTATTATTTTTTTTATCTAATTCGAATCTGATCCGTTTAAATTCAGGTTAAAAAATCTTGACTTATATCCGATCCGATTGGGTCACGGATCAATCCTTCCCAATTCATGTAAAATAATTAGATATTTTTTTTTTATAATTTTAAGTTATTAAATATTAATTTATTTATAATTAATCTTAATTAGTGTATATTTAAATTTTAATTAGTGCTAAATCATAAAATTACTTAAAACTATAATTAATTGGGTCGGATTGATCCGAACCCGACCCGATTCGGATAAAAAATATTAAACTCATATCCAACTCATTTATTTTCGAATTATATCAGATTAGATCAGATTTGAATCAGATCAGGTTAACCCATCAGATCGAATCAATAATTAACACCGTTGTTCGTATCTTACATTCATTTCTGCGTGTGGGTTACACCCGAACAGGACCTTAACGAAATTGAAATTCAATAGACTATTCAAAATTCAACAAAGAAATTCTTTATGAACAAAATTGGGTACTTAAAACTTGAGGGATTAACGTTAAAAAAGTTCAAACAATATACTTGACGGTTAACATTCAGAATCTGCTTGCAAAATGTAACCGTTGCTGTTAAATCATTGGTCGATAATTCCGGGATTGACCTTTGATCCTTGTATTCGGATTATCATCAGCAGTTGAACAGTCAACAATTAACACCAACGAATTAAAAAAAATATATGACGAAAATAAAATTAAAAAAGTAAGCCATCACAAGGAAACTAAGATAAACACGGTCTATCATTCAAATCGGAAGCCGGAAGCCCGTTGCTGTGGTCAAATGTTGTTTCTATCTTCTCTCTCATTATTTTTTTTCTTCCTTTCTTTTTAAAATAGTCTCTTCGTTAATATGTATTCTAGTTAAGAAAAAAAAGGTTTTATTTCAATTTTTTTATATCAATGTGAAGTGTCCTTGTTATAAAAAAAACTAGACAAGACGCTAAATTATTGTACTCAATTTCACCTCTTTTCGTCTTAAACTTATTCCTTTTTTTTTCTAATTGATGATTTAAAAGCCACCTTCATATTCATACAGTTTGATTTCTTAGCTGCACAAAAATTATCACAATGTGAGATTGGTTTTTTCTAAAATTTGATAACATTCATGATCTCAACTAATGCATTCAATAAGAAAAATTCTTGTGATAAATAAAAACTTTATCAAGAAAGTTTAGGATTAAAACACAAGTTCTCCCTATTTATTTATTGCTGAAATGATGATGAAAAATAATCCGGTACAATCTTATTACTTATTAGTTCACGACGATTTAAATTGCAAGAAGTTTATTACAACCATTTATTAAGCCTACAATAAGCAATTCTATATATAATCTTCATATTTCTAAATTTTGATTTTTCTAGTATAATCTAGTTCCAAAATATTGTTAAATTTGTCTAATTAATTCATCATGAATGAAATCTTTTTGAATAGTTTTGTTTTTGTAGTTCCTTTCGGGTATGTTTGGATGTGCCAGAAATAGCAAAATAGTTGTTGTTTTCGAAATAGGAATAACAAAGCTGTGTATCCAAACGTAAATCTTCTCGTTGTTTGAATAGTGAGAATAACTACTATTCTCGTTATTATGTGGTGATGATGAAATAACTGTCATTCTTCTCAACTCTTCATTGTTATTCTCAACAAACAATCCAAACAATATTTTTACCATCCAAAATAACATCATCTTTTTACTATCCCCACGTTAACCGAAAAATCACTATTTTTTTAATATCCTCATTTATTATTCACAATTACTTTATTTTTACGCTATTCTTTGTACGATTCAAACACACCCTTCTTAAATAGCAGATTAAAAGGGGGAACAGCGTAATATTCCATGAACAATTTATGCAACTTTGAGTATTTAATTTTGAGACGGGAAGGAAAGAGATAAACGATGACGTCAGCTCAGTTGGCCGACACCGACTGGCGACTAATCGGTTTTAACTCTCCACGGTTTGTAAACTCGCAGTTCCAACAACCTCTATTTACTTGTTTTGTTTGTTGCAATTGTTCCTTTTCTGGTCTTCTCTTCTAACAATTCCGAGAGATATAAGAAGAGATTTCATCTATTTTTCTGATTTGAGAGGGAGAGGAGAGGTATACCATAATTGGCGTTTGAAAAATTCGAAGTGAAGGAGGAGAAAAAAATGGAGGGGGTCGATTACTTGGCGCACGAGAGAGCGACGGCGCAGTTCGATGTGGAGTCGATGAAGATTGTCTGGGCCGGATCCAAGCACGAGCTTGATATGTCCGACCGAATGGCGAGACTCGTCGCATCTGATCCTGTGAGAACTGTTTTTTTTTCCTTCTTTTTTCCAGATTTGTTTCAGTTGTCTGGTTATATTTGGTCGAATCTTCTTCCTCCATACGTGCTGCTTTTAATCTGGTGTTCAGCTTAATTGTTTCAATTGTTTTGATAGTGGAGATTGGAGAATGATTTCTTGTTTAGCTAACTTTTACCAGGAAAATGTATTAATATATATATATATATATATATATATATATACACACACACACAGAGAGTTTGTCTATTGTACTTCGAGTATCACTTCGGCCGAAACGTTATCAGTCCAAATTTTAATTTTTCATGCTCTAAATGTTAATTTAAATAGTTTAACAAAATTTTTATATCATAATCTTATAGAATATTAATTTTTATCATATTTGGAATTAATTTACTATACTTAATGATTTTTGAAAGATAGCACTAAAATAATAGAAAATTAATAAAATTTGTATGTCAAAAATGCTTACTTTCTAAAAATCATTAAGTATAATAAACTAACTTCAAATACGATAAAAATTAGTATTCTACAAGATTATAATATAAAAATTTTATTGAGCTACTTAAATTAAAATTTTGAGTACGAAAAATTAAAATTTGGACTAATAACATTTCGGCTGAAGTGTTACTGGAATCACAATAGACAAACTCTATATATATATATATATTTTTTTTTTCTCCGCTTGCTTTTGGATTTTAGCAGTCTTTAATTTTTCCAAGTATTTGTCAGTTCAAAACCATTTCATATGTTATGGGAATATCTACTAGGGAAAGTATGATGATTATGACTGAGAATATGTCAAAAGATTAGTCTTGCTAATAATGAAAACTTGAGAGTACAATGCGGTCAGGGGGTAAATTAGGTACCTATTAACCTAGAAATTGTTTTTTTTTTAAATATTGGCAGCGGCTGCCAATTAGGTACCTACAAATTGTTGCTGATACTTTTTTGGGGGGGTTGGGGGTCGTCATGAAATTATGGCATTCTGTAAATCTTTTAATCATAAACATTACCATGGATAGCTAATTAAAAATGCCATGGATAGATAACTAAAAAAAAAATACCATTGATGGATTAGTTTTTAAAATTATTTATTGACAAATAATTGAAAGACTAGAAGCTTTCTTTTTGTTTTTTGTCAAAAAAAAAACAAATTATACAGTGTTGTTTGCTGAATAGGGTAGCTTTTCCATTTATTCTAATTAAATTGCCTCTTTAAGGTGTTCCGCAAAGACAATAGAACAATGCTGGCACGGAAGGATCTGTTTAAGAATACACTGAAAAAGGCCGCTCATGCATGGAAGCGCATAAATGAACTTCGTCTGACCGGTAATTCTATTTTGTTACAATTTTAGTTTTTGTTTGAATAATATTTCACCATAACATGGTTTTAAGAATCAAGTAGAGCCTCAAATTACTTTAATCGGGTATGTACTGGTACCACACTTGGCTGAATGGTATTATATTCAAATATGTAATGTTGCTTTTTTATGTATGATACCCCCAAAAGATATAATGTGGCTAACCAGCTATATCTCTGTGTTAATCTTTTAAACTTAGGACTTTTCATTTTATTTTTAAACAACAGAAGAAGAAGCTTCTAAGATGAGACACTTCATAGATGAACCTGCTTACACAGATCTGCACTGGGTATGGTGTAAACCTCTTTTTTTTTTCTTTTTGACTTCTCAAATCTCATATTTGATATATAAATTCTCCAAATGAACTAAGCAAAGCTTACAGATCTGGGGTTCAATTTTTTTCCATTGGCCTGATGTATATGTTAAAGTTTCATGATCTTATCAAATTCTGTCAAGCACAAAGCAGGTACAACTTAATGTTCACTTATAATATTTGATTTTCTTCCTTGAAGGGAATGTTCGTTCCTGCAATTAAAGGGCAGGGAACAGAGGAGCAGCAGAAGAAATGGTTACCGCTTGCCTACAAAATGCAGATAATTGGTTGTTATGCTCAGACTGAAATGGGTCACGGTTCCAACGTGCAAGGACTGGAAACCACTGCTACATTTGATCCAAAAACTGATGAATTTATCATTCACAGTCCCACTCTCACTTCAAGCAAGGTGACTATTTCAAATAGATCCTTGTTCTTTCCACTTTCCAATATTGCCCTCTGTAGATTAGGCTAACATTACCGAACTTGTTCATCCTGTTTGCATTTGTAGTGGTGGCCTGGTGGTTTAGGGAAAGCCTCTACCCATGCAGTGGTTTATGCACGTCTAATTACTGAGGGGGAGGACTATGGCATACATGGTATTGTAATCGATTATCTGCCTTTTCATGCTGCAGGATCATCTGGGCAACAATTCTGGTGTTAAAGTTTTTCTCACAAGTTGATCTCTAAATTACAGGCTTTATTGTCCAGTTAAGAAGCTTAGATGACCACTCGCCTCTTCCTGGTATTACTGTTGGTGATATTGGGGATAAGTTTGGTAGTGGCGCATACAACTCTATGGACAATGGTGTTTTACGATTTGATCATGTGCGCATTCCTCGTGACCAGCTGTTAATGAGGTTATTTTATGAATGCAGTTATAACTATTTCTAAAAGCAGGCTTATAACACATAGGGAAATCAGGCAATCTTTTAGGGTGAAACATGATTGATGTATGCTGTTAGGTTTTTTGGTTATCATAGGAACATATCCATCGGGATTTTATTGTAACTTACTTTATCTTGCTATGCTGTAAACTCTTCTTCCTTTTTATTAATACAAAATTGATAGTAGGCATTTCACCTACTACAAAAAAAAACTATTTCTAAAATATAATTCTGCTTTTTGATGTGCATTCATGACTTATATTTGTGTGTTTTCTGTAGGCTCTCTCAAGTTACAAGGGAGGGGAAGTATGTTCAGTCTGATGTACCAAGGCAACTGCTTTATGGTACTATGGTTTATGTTCGCCAAACCATTGTTGCAGATGCTTCGAGAGCATTATCTCGAGCTGTTTGCATTGCTACTAGGTATAGTGCTGTGCGAAAGCAGTTTGGATCACAAGATGGTGGGCCAGAGAGCGCGGTACTTTGCTAGTCCTATAACAAATTGATTGTTTTTTCATGTTATTTAATGGCTTCTTTTTCTTTTCCTATTCTATGTTATTTAGTTCTGTGAAAGGTAACATGACAGTTTAGTAGTCTAAGCCTGCAATATTGACAGCACAAGCTCTCACAAATACGAAATAACGTGCACCCCTATGAACACAGGGGATTTCTATATATTAACTCACTTTCCAATCCCATTTTTCTCTTTGCAAACCCAAATTACCTTCTTTTATTTAAGTATGGAGGAAAGGGGTTCGGGGATTCTTCTAAAAGAGGATCAGGATGGTTTTTTTTTTTTCAAGGACTAAGGTATCCTGTATCCAACATATCTCATGCCTCTTTTTTTTGCATGGCTGTATGAGATGCTACATGTTTTGAGCGAAAATGGTATTAGTCAATGTCTTAAATCTGCTAAGGTTCTCATTGAAATTTTGTCAATGTAGAGTGCTCTTTTCTATTATTATGTCTTGAAATTTCATCTACGGTAATTTACATTGCTTGTATTTGAAAATTAATGTTTTCAAATATTTTAGGTGCTTAACTACAAGACCCAGCAGAACAGGTTGTTTCCACTGATTGCCTCGGCCTATGCCTTCAGGTTTGTTGGAGAGTGGTTAAAATCTCTGTACACTGATGTGACGCAGAGACTTCAGGCTAATGATTTTTCAACTTTGGCTGAGGCTCATGCATGCACCGCTGGTCTGAAATCCGTGACCACCTCTGCAACTGCTGTATGTTCCATAATATTGACCTTTCCTGTTTTTAAAATACCACCTTAACCTTTTCACTGAGTTACTTTCTCTTTTTTTCCCTGAGAATTTTAGGATGGTATTGAGGAGTGCAGAAAGCTGTGCGGGGGCCATGGGTACCTGAGTAGCAGTGGGCTTCCTGAACTATTTGCTGTTTACATTCCAGCCTGCACTTATGAAGGTGACAACATTGTCCTTCTTCTTCAGGTCAGTGCACCATAGATACTGCAAGTTAAAAACAAGGAAAAACTCTCATCATCTGTTTGTTTTTGGCAACTAAATACTGTGGTCATGCAAGATATTTTCATGCTTTCTTACCTAATGTCTATCTCTGGTTCTTGGGCATCTTTGATATTTTGAGGATCTGCACAACTTGGTCTGCTTGTACTAAAAGGAATGTTCTACAGGTTGCAAGGTTCCTTATGAAGACAGTTTCACAACTTACCACTGGAAAGAAGCCTGTAGGGACAACTGCTTACATGGGTAACATAGAGCACCTAATGCAATGCAAATGCACAGTTCAGACTGGTACGTTTTTTTTTTCCTTTCCTTTTTTTTTTTTTTGTTCTAATGAGGCTATTGTGAATAAAAGTGATGTTTCTGCAGGTTTTGTGAGATGTCACTAACTAAAACCTTGTGCATTTGTTATTTTCCTGCAGCTGATGATTGGTTGAATCCTTCTGCAATTCAGGAGGCTTTTGAAACTAGAGCTGTTAGGATGGCAGTTAACTGTGCACAAAATGTCAGCAAGGCTCCAAGCCAAGAAGAAGGTTAGTACCTAGGACATAAAAAATGTAGCCTTCAATGAAAGTGCTAATTTCATACAAATAAAGGTGTTTTGGGTTCTCTTTTGTAAGAGTAATGGTACTTAAAAAAACAATATCTGTTCTGAGAAAACAATCATTGTGTATGATTGATATTTGACATAATACTCTTGAAGTCAAGCCAGTTGCACCTTTTGTACTCACTCATTGCAACAGTTCTTAAAAATGCAACAATTAGTTAAATCTAGTCCGCAAATCGATAAATAACTGTTGGTTTTTTAACACCTATTAAGCTGAAATCAGAGAGAAACTTGCATGCACATAGAAGTCAGTTTGAATTTCTTGACTGAATAAGCATTATAAAATGTCGATTTTGGTCTATGTGTACTAAGACAAGTTGGTGCTTTTCAGGTTTCTTAAATCTGTCGGCTGATTTAGTTGAAGCTGCAATTGCTCACTGCCAGCTCATTATTGTAACCAAGTAAGCCCTGTTTCTTTGCTTTCAAATTATTGACCTTAGTTCAGATAGTTAATGGAATAATCTACCTATATTTACCATTCTTAAGTTGTTATCATAGACTTGCAAGGTTATTGTAGAAATTCAGATGAAATACTGTGTTTTACTTAGCAAGAACATTATTTGTTTCTCTATATTAGATTTATTGAGAAAGTGCAACAAGACGTTGTTGGAAGTAGGGTGAAAGAGCAACTTCAGATAATGTGCAACATATATGCACTCAGCTTGCTTCACAAGCATCTCGGTGAATTCCTTATAACCGGGTCTATTACACCTAAGCAAGGTGCCTTAGTCAGTGAGCAGCTCAGGAGTCTCTACTCAAAGGTACTCAAAATAAGTTAATTAGTAAAGACCCTGGAGGACTGTATGTTGAAATATGCACTTGTACCATTAGCAGCACGTAGGAGTAGAGCCAAGCTTAATGAGTCGGATACTATATATAAATTACATATGTTCCAAGCAACTGAAAGCCAAGTTTTCTCTGTTATCTACTGTTTTTTTTTGTGTGTGTGTGTTTATACTAGTCGCAATGCTTATAATTAGAAATGACAGCATTGCATAGTTGGTAACTTTGTCATGATGGCTCTACTTATATAAGGTATATACCATCAAGCTCTTTGTATAGTAGGGACACTATAGGGGTATATTTATTAAAATGTCTTTTCTTTTCTCCAGTTAACACATGTACTATTATTTTGCAGTTGCGTCCTAATGTCGTGGCGCTAGTTGATGCATTCAACTACACTGACCACTACCTGAGTTCTGTGCTTGGGCGGTATGATGGAAATGTCTATCCTGCCCTTTACGAACAAGCATGGAAAGATCCTCTTAATGAGTCCGTGGTTCCTGATGGCTATGAAGAATACATTCGCCCTGTTCTCAAGCAGCAATTGAGGCTTTCAAGGCTTTAATTTATTACAACTGGAATAAAGAGATCTGGGCTTCATCACAATTTATTTAAATCTAGGTGAGGTGTCAATGCGTGTGGCATGTTAATAAGCATTTATGCTGTTTTTCTTCTGTGGCAAAGTCAGGGGTTGGTTTAAATTGATCTTGAAAAATTATGTTCAGTCAACATTTAGGCTATGTAACTATAGGATATGTCCCAGATCAAGAGATAAATGGAATGTGCAACATTATGTATGGAAAATAAAGATGAGATTAGTGTGATCTCAGTTTCAGTACCATTGTGGTATTTATAAAGTTCATTGATCAGGGGAAAAGCTGTTGGACGTAGTCAAGTAGATGATTCATATTTTTTGTTTCTGACAAGAGATCTGTGGGAAGTAGGCAAGGTGTTTGTCTGTTCACATCTGCTAAGACAGTATCCTTGAAGCCAGAAAGCCTGTGTGAAGTAGGCAAGTTGTAGATCATTTTTCTAATAGAAACCATAACAAGATGCAGCACTAAGCAACCTGGACTACTAATGTGAATGCCACCATAAGTTAAATAATATGATGATGCATGATCATTCCCACTACAGTAGCAACTTTTGTCACCAGCCTAGCTAAGTGAATCCTTTCAGCTGTGATTTCAGTAATACTGTTCTAGGTTGGCTCGTGAGTGTTGTGTGTATATCTGTTCTCTGATAGAGCTCTACTACTCCCTGGAGACATATTTCTTTGGTCCGTTTGTAGTACGTATTGATTCATCTGATGTAAAGATAGGTTTAAAAAGGTGCTCTTACAAACTCATTTTTTGGTACTGAGAATAGCAATTACTGCTGTGTGCTGACATTCTGGCTTTACTTGAATCCTGACAAGTTTGTTGAATGTGTTTGAGCACTGAATCTCTTGCGGCTACTCTTCAGCGTTTGCTGATCCTTCTTTCGTCTCCATTCTCCAATGATGGTTTAGGATTAGATTAATCCTAGAACAGTATTACTGAATCTATATTGAATTAAGAAGATCTTCAAGAATACCTCGACAATCTACTCGACTAAATGACTTCATAACGTACAAGGTAAGAACGATAAGATATCCTATACAAAATTTTATCTCATAAAAAATATTTCTCCTCAATATATATCCTTTCTTACCTCCATATGCAAAGAACAAGAGCCAAAAAACTATTTTGAGGTCATGAAAAATCCCAAATGGTGCAATACAATGCACGAAGAATTGCATGTCTTAGGAAACAAAAATCAAACTTGGGTAATCATACAATTACCTAAGGAAAAGAAACCGGTTGGATGCAAATGGGTGTATAAAATCAAATATAATAGCGATGGCACCATTGAACGGTACAAGGCTAGATTAGTTGCAAAGAGTTATACCCAAACTTATGGAATAGACTACCAAGAAACCTTTGCATCCGTGGTAAAAATGAATACTGTTAGAATTTTATTTTCAATTGCGGTAAATAAGGATGAAATCTGTACTAAATGGATGTTAAAAAAAAATCTTCAAGGAACACTTGAGAAAGAAATATATATGACATTGCCACCAGGTTATAAAAAAGACAATAAATCTAACTTAGTTTGTAGGTTAAATAAATCTATTTATGGATTGAAGTAATCTCGACGGACATGGTATGCAAAACTTAGCTCTTATTTAATTTCTTACAATTTTAAGATAAGTTGTGTGGATCATTCATTATTTGTTAAGCATGACCATACAAATATTACCATTGTATTAGTGTATGTCGATGATATCATAATCACCGGCAACAATCAAGAACAAATCAAAGAAATTAAAACCCAATTAAAAATAAATTTTGATATCAAGGATCTAGGGCATTTAAAATATTTTTTAGGAATTGAGATATCATATTCACTAGAGGGCCTATTTCTTTCACAAAGAAAATATATTTTAAATTTGTTAAAAGAAATCAGAAAAATAGGGTGCAAACCGATATCAACTCCTATTGATAGCAAAATAAAATTGAACACCGAAGATGATGAACCATTCGAAAATATCAACTAATATCAAAGACTTGTAGAAAAATTAATTTATCTTATGGTAACCCGACCGAATCTTACATTTACCGTTAGTCAAGTAAGCCAATTTATGCATGCTCTAAGATCAAACCATATGAAAGCAATTGATAGAATTTTGAGATGTTTGAAAAGAACACCCGTAAAAGGAATATTGATGAAGAAAAATAATTCTAATGATATATGTGGCTATACCGATGCAGATTGGGCCGGAAGATTCGATAGAAAATTCACAACCGGCTATTGCACATTTGTATACGAGAATATAGTCACATGGAAGAGCAAGAAATAAAATATCGTAGCAAGATTGAGCGCCGAAGCCGAGTATCGAGCTATGACATCTAGAATAAGCAAATTAATTTGGATAAAGCAACTACTAAGCGACTTAAATATCACAATTCAATCACCAATAAAATTATTTTGTGATAATCAAGCGGTATGCCACATAGCCTCAAATCCAGTATTTCATGAGAGAACGAAGCATATTGAGGTCGATTATCATTTTATTCGAGAGAAGATACAAGCGAAGGAAAACAAAACTCCTTTTGTTAGAATTGAAAATCAATTGGCAGATATATTCACAAAGGGTTTAGAACCAACACCATTTGATATAAATGCAAGTAAGTTAGAATTGATCGATATTTACAATCCAACTTGAGGGCGAATGTTAGAAATAATAAATAGAAATAGTGTTTTAGGTTTATTGGGCCTCAAAATATAACATCACGGGCCCATTAGAATTATTACCGTTTTTTACCGTTATGGTACTATTGGTACCAAACTGTATAAATATAGAAGAATAAAAACATATAAATATAACCAGAAAATATTCAATAAACATCAACATTACAATAAATCAATATCCTCTTCTGTTTTCTACAGAGGACCTACTCAATAATAAATCTCCTCTGAATTTAATCTGAACTGTTTAAATCAATCCGACGATCGTAGTATTGTGCTATACTTTCTCTGCCATGAAAAGTATGATAGTGAATCTAAATCTGGTACTAATATGGGTGTCTAACGTGCAAAACGATCAGGGAAGTGATCACTTGCGATAGTCATTTCATTAAAGGGAACGATTATTTTTTTTTTGCGTTAACCATTTCGTATAATAAATAGAACACCATGTTATTTCGTTGATCGTTGCGTTAAACAAAACAGTTGAAATGTGACAAAATGATCAAACTTTTCGATCGTTTAACAAACTAGTTTTGAATAAATAAGACAGAACTCATATTGCTAAAAATAAATAAAAATTATAATGATTCAAAAATTAAAATATTACAAAGTTCCATATTAGTGCCAGCCTAAATTTATGATGAATAATGATTCATCATTAAAATTATTACAAACTTGCATATTACTAAAAATCATAAAAGGAGGAATATTACAAACTTGCACACACATATTAAAAGATTTGTATATTACAATCATAAAAGACCACATTACTGACTGAAAATATGCATATTACAAAACTTAAAACATCCAAACTTACATATTATAATTTCAAAATACCGAAAATATTTTAAATAACCTCAACTCAGATCTCAAACTCATTTCTCAATCATTAATCTCAAGTAATGACTAAATATACAAACATGTAAAATCTCTAACATCATTGAAATTCACTGCTTGAGATCCAAGGGCTAAAGAGTAACCGACTCCAGGCTACAAACCAACAACTAACAAGGTAGAAAGACAACAACAACAACCAAACCAAGATACAAATAACAAGCCAACAAGACAATAAACCAACAAAATCATAAAAAAAATAACACTGACATACAATTTCATGTTCCACCGCCACTGACACCATCACTTAGTGCCTCCTCATCACTGGCCCATAATATATCATCGAATTCTCCATCATTTTCTGTCACATAACACATATAACAAAAGACATTAAATGTTACACAAAGAACAGTAAGAGCAAAGAGTCATGCCTATCAAATAAACACATATTATCAAGTTAATTGCGGTTCATATTAGATCAATTTAAATTTATATTTAGTGTTATACATCAAGTGTTGTGCTGAGCTGCCGAGTTGACTCTGTATTAACCTTGAGCAGTAAGAGTAAGAGTAAGAGGGTAAGAACAATATTTACCTTAAATTCATCTTTCTTTAATTTTTTCTTCTCTCCTATAATAAGAGTAAGACAGTAGAAACAGTAAGAACAACCAGAGTTACGTGCAATGGAACAGCAGAATAAGAAAAGTTAAATTTGAAATCTAATACTATGAATATCAGTTATAGAAGTATATCTAACTGCCAACAAAAAAAAATGATAGAAAGAGCTATGTGCAATGGAACAGCGGAAATTTACAAAAAGAAAAAAATAAGGCGGAAAAACTTGTTCTATGACGACACACAATGATGGCATAGAAAAATGAGAAATCATCCTTTACGAAAAATGTAAGCATGTGCTTTCTCAAAAAAAAAAAAAAAGCATGCGATGCGGTATAACGAACAAAACTCTTACCAATTTTCCTTTAGAAGAGAACTCAAACAAAAAAGTTACCTATTTCATTTTTTTTTCCAATTTTCATTCAACCAGGGGCGAAGATTCTGAGCAGCAGGAGGCTTGTTAGTTGTTATGTACCATATACCAAATGATATCTTACCGCAAGCCCCAAGGAAATATTTATGATTCTCAATAGGTAGAATGGCCCCCATTCAGCCCAGAAACACAAACAGATTAACAATCCCAAAGAGAGTATCATGCACAGTTTCACAGTTTGTGACTTGTGCGGAGCTTTTGCTGCCAGTAATTATTTGCATCTTTTGGTGACAAACCGACAAATGACAATGCCGAAATTATCGTGTTTAAAAAAATATTACAAGTATTTATGAAAAGTATTAGAGAGAGAAATACGTAGGAGGGACAATTAACAACAGCTGCTGCGGAGGTTTAAAATTAATTAACCCAGTCCAAGTATAAGAAAGTTGGTAAAAATAGCTTAACAAATGTAATGTGCATCTATTTACATATTCCGAGTGGAAAGAGCAAGGAACCGAATCTGCTGCTATGGGCAGCATTTTCCTGCTAACCATCAAGTTTGGCCAATATACAACAATATGTACATCTTAAATACAGCAATTAAAGATGCTGTTCTTTTCAATTTGATAAAACAGACCGTTATAAAATAAAATTACAGAAGTATCTACTGGTTGCTCTCAGCTTGGAGGCGTGACACAACAATGACAATGAGGACCATCACTGTCAGCATGAATGCTGATTTTATGACATCATTTAAAATTTCAGTGGTTTCATCAGTGCCTTGGAATAGAGCACCAATCATATCAGATATCCGGTTAATAAGCTCCACTATTTTATTCTTTGATGCATCAATTATCCACCTCAAAATCCTCGGCACAAAATCGTCTTGACCAACAAATGCTAGAGGCTCGTTTCTCCCAGCTTCATGAAATATTACAATATGTTAGAGATTGAACCCTTTTATTTTCTTTTTGTTTTTTGTTTTCTTCATCATTATTATTATTATTTTGTTGGGGGGGGGGGGGGAGGCTCAATTAAACAACATTCAGCCCCAGAATTGATCAGCCAGCACTGAGTGTGGTCAGAAAACAAACAGAAAAGGTGTAATGCTTGGTAATAGTGACATTTAACAAACCTGATGCTTCTGTTGATTCTCTACTTACAATGACATAATCAGGAGAAGAGTGCCATGTGCCATGATATTTTTTTTTCTTTGCCATGTTAATTTTATGAGTAATATAAACAAAATTTTAGAGTCATACTAGTAAAAAGAATTAACAACTTCCCTCACTATCCATGTTCTAGAATTCAAACAGATCTAAACAAGTATAAAAGAAGTTAAGAAAGGGAATACATAATACCTTGGATCAAGCATTTATGTAATTCTTGTACTGCTTCATTCTTCATAATTGCCTCCCAAACTGCTTTATCAGTTGATAATGATAATACGACTTTCTGTAAATAAAACATACAAAACAATTAAAGCAAACTTCTTTGAAGTAATAGGATTTTCCAATTATTTTGAGCTAGCACTTAGAGGAAATCGCATGCCAAAAACCCCAACCAAGTTTCATAGTGTTTTTTTGTTGAATATTCCTTTTTTCCTGACTGCTAGCCCTTCACATCATTACTTGAGATAGTGTACCTTTTTCTGAACTACAGAGCTTTGTCATTACTTGAGATAGTATACCCTGTTGGAACAGAGCTTTACTAGTTCCTCGAAAAACTTTCCATTGATGCTCATCACCAGTCCTATATTCACAGCCTATATGCAGTATCACAGTTTATGCTGTTCTATACTTCTATTGTAAGGATTAAATGCAGGCCCATTCCAATTCTGAATGAAACCTAATCAAATGAAATAAATATAAAAAGTGGGCAATATTGGAAGGAAGTTGGACCTGAAAAGATGGGTTCCTGTTCAATAAATTCAAGGAGTTGCGAACTCTGTCCAACCCCCTGGATGTAGATGCACTTAAGGTCAACCCATTTGAGCTTGTGTCGTTACCAAAATGAAGCTCACCTCCAATCCGATTAGATGGAACTCCTGCTCCCTGTGAGTTGCTTTGCTCTATGCTAGAAGGTTGGATATCTCTAGATGTACCGGCATGTGATATTTGAGTAAATACCCTACAAAGAAATTGACAATGTAAGACAGCAGAAATAGCACAAAGTGCAAAGATAACCAATTGAGAACGAAATTATTTCAGCTTGAATTGGTGTGGAAGCTTCAATTAAGGCTTTCAACATACAGAGAACCAAAATTGAACACAAGTAAAGCTGAGAAGAGCCAGGAAAAAAAATCTGCAATGATAAAAGATAATCACCAAAACCTATATACCAGATCCACTGACGTAGTGACTGAAAGGCAAACAAGCATTTGTCAGCAAATAACAGTAAGGATTTTATCCACACACACAAAAAAAAGGCCAATTGATCTCAAGTATAATCCAATTTACATACTGTACAAGTGCCGAGAGAGCTTCCTCAGCCTCAGGTTCCGACGGCACTGGCCCGAAGACCTGCCGAACAGGTTCATCAGTCGACTGGTTCCTCACTCCAGCAGCAAAAGAAGCAGAAGCAGAGGGCAACGAAGAAGACGAGGAAGAATCGACGGGATGGATGCGACGGGTTCTCAGGCCTGCGGGGCGGACAATCGGCCGGAGCGCCGGTCGGATCATGCTGCCTCCTCCCATTTTGGTGGAAAAGTTGCGACGAGATTGGGAAGAGGTGCTAGATTTGGATCGGAAAGTGGGAATAGTGAGGAATGGGAACAATGGGTTCGGGAATTTGGGCTGGGATGGATTAATTCACCTTAATAGTAGAAGAAGAGTAAGATGGTTCCTTCCTTTTGTCAACAAAACGAGAATTAAAAAGTGCATTGACCTCGTCTTTGTTTTGTCATTTTGTACGTATATGGCATTTTTCACTTTCCTTTGTTAACTTTATTTTCTTCTATTACGATTTTAAGGATATGTTTGATATAAATTTTTAATTATATGATATCAGAAAAAGGTTTAGCTTATACAATTGAACTTTTTAATGTGAAAAGGATTGTGGATTTCTCAAACGATAATTTAGGTTTTTATTGGTTTAAACTTTAAATTTTAACAGCGTTTTGCCAATTATGGTTACAATAAAAATATTTTTTTATTTTTCTTTTTTGTAAAACCAAACGTTGTCCATTAATGCCACTTCACTTTACGTGGCTCCTCTTTATAATAACATATTTCTGTTGGAGAGTTACTTTTTTATTCCAGAAAAATAGTACAACTTCACTCTTTTTATTTATTTTTCAAATTTGAAATAAAAAAAATCAAATTCAAAGTATTGATTTGTATTTATTTTCATGAGAGGAGCTCTCACGAAAAATAAATATTATTTTTTCAATTCATTGTATTAGATTAAGGTCTAAAAAAATATTTTGGATTAATTAATTCTAGTTAACTAGATTCATTCGTTTTTAGCTATAGTTGATTTAGTATCTTTTAATTTTAATAAAACAGTTGCAACCGCTTTTTATATGTTAGGATATTTTAACCATTTATGGTCACCTAAACAGAGATAAGCAGATGACAATATTACTCGTCTAAACCACACTTCTAGTTTGTTTTTTATAATTATTTTTTTTTCAAGAAAACACAAGGGCTAGACGGTCATTGAACTTTCGTGAAACGTGTTGCTAAATGTTTATGATATTTCCCTTCTAAAAAAATCTTCATTATGACATCATTTGCAAATTGCAAGGATTATCTTTCTCTCTTCATCTATTTGTTAATTATATTGATATATTTGGCGGATCCACAGATCGGTAGTACCTCAAAATAGTAAGAAAACATTTTTGAAGATTGAAAGTTTATTCACACAAAAATTAAATAATATGTACAATAAGATATTACGTGTTTTGACGCTGTCCTGTGATAAAATAATGATTATTTACAGTGGAAGTTTCTTCAGAATATGAAATTACATGAAATAAATTAATTTAACAAAATTATTATATATAAGGCTAGAGTTCTAGATTTGTCATTATCAACTTGATGATTATCTAATCCAAAATGAAATAAAATAACATAATTTGAAATGGCGAATATCTTCTCAATACACGGTAAACGAAATGTAAAATAGAAGTATAAAAGAGAAGCGATGAGGATACGTTAACGAGATGCCTATTGTCTAACCTTAATTTGGCAATAATTTTTTCATGAATTATTTCTCAATTTAAACAGGAAGTCAATAAATTATCACATAATTGAAGACGCATAACATGATTTCAACGATCATCTCTCTTCAAATAAGAAAAAAACATAAATCGTTTAGTGTTTGAGCTTGAAAAGCCAAGTCAGAACCCATCGGTTGAAGATTGTTCCATCGTAGAGAAGTATTTCTAAAATTTATCCTACTTTGACAGTTTGAAAATTCTCGGAGCTCTGAATCATTTTCAAGTTTTTTTTTGAAGAAAAATGAGAAAAAGTTGGCAAATGTCAAGTGATGAACAATCAATCCTATTTAATTTATTAATGATCATATATCCAGCCTCTAATTAACCAGCAAATAAAACTGCTTTCTAAAATCCAATAACTCCTTTCTCAAGAAATTTCCCAAGTTATTCTGAAACTAAATTGTTTCCTGATGGGCTGCTCAAGTACTAGAACTGCCACTGCCTGGTTCTGTGGCAACACTGGTACTCATCTCTTGAACTGATGGTGGGTCGACAACAGTATTCTCTTTCACTGTGTCATCTATGATAAGCCTCTTCATTTCCCTGTGCTCTTGGCATATTGCACAAGGGTGCATGAATGCATGCACGAGGCAGCTATCGCATGGAGAGTTCTGGCACAAGAAATAGAAAGAAATAATGATTGCAATGAATGATAAAAGCTTCAAATTTTTCCCTTTAAAAAGTTATTGAATCAACCCATAACTTCCAACATTTCGCTGCAATAACCAATACACTACTAGTTGATCCATTTCAGGACTCATGATTGACTAAAGTTTTCATCAAGCTTGAGTTGTAGAGTTGGCATTAACTGGAAAATATACATAATTTTAGAGATGATTTGGTACCAAAGACAAATGTAGGAGCGCTTCTGTTATGGATCATCAGCATATTCCCCCCTGTGCAACTGAGGAATTTGATGAATGTGCTATAATGTTGTCTGTTCAACTACTGGTATGGTACCAAACATGTAAATCAGGCTAGTCTCAAAATTTCATATGATAATTTACATAATAATGTGATTATGGTTTTCAAGTTATAAACAATAGCATTGAGTTAAGATAACTGAATAAGCAGTCATAGTACATAGTTAATCATTACTCACCCAACAATCTGTACAGAAAAATACCGTACCTTGAGATGAAATTTCTTCTGCAAATGATCTCGCCCTGTAGAAGTGTACATGGAAAATACACTCCAACCACATATTAATCCTTCTGTTATTAAGTCAAAAGTGTCGGGGCTCATAGCACCGTGACAGATTGCCAAGGAGACAGCTAATGCAGCGCCAGTGCATAGGAAGGTTGCATGACACATGCAATTTTCTTGCCAAGGAATTCCTTGTATGTTTTCCATGTTGTGGCCGTACAGTAAACAGGGACAGAATAATCCTGTTTTACCTAACAAAATTAAAACAAAAAGGAGAACTTAATAACAGTAAAATTGATAAATGATTAAATTTTCAGCAATGTGTTTTCCTAGTTACCTTGGGAAAATGTGTATACAGAGTGAAAATTGACCAATTGAAGAGATTTTAAACATCTTAATTATCTAAAGGAGCTAATGTTTTGAAAAAGAAGAAGAAAAAAAGAAACAGAATTAACAGTGTAGTTGAAGAAAGTTCAGACTCACAACTCTCTGGATCTTCGGCACAGCCGCAGATACCAGTCATCCATGACTCATCACTTGGTGAAATGTGTGCCTCAGACAGTTCTTGCCCACATTCTAAGCATCTTTTTCTACTTGTCTACATAAAAATACAGAGAATGAAAAATTGAAGAAGCATTTGCTTGTGCTCAATAATGTACTACTAAATGCTTTCTAAAGTGAAGTTATGTCAATCAGAAGGGGGTTTCCACAACTGTGCAACAAATTTGGATTACTTCTTTAATTGTTCCCACTCATTAAATTTGTAACATACTTTTTTCATTTAGATTGTTTTGAAATTAAGCTGCTCTAAAGAAAAAAAAAATAATTTATGCGTCAATCTGATAACGCATGTTGCCAATTAATGTTCGGTTTCACTTTTTTGGGCATTTGTTTCCATTTTGTATATCAGTCTAAAAGGTTACAAAACAAATACTCGTTTGAACTTAGTGTTTTTTTCAATCAAGGCGACAATAGCAAAGTAATTAATAAATAAAAATTATATATGTTAAAGATTTTCTCATAAGTATCAAATTACGTTCAAACAATCATCATTTATAGGGACAACGGTGTACTCAGATAAAGGCATGATTTTATTTTGAATAAAAAGTTGTTG
The DNA here is from genome assembly GCA_037127355.1 of Schoenoplectus tabernaemontani. NCBI lineage: Eukaryota > Viridiplantae > Streptophyta > Magnoliopsida > Poales > Cyperaceae > Schoenoplectus > Schoenoplectus tabernaemontani. The sequence continues at coordinate 10,229,393 of CM073746.1, forward strand.
AGCAATCGATGGCTAGGTTATTATAATATTTTTTAACATTTCTTTTGATGCTTAATTTAATGTCTCTGCGAGATATATAACCTGGTGTACAGAGATGGGTTGATTGAGCTCTCCAGGCTCGATGTCCTCAAGAGGAGCCGCCTGATCCTTTGTTAATGGCACATACGACGACATTTTTTTCCTCACAAATCTCGGATTATTTTGGCTTTTCAAAAAAAATTAAGAAGTCGAAATAGAGATGAAATGTAGAGAAGGGATATGGCAATATTAGATGCAAGGGAAATAAAAAAAGCGAATTGCTTTTAATAGGTATGCTATCTCCGTGTCTCTATATGAAAATCTTCATATATGCTACTCGAATCTGCATAAATTTGTCTATTAATATTGGTGATTGGCACCCACAAAGGAACATTTGATATTTCACCAAATAAATGCACATATCATGTGTATTAAAATTATAGATTTTAATGAGATGTTAAATTTGATCATTTCAAAAAGTCTTTTCTTGCGGCAGCCACCCTTCACCAACCGCATAAAGAGGGAAGATGGGACTGGGGTGCTTGGTGTTCCAATGTTCCCAAGAGTAGAGTTTAAAAATGGATTGGTCTAAATTTGGACGGGTCAGGACTCAGGACTCAGAAGTTGGAATTGGACGGTCTAAACTCGGACGGATCGAATGAGTGATTTAAAATTAAAAAATCTCTATCTAATCTTTTTGTAGTCTCTCTGAATTGAACCCCACGGATTGGGGTGGATCGATCCGGTCTAGAAGGGGCACATTCATGTGTTTTTTTTTTTTTATAATTTCACAAAACTGCAAAAAATTACAAAAAAAAATCCAATTTTTTTCAAAAAGTTCCAGAAATTCAAAAAAGATCCTGAAAGTTTCAAAAAAAAAATAATAGAAGTTATAAATTAAATTTATCTTAATTTTTTATAAAATATTTTTTAACTTATTCGGTTTTCTATTTACAATTGTAAAAATTGAATAAATTTTTAAAGTTTCCAAAAATTCAAAAAAATCACTGAAAACTTTAAAAAATAAAAAGTTGCAAAATAAATTTTTCATGTTTTTAATGTGTGATCTCACATAAATAACAGAGCAGGCAGTGAGGAGAAATAAAAAAAAATTATGTGCGATCTCACGTAAAGAAATTATATTTCAATTTGTTTTAATAAAATTGCGTTGTGTCATGGAAATTTTTTATAAAATATACATATAGTAAACGAGTTAATGAGCAAACTAACTGTCATTTTTTTTTTCAAATTAAATATGACATTATGAACCAAATTGCTAAAATTGTCTATAACCATCGATTTTAATTATGTGAAATCGTTAACTTGTATTTCATATATGGAGAAATTTCTTTTACAAAATAGATTAGGATGCCCTATATTTCACAAGTTGTATGAACTAATTTTATGTTTGTTATCCCCATTATCATGCACTAATTCATTATGATCGAACCAGGCGGACTGTTAGCTAGTGTGTCTCATCTAATCATCTTACGAGAATAGAATCTGGTGTGGATCAACCAGAAGAGGTATGCATAAAAGTATTTGCCCCACGGAATTCGAGGCTGGATGGAATTCCGTCTGTTTTCTGGGTTTGGAAAAGAATCTACGGCGGAGCTCTCTCTACTTGGTGAGGTGGAAGGAGAATATAGCGGGGTCCACGGTGTACAACTCTCTCCAATGATGGTAGAGATTGTGCTTGGTATGGTGTGTATGATATAAATGCGTCGTAGAATTCCTCATTCCACATAGGTAAGGATTCTGTGAAATTTAAGGCCTTCTCTGCTTCCCCATCGGTTGTAAAACGGTTCTTGCGAAGGACACAGAGTCGAAATTGAATTTAGTGAAATTAAATAGCTATTAGTTTGCTTAAAAAAGTAGATGAAAATCAATTGAAACCGCTAATTTAAACTTAAAAGAGAACATAAATAAACAAAAGAATAATAAAATATTGTCATATTAGGGTGGTAATTTTGATCAACCGACATTAAAAATGAAATTCACGAGTTCTTTTTCCTCTTCTGGGAAAATTAGTCTCATGCCACCTCAAAACTTTAAATTTAGCAAACTGTCACTTAAAAACTTTAACTCCCTTTAATGTCACCTTAAAATAAGTTTATTTAGTCTTTTGCCATACTTATATATTTTTTGTTCATTTTTAATTAAGTTCAGTAAAATATCACTGTATTTTTTGGATATATTTTTTTTAATTTCAAAAATACCCTCATTTATGTCTGATATATTTTTTCCTACTAATTTCGTCTGTTAAAATCGTTGATATCTCTGCAAAATGCGTAATTATTTTAGCAAATGTCAAACCAAACACTTTTTTATTTTATTCTACAATAGAGAAAACAGTCAACAAATAAATCATACTAAAATCTTCTATCCAAATGACTCATAAAGAAAATTAAAAAAAATACATTTATATATGCTTACGAATAGAATTTTCGCTTTTAAAGTTCTGAATCATGATGCTCATAGTCTGAAATTTATTTTTTGCATTACGCATTTTGCACAGATATCAACGATTTTAACAGACGAAATTAGTAGGAAAAAATATATCAGACAGAAATGAGGGTATTTTTTGAATTAAAAAAATACATCCAAAAAATACAGTGATATTTTACTGAACTTAATTAAAAATGAACAAAAAATATATAAGTGTGGCAAAAGACTAAATAAACTTATTTTAAGGTGGCATTAAAGGGAGTTAAAGTTTTGAAGTGGCATTTTGCTAAATTTAAAGTTTTGAGGTGGCATGACACTAATTTTCCCTTTTCTTCTTCCTGTTTTTAATTCTTCGTTCAATGCAATTTCAAAAATGAAATTCGATAGCTTATTTCAAATGAAATTATAAAGTGCCCACTCAATTATAAAGCACAGGTTATAAAACCGATTCTAAATATACACGGTGCTAAATATTATATAACCAACGCTAAAAGATAGTGACCTTTAGAACCGATTTTGGACCCTTTAGAGTCAATTTTGGGTTAATAACCGAGCCGGTTTTTAAATAATAACTGACTCTAATCTTTTTTTTTTTTTAAATAACCGGTTCTAATTCAATTCTCCAATTAGAACCTCTTTTTTTTTTAAAAAAAAAATGGTTCTAATTCAATTCTCCATAACCTTTTTTTTTTAAAAATCAGTTCTAATTCAAATTAGACCTCTTTTTCGTTCTAAAATCAATTCTTTTAATTCATTTTCTTAACCAGTTCTAAATATTTTTTTTTTGACATTCCATTTATTTCCGGTGTCCATCCCATTTTGCTAAAAATATATTTACAAAATATTTATAAATAACAGTACAAAGTTATGAAATAAAAGAAACAAATAAATCAAACATGAGATGCAATATAATTTACAATCATCTCATTAATTTTATCGATTTCTTGTGAATAACATTGCGGCTTGATAACCTGTAAAAAAAATGAAAATTCTATTAGAGGGCAGAGGAGAGCACGGCGGGCAAAGAGAGCTTAGCTAGGATTTAGTATTTAACTAACAACCATAAATACTAATTAATAATTAATAAATTTAGAGAAATGCAAACCTTGAACTACTAAAATATTAGTATACTCAAATATTAACAAAGGAGAGAATGAAGTTGAACTTACCTTGATGGAGACAACGAGCCGAGGGTGGAAGATAGCACGGTGGGCAGAGGGGAGAGCACAAAAGAGAGAATAGAGGGCGAAGGAGAGCACAGAGGGTAGAGAGAGCTTAGCTAAAGTTTAAAGAATGGAGCTTTTGGGACTTAGGCTATGGCTGGGAGTTTCGAATATGCTCTAGGATGGGAGTTTCGAATATGAAGGAAAGGATAGAATTTGAATTAGAACCGGTTAATAACCATATTTGCTCACCTCTTTAGAATATATAATATAGATAACCGGCTTTAATTGAATATAATATAAATTTCCTACTCTTTGTTTCAAGTCTATCTTGGAATCAAAGTACCACGTCTATAAGAAACATCTCATTAAAAATAAAATACCAAGTCGCCCATGACAATGAATTCCAAATGCTGCAAAATAAATTATAAAAAATAATAAAATCACAATTAGAATCGATTTTATTTAAAAACTGGTTTTAAATTTAATTAATTAGAGTCAGTTTTTTTAAAAACTAATTTTAAATATTTAAATTAGATCCGATTATTAAATAACCGGTTCTAAATCGTTTTAAACTTTTTTTTATTAGAACTGTTTCTTTAAAAAACCGGTGCTAAACTAAATTCACAGTGACTATTATTTCTATTGCAACCCCTTATTTTATAATAACCGGTTCTACTCAAATTACAACACTGCCATTCAACCTTTTTAGAATCGGTTTTCTATTTAACCGTTGTTAAATGGCAGGTTCTAAAGTTTTTTTTTGTGGTAGTGAGCATAAGTGGAAAGGATTTTGAGGTTTAAGACGCATCAGTAACATAACCCAAATTCATACTAAAAAATTGTAAACCTTACAATGCCAAAAAAATAGCACAACCTAGAAGAAGGGAAATAAAGAAAAAGAAAACAAAAAAAAAGGAACTAAACCTAGAACAATGGTCCTGCTCTTTAGCCTACTTGATATATTTCCTTTTGATAGAAGAACCTTGAGAACATCTAAATTTGGATTTTTGGTGAAGACCATCTCATAAGCAAACAATGTCAAAATCAACTTGCTGTTCAACTGGAAAATAAATAGAAAAGGAAAGAAACATAATATTAATTCTTTCTGGTTTTGGAAAATGAACTCATAACTGTATGAAAAAGTACCAACTTCCAAATGAATCTCTAACCAATCTACTTAGCTTGAAGTTGCAATCAAACACAAGGAAGTATTTATTGGGACTGAGCAAAGGAATTATATCCTATGCTCCTCCAGCCGCCACACACTTCACCGCCTTTGTCCAACTCCGCCACACTGGCGTCTGCCCCTTCACACTCTTCCCATTGACCCACCGCTGCCATCTCGCACAAGCAAACAGAAACAATTAATTCATTACTTCTCCAAAAGGTAATCCAATTTGAACAAAGAAACGGAAAAAGATATAAACATTAATACCTAAATTTATTTGTTGAAGAGAACCTGGTGTAAAAGGGAACAATGCAAGAGGGAGTGAACATATGGTGGTGGAGGGAAGGAGAATTTCAGATGGCGAAGTCAATAGAGAGAGCTATTTTGAAAAGAATCGGTTAATTTTTTAAGGACTTGACATCAAAATTTGTCTCAAATTTTATTTTAATTATCGAATTAGTATTGAGATTGAAAAAAATATGAAATGAAAAATGAGTTGCATCTGATTGATAAAAAAAAATTAATTAAATGGTTAAAATAAGGTTTGGAATAAATTTTAATTTCAAATCGGTTCCATTTTGAAAATCCAACATCAATGTAATCGTACTTTTTTTAATACTTTTGATCAACTCGTCAAACGACTAGAAGAATATTTATGGATCAAATTATAGTTTGTATATCCATAGACATACCTTGCATATTAAGTAAAGAAACAAAAAAGAAAGGTTTTTCATCCAAGACGGCAAAAGCAACAAGTTCTCTGTGTTGTTTATTTTTGATTGGTGAATTGAGGTCCATATGTAATAATGAATCGCGAGAAGTGTTCATATCAGTACATTAACGTTGAGACATTTAAATACAAAATTGAATATATCTGAAATTTATATCTGATGAATCGTATATAAAAAATCCTGACTCCGTCCATCGACAAAAGCCTTCAAAGCTGGAAAGGGTCACATGAAACTCAGATAATGGCTATTTTAACAATGTTTACAGTTGATTTTCAAATAAATTCGACAAAAATTAAAATAGAATACTATAAACATATTTTAAATTTGGGATATAGATTCCTAGAGTGTTTTTAAATCTTCATCCAATTTAAGTTTCAGGCGATACTTCATTAATAAAAATTAAATTTAGATCATATTATAAGTTACGTAGTTTTAATGATTTTTGATAAAATATTAAATAATATTCAAATTGTTAGGAAATTTGAAACAATTCCTCTTTCTAAACAGTAGTGGATGGTCCCATTTAATAATAATAATTACAATATTGTTTTGGTGGATAACCTTTCATATGCCAATGGATTTTCCTAGTTATTAATGCATATCAAAATTGTGAGAACAAGTAACTTAAGAAATGCAATTGCAATTCGATGGCCATATCAATTTATACAATAGAAAATGAATAGTTCTCCATCCAATATTCAATTAGTGTTTTGCAAACGATCCGGGCCGGTTCGAACCCGGGCGGTCCACGGTCCCGCACGGTCTACACGGGACGGTCCAAACTCGGAAAAATCGAACCCGTCCCACTATTGGCTCCCGGGGGCCGGACCCTTACGGATCGGCACGGTCCGGTCCGGTCCATTTTTTTTACAAATTCAAAAAATTATGAAATTTGGAAAATAAATTTATGAAATTTTATAAATAATAAATTTCATTGAATTAATTTTATATTTTTAATTATTTAAAAATTGAATAATACTCAAAAAATTATAAAAAATACCAAAAAATATAAAAAAATTGGTCCGGGTCACGGTCCCGCACGGTCTGGTCCACGTGTCTATACGGTCCGGTTTTGGATGAAGGGAGGACCGGTCCACCGTTGGACCGGACCGTGGTATGGTACGGGACGAACACGGGTTTGATCACGGTCCGGTCTGGTCCAATCCACGATCACGGATCGATCCGAGACGGATTAGACCGGACGATTCATTTCAAAACTCTATATTCAATAGAGAATGAATAGTTCCCCATCCAATATTCAATAGAGAATGAATAGTTCTCCATTCAATATTCAAAAGATCTGCGGCATTAATCATAAATCAACGGCGTATGGCGGGAAGTTGGGAATCAATAAAAGATTGATCTAGTCCCGGTTCATATCCTCCTATTTCAGTCATGGGTCACCTACCCTGTGGTCCCATCTTAAAGCACGCTCCCGCCATGATGAACCTGGCCTATCGAAGTACTTCTGCGCGGGAATCCACTATCTGTCGATTCACGTCCTCTTATCATAAAAACATTCATCTCCACCCGGTCTACACCGTACAGTTCATTAATAGATGGCTCTGTTCGACTGTGCGACTGTGCATATGCTCGAGTGCTTCCCGCACACGGGTCATAATGTCATATCATAATCATATATTCATATGTAGAAATGCTCCTGGTTAAGTACGGTACAATACCGGGGTGAGTGTATAGATTTGTAAATGGTCCGGTCCGGTCCGGTTCAAATTCAAATGGTCTACGGTCCCGTACGGTCCACATGGACCGGTTCTACGCGGCCCAAATTCGAAAAAATCGAATTTGTCCCACCGTTGGCCTCCGGAGGCCGGACCCCCACGGGACGGGCACGGTCCAGTCCGGTCCATTTTTTTTCAAATTCAAAAAATTATGAAATTTGAAAAATAAATTTATGAAATTTTGTAAATGATAATTTTCATTGAATTATTTTTATATTTTTAATTGTTTAAAAATTAAATAATACTAAAAAAATTATCAACAGGTCCCGCACGGTCCCGCACGGTCCACGGTCCGATCCGGTCTGATTCACAGATCCGCACGAGATAGATCTATACGATCCGGTTTTATGTGAAGGAAGAATCGACCCACCATTGAACCAGACCACAGTCCAGTCTAAAACAAACACGGATTTAACATCGGTCCGTTCCGATCCAATTCATAATCACATATCGGTCCGAAACAGATTAAACCAGAAGATCCATTTCAAACCTCTACGTGAGTCACAGAGCTAACCCTTTTCCCTCTAGTAGCTCTTCGGACTCCGAGACTCCGAGTTCTACTTCCTTGAGAGTAGAGGCGCTTTGCTTGAATTGCCAGATAAGATATTGCAGACCACAAGTTCAGAACTGGTGTAGCAAATCAGGAATCAAACTGACAAGTGGGGTCCTTATTCTAATTCAACAGCCAGGTCCTACTATATTTATTTATTATCATTCAGCTAGCGGTGAAGACTGAATCACTGAAGAACAGTACTACTACACAAATGCCAAAGCAATTGCAATTACATACAACTTGAAAAACATTTCTTGCTCAAAATTATCTTACCCTTCTTTCAAAGAGAGAGAGAGAGAGAGAAGGAGAAAGATGGCGCCCAGGAGAAAGGCGAAGGAGACAGAGACGGCTGCTCCAGCTGCGGTGTCTCTGTCGCCGAGGAGGACGAGGAGCGGCGCGGTCGCGAAAAGGGTGGCTCTGCCGCCAGCTGCTCCGGCGAAGTCCAAGAAGAAGGTCCGGCTTACTGGAGAGAAAGATAAAGAGAAAGCTGTCGGGTTGAAGAAGAAGGAAAGGGAGGAAGCCGAAGAGGCCTCACCAGCAACGGGAGAGACCAAATCCATTATAATCGAGGCGTGGTACTTTTCATTTACTTCAAGTATACTCTTAATTTTTATTTTTGAAGTAGAGCATGCTCTTAATTTTACTAGATCCATTGATCCATTGATAAACTAATAGAAATACTTCAATTAACATTTAACATTAGCAAGCAATGCAACTCATTCAAGACGAGGGCTTTGAAGGTGAAGGGTGGCTTGGAAAGTGCTGTCCCCAGCATCTCTGTCACCATTAACCCTGAGAAGGTATGCTTTTCTCTCTTCTTCTCTTTACATGTTCACAATTTGTCAATATGGCACATCATCATTGCTGTGTCATCACTGAAGACTCTGTCAAAAACATGGTGGTTCTTTTTAGTAATGAATACATATATAATGTATTGCTTTTCAATGCAAGTTAGTAGTAGTGTAGGAGGCTAACAAGTTTGATGCATGTAAGTCATGAACTTGTGATAGTCAAATATTTTTTGAACTTTTAAAGTGAAAAACATTCATTTCTTGACAATAATTAGAGTGGTTTTTACTCCATGCAAAGAGTTGACATCATTGACAATGTTTTAACTCAACTATCTTGACAACACTTTCAAAGTCTGGTATAAAGTTCACAAATAGTAAAGAAAAAATAATTATAGACATGTTGTTTGACCTTGTAAATTATTAGTGCGTCAAGTTTGATGCAATTTGATATCCTATAGAAGGCCTTAGAATATAGATTATTGGCAATTTACGAAATTTGATAAAAAAAATGAAGTTTGCATTAAATTTTATCATTTTTACATTTGCATGATCTAAGTATAGTATTAGTATAGATTACTTCAAATGTTGGATTTTAAATTTACAAGTTAATTCCCATTGATCATTATGGATATTTTGTTTAATTAATAAATGGGATATCATTGTCCATAACAATTGATTCCTATTCAGCTTTTCTCATGTCATAAGATTCATAACTTGCAAAATGTTGTGAATACTATCTTTTCAATTTTCAATGTTGTCATTCTTTGTTTACTTTCACCAAATCAAGCCAGTGTGAAATTCTAATTTGTACCTTCCTTTTCTTTTCAATGTGCCCATATATTGCAACTTAATGGAAAATAATTCACAAACATATTTCACTTCTGCTAAATAGTTTCATGAGCTTTGGAAGAGTTAATCTGCTCAAGACATTCATCTCAATTTATAAGTTATTTTGCTCATCTAACAGTTTTAGTCATTAATTGTTGTGCCCAGTACAACCAAAGTGGGAATTGATGCAGATCGGGGTGCCTACTACCTTCCTGTTTCATACCAGTATGAGAGCTGACTGATATGGTATCAGTTTTAGTTTGGGATAAGTTGTGAAGTACATTAGTCTGCTTTAATAGGTTTATAATCTTATTTCCAGTTCAGATAATTGTTCATGTTACAATTTTAGTCTGTTCAAATCAAGGAGTTTTGAGTTGTCAGCATTGCTACTGAGAAGTTCTTTTGTTTGACATTTTCATTTATCCCTGAATGCTAGAATTTCTATAAAACAATTCTGCATCATGATATGATCCATAACGTTTGTAATCTTTTTTGTATCGATCTCTTATCCATGCATCCTGATTTTTCTAACACTTCCTTATTGAATTCTTTGTCAAAAAACTCAGCCACGCAGAGGATGTTTTGAGATCCGTGAGGAAGGTGGTGAAATATTCGTCTCTCTTCTGGTAATTGTTTTGAAAGATTTATTGTATCACATGAAACCCAGGTTAAGCTATGTACAACATTCATGAATTTGATGTATAACTAGTGTTTATATGTTTTATTTGGATCTGTGTTATATTCAGAACATGCCTCGGCCATTCACACCGATGAAGAAGCTGGACATGGATGAACTAATTCAGGATATCATCAAGAAGATTGCATGAGTCATGATTTACTAGATATCCTAATTATTAGTATTAAGTAATTAAACATCATTAGGTCCAACTCATATAGTGCTTGATTGTTTTGGTTGTGTGATTTTTGGTGGCTTCTGATGCACGTGCAGTGCATGTAGGTAAGTAACGTTTAAAATCTGCTTTTGCAATGGCAATGTTTCCTATGATCATTGATGGTGGTATTTACATCAGTCCTGCACCCTCTTTTACATGTAGGTTGGTGTTATTTGGTCTTCTGTCAATCGGTACATTTTTATCAACTCCAAGCAAGCGCCTTTTTTTTAATGTCTTTTTTTGATATATCCTACAAATAATTTTTCTGCTTCATACTGTCATCGGTCAGCTTGTACCAACCTAACATGTACGTATCTAGTGGATGCATTAGATAGACCGTGCCGTGTGTTTATGAGACATAAAATTATTGTTAGAACTTAGACGACCGGCTGGAATTTGATGGATCCACACCTGCTACCATAGAATTTGACCTGTCCGAATTTTGCAACAGGGATGTTAGTTTTCATGGTTTAAAAAACTTTTGAACTCGGTGCTACATTTTATACATACTTTCTTGCTGCCATCTCTTCGTTAGTGAGCCAAGCTTCAAAATGGAAGCTGGCTCGCTCTGCACGTTAGTAGTTGTTTGGCTTGCTCCTTCGCTCACTGGGCGCGCTAGCGTGCTATGGATTTAAAACCTCTGTTTGCTGGCATACTTCTCATTTGAGTCACCCATTGTATGGAGAGAAAAATATGACACGGTGTCATGGAAAAAACATGGCGGCGGATGTGAATTCATAATTTGATATGGAGGTAGCCTGGGTTGCAGAGGCGGGTTATGTAGATTCCATCTTTTCTAAATGTAGGTTTCTAACAGTTGGCCCAACTGTCCAACTTGTTCAAGCTCATCAGTAGTTTCTTCTAGACGCCCTTTCAGCCCTTATTAATTTGTGTAAACTTTTTCCAGGCCTTTTGAAATTGATACAGCTTTTATGAGCCCAAAGAGAACATATGTTGTTGTCTAATTGCCTTGGACTGCATCCCATATAGACGTGGCAATCAGGCGGGTTGGGCGGGTTCGGGTTCAGGTCGGGTCGGGTTGGATCAATTAGTGTCAGGTCGGGTCGGCTTCGGGTCGGGTATCAGGTCTTTTATTGTCGGGTCGTTTCAGGTTTCGGGTCGTATCAGGCCGGGTTGGTTATCGGGTCATCTAATGTCGGGTCATTTTGGATTTCGGATTTCGGGTTGTATCAGGTCGGGTCGGGTAGGTTATCGGGTCATCTAGTGTCGGGTTATTTTGGGTTTCGAGTCGTCTCAGGTCGGGTCGGGTCGGTTATCGGGTCATCTAGTGTCGGGTCATTTCGGGTTTCAGATCGTATCAGGTCAGGTCGGATTGGTTATCGGGTCATTTAGTATCGGATCATTTCAGGTTTTGAATCATATCAGACTAGATTGAATGAATCAGATCAGATTGAATTTCTAAGTGATGCATATTTGAGTCATGCGGGTTTCACTTTAATTTCAATTGAATTAAACTCTTTTGTATTTATCTCATCAATCCTCAATTCATCATCATCTATACAATACAAGTTTCATTTGAAAGATATGTTGAATTATTGATAGAAAAATATTTGATAGATATCATAGTTAATATTATAATTAATATTAATTTATTTAAATTAAATAAGTTAATATTCATAATAATAATTAAATTATTCAACTTATTGAACATTTGCACGTGATTTCAGGTTTCGGGTCGTATCAAGTCGGGTATCGGATCATTCAATATCATGTTATTTCGAATTATGAGTCGTATCGGGTCAGAACGGATCAGCCAAGTTTCGGGTCGTATTCTGCAATCTCTAAATCCCCATATTAGATAACTGTTACGCAACAGTGCTATTTTGTGTCTGTAACAGCTAACAACTGATTTACTTGCACGGTACTTAATATAGACAACAATCTGTCAACCAACAGCAACAAACATTATTTGCTACTTTGTAGCTGTTATTCAACTGGTTTACTTGCACGGTGTTGAATATAGCCACAACAATCTGGTTGACCAACAGCAACAAACGTGGGTGGGACCCACCAAAACGATTTCTATGGCATAATTGCATCATAGTTTATCATGTTCACGGCAAGTGGAGCTAAAAAAATAGTACTCTTATAATTAAATTTGGAGTATGTAATTGTGAATAAAATTAATTATTTAAAAATTATGACAGTGAAAGCGAATCGCCTCTCACCTGCACAGTGCGGACACAAGATTTTGGTCCGTAACAGTAATTGAATTGCAATAATATACTACGTTCAAATATATTAGTTAATTGGGTACTAAATAAAAAAATCAATAATTCAATAAACATTCTTAATAAATCTAGATGATCAGATAGTAGATCCAGAAAAGTCAGATTAGCAAAAATTTAAATTAAAAATATTATTTTTTAAAATCTAAAATATCAACTGATTTCCTGAATACATATACAACCGGCCATGCACCTGAATAAATAATATAAGTTAAACATTGATTAAGCTCCCACATTTCTTCACCCGGAAATTTCATCGATTATAAGTTTCAAATTTTATTTGGAGTAAGACATAGGAAAAGATGCAATTCTTTTTACTATACAGTAGGTGGTGAATATAACTTTCGTCAAATGCATATCTTGTGGTTCCGTGTGCTTAATTAATTTTAGAATCTATTCCCCAATACGCGTGAAACATTCAATTTTGTAGTATTTTGTTACTAGGTTTCGTGCATCACACAAACCAAGAACAGCGACGGATGAATAGATCATCGTTTTGAAATGTTTAAGATAAGTTTTTTTATTAGTTAGATATATGTGAATGTGGCGTATATTAATATATTATCCTATACTTTATCCTCGACGGATGGATGGTATACAAATTAAAAAGCGATATTGGACAAGACCCTTTCTATTTCCAGCTTATATGCTCATTCATGACACGATACTACATTATTTGGTTACTTAATTATACGTAACCGTATAAAATGCGAGTAGGCATTATCTAAACGGGCGGATGTAGAAATTTGATCAGGATAATAATAATAATTTATTAGATTTAAATTCATAACTAATTAGATACTAAATAAAAAAAATAATATTTTTTTTATCTAACTAGCTATATATTCACGCCTTACAACAGACTCTTTTATTTAAACATTAAAATATTATAAGGTAAAAAAATCATATTTATCTAATATTAAATTATAAATTCACCAAATTATAGAGAAAAACCTATAATAAAGACTATATTTAATTTCGGATGAGATTTTTGCACGATATGAGTTAACGATTCATGATTTTTATGTCAAGAAAAGTAAATTATTCTAACATATGTTATCACAATTAATTTTTTACCAAATATGCACAAGGTTACTAAAAAAATAATATTATGGAAATAATAGTATATATGGGAAAGAAGTAGAGAGAAAGAGGGGATCAATGGACACGATCACATACGTTCGATCAACATAAAAAATAATATTTTATCCATCTAATTGAGGGATAAAATGGGTATAAAAAAATATCATGACAAAAAATGGACCCTCCAATTCTTAGATGTTTTATATAATAGTATAGATAAAAAATAATAAAATAATATCTTTTTATATATTAAAATAATAAAAATAATAAAAATAAAACCCAAAATAATAAATAATCATATCAATTACGAAAACTTTCCTCTACAAGATTTTAAATTTTAAAATATTTATATAATTATTTTAGTAATCAGATAATTCAGTGAGGTCAAAAAATAAATCTAGAGATAGTCAAATTAACAAAATATTAACATAAAAATTACTACTTTTGAAATCTAGAGGGGGCCAGTTAGGGGTGTCAATGGGTCGGGTTCGGATCTGATCATTATTATTTTATTATTTTTCTTGATCCGACTCAAACCCGACCCAATTATATTTGGGTCAAAAATTTTTGACCCATATCTGACCCGATCGGTTTACATGTAGACTTGACACTGATCCATGTAAAATAATTAAATATTTATTAAATATTTTTATATTATTTTAAGTAATTAAATATTAATTAATTTATAATTAATCTTAATTAGTGTATAATTAAGTTTTAGTTAATACTAAATCATAAAATTACTTCAAAAACTTAATTAATCAGGTCAGGTTGGATTGACCCGAACCAGACCTAACCTGATTCAGATAAAAAAATGTGATTCATATCCGACCCATTTATTTTCGAATCATGTCAAATTGGGTCGGACCAAATTAATCTGACGGGTCTTGTTAATAATTAACATCCCTAAAATTAGCTGACCACCCTAACTGTTACTGAATCCGCCTCTGATCTAGATTACTATATGCTATAGAGTAACTAATTAAAATCACCATTATCATCGAATTTGGACTATGGACAAAAGTGTTCTTTAAATTCACAAGACCAACAACTTAAACAGTATATTGTGTCCTTTAAATTCACGGGACGAACGATTTGATCACGGTTAATTACACGTAAAGGATGTGAATTCATAAAATGCAAGCTTATCTGTCACAGGCATAAATTTTAATGCGAGGACGTGACTTTTGATGTGCAACTATAAGCAGGATTGATCTATGTATAATTAAGAAGGAAACATATCTTGATCAAAAAAAGAAAAAGAGAAGGAAACTTATCATATTGTTATAGAATTAAAATGTTTTTGATCGGGCCAAATTATTAGCGTATCTTGAACCTTCAATTTAAAAAGTAAGCATCGGGTAAGATAGCCAGCTAGCTAATCTTAATATATATTAAAAATCTGTGCTGGTTTTATATCATTATATGGCTGTAGAAGTCTTCTTATTATTTTCATTTTTTATTTTTTTGGGACAAAACAGGCACAAATCATGCCAATCTTCATTTCATTTAAAAAATTGAAAAGTACATAACAAAATAACCCCATAAAACCGCAACCCTGAGACCCCCAACAAAATATTCTAACAAATTGTTATCCCAGAAGTCAAATATAGACCACAACAACATTCATATATCAGAAAAATCGTCTTAATTAATTATACATATCTACCCTAAGGACAAATACTTAAAAAAACACATGACGCGGTATTTTTTAATACAAGTAATTTTCTTATTGTAGGACTATATATACGTTCTCCTCTTTTCTCTAATGAATATTAAGTAAAAAAGACACAATTTTGTTTATATAAAATTATATAAATACACAACTTCTGAAGGGACAAACACAAAATTAACTGGCATGTTGCCGTCCGGACAAAGGTGGAGTGAGTGGTCTAGCAAAGGCTAATATAAAAATAATGAAGCCATGCATGTTGATAACGAAAGTGGAATCAGGACATAAAGGAGGACATATTACATTAGGCCATTAATGCAATATAGCGGCTATTACTAAATATTGACAAATAACGGTTCCTAAAAGTTTTGACAAATGAGTATTATTTGGCGGCCACCGGCCGATATTTATTTTGAGATTTAGTACCGATATTAAATTATTCAAAAAATATAAAAATAATTAATAAATACTTAATTATTTTAATTATTTTATAGTTAAGATGCAAATTTGTTATTAGATTAGATAATACATTTAGAATATTTAAAATTATGTACATTGCTCCATATTATTTTTTTTAAAAGATTGAACTTTAAATAATGCATCGTACCAAAGCTTTGGTAAAAGAAAGAATTTCTTTCTTTCTTGAAATATAAAAGGATTCAATTTTGTAGTAATTAAGAAAATGTTGTCGGCACCTCTGTGTTTGTGCTCACAATTAATATATGTTCATTTGGGGTGTAATTTTGTCGCAAAGATTTGCGGTTCTGTACTTGAGTGGGTGGATGGCAATTTCAAATCATTGAATTAGCTAACTAATCTTGTTATTTTATTATTCCAACTAAAGTTTGGGTTATATATTACTTCAAATCATTTAATTAGCTACTAATCCCATTAGCCCATCTTTTTATCCAAACACACCTAAGTGTTTGCAAGTTTATTACTTCAACTAGTAGAATACCCTGGGCCTTGTTTTTTATCATCAAATAATCAAAACATTAATTCTAAGAAATATTTCATCGACTCCTTGTACAGTAAATATAATACAGCAAAACCTTGATTTCAATGAACTCTCATGTCCGAAATATAAAACAGACTATACAAACCAGAATTTACATAAGATCCAAACCGATTTTTTTTAATAAAAAAGATGAGAATCAAGCTCTCAAATTTAATTAATACCATAAAGCATCCATATTTGAATTTCAAATCTATAACCTCTGATACATATGGCATTCCCTTTTATTACTAGACCAAAAGTTGTAATTTTGTTCAGCAAACATATCATCCCAACAATAATAGCATTGAATCGTTTTTCCTAAAAAAATGAGCATGTTGAATGGCCTTTCTTCAGCCATACAGCAAAATAATTTAGAAATTATGTGAGAACCAAATATCTGATTAGTTAGCTAATTCAAAGATTTGAATTAGATAATGTGATTAGTTAATTTCTGACATAAGATAATGTGATTATGTGAGGAATGTGATAACTTGACTAAGATAATGTGATTAATTATGTGAGAACCAAATATCCAATCGAGGGACAAAAAAAAAAGATAGTTAACAAATGAATCGTTGAGGACAGGATAGTAGAGTGTATGCGTGGATTATTAATTAAAAGAGAAATGTTAGTCGATTGGATATTTGGTCCCTCGCATAGTCAATTTGTGAAGTTTGTATAACACGCATCCTTGTCAATAGCGTAAATTTCACTAGTTGCATAGAGGACAAATTAAATTTGACATCACCATTTATTTATATTTTTTTTTAAGACATATGAGAATTAAGCTCTCAAATTTCAAAACTATTTATAAAAAATCTTCATTCAGATTTTGAATCTACGATCTCTGATATGGAAGATATTATTTTTTATTACTAAATCAAAGACTGATTCTTGACATGACCATTTGTACTATCAATCGTAAATTAATGATAAACAGTGAAATCATCATATTTAATTTTTGTGATCAATTAAACTGAATAATTCCTTATTTATTTACCCTTTTGTGTAGAAATTGAGAAGATGGATAGGTCGAGTGCATAAATTAATATTTTTTTATTGAAAAGATGAGAGTCAAACTGTTAAATTTTATAATTGTCCATAAAGATTTATATCCGGGTTTCAAACCCGAATGCGGAAATTAATCTTGAAATAGGACAAAGAGATGAACAAAATGCCGTAACTGTAGAAGCAACAAAGTCATCAGTAAATGTCTAATTACGTAAAAAAAGAAGAAAAAAAATGCTAAATTCCTACAGTTTGTTCTATGTAGATTTTGATGATGCTCTATGTTATGCTATTTAATTTATATCACTTTAGGTTCAGGTGACACATAACACTAATCTTCTTATTTGCTTTTTTTTTTCTTTTTTTTTAAAAAAAAAATCTGAAGACTGTTTAATTAACCCTTTATAATGATAAATTTTAGTTTTCCTTTTATTTATTTTTATTTTTTGAGAGGAAGCAATTTGAGTTGACTAGAAACCCTTCTCCATAGAATTTCTATGGAGAAGAAGAGTGCCTACCTTTCATTTCGTTTGTGCCTATAAATAGAGGCCTCCTTTCCCTCTTTCTTGCATCCAAAGCAAAACAAGTTTAGCAACCTCTCTCAACTAAATACTTTCCAAAGCAACCTCACTAAAATTAAAATTAAGAAGATGTCTTGCTCTTGTGGAAGCAACTGCTCCTGCGGCTCCGGTTGCAACTGCAGGTATGCCTTTCTTTTTCTTTTCTTTTTTCTCTTTTTTTTTGAATAAAGATGGAAGATTAAGCTACCATTTTTTTAATTATTCATAAGGAAGATGAACTCTCTCGTTAATATTTTTTCCTTCTTAAAAGGGAGATTAAATCATCAGATACTAATCAGTTGAAGAATTATCATTTAGTTGTGCATCCAATAGTAGCTTAAACATAAAGAATATTGTTGTTTCCTTTTTCCCCTAACATTAATTGTATATACACGATACGTAAATAAATAAAGTATTAAACAAATAAGCATTAAGTTTGAGTTTGGGATGGCATATTATATATTCAGGTCCAACATGTACCCCGGCTTGGAGGAGAAGATCAGCACCACTGAAACCATGATCATTGGATTCTCTGCTAAGAGGTAATTAATTTTTACTTATATACCTTCATTTTCACTCTTCATTTATTTAATTTTAAAAATCCTATTCAAAATTTTTAATCCACCTGACTTAAATTAAAATACCAACGCAACCTTTCTACCTTTGTTTCGGCATCCGCCTTTGAAATTCTCAAATTCACTATACATACATAAAATAATTAGATATGTGTATATGAACACACATATATATATATATGCAAGGAAGGCCTTTGTGAAGGCACAAATACTAAATATCTTGTAATAGAAATTAAGAAATAATTATCAATGCTAAAAACAAATGGATTTGCAGTGAATTCGGAGGATTTGAAATGGCGGCAGAGGCGGAAACTGAGAACGGGTGCAAGTGCGGCTCCAACTGCAGTTGCACCAACTGCAGCTGTTGAAATATATATAATTAATCAAGCTTGTATTTCAATTATGTCAAAATTGAAATATAATTAAGCTTGTTTTATCTGTAATGGATTTGTGTAGTGTGATCGTGTGGGTGTGATGAATCATGTGTGTTAATTAATCGCGTGCCCAAGCATAAGAAAATTAATTGAGGGGCTAATTAAGATCGATGTGGACTTGATTGGTGGTGCATACGGCCTAGCTACTATGCTGCTATATTGTAATGGAGAAGGCGGTCTTAATTAGTCCAATTAATTGATTAGATGTATCATATATCTGTGGTGCAAAGTTATTGTTACAAACAAGCTATATGTAATATGTTTGTTTGTACCAGTACATGTATGCAGTGTGGTTATGAATTCATGAATTCATGAATATTATATATTGTATAATTAAGTCGCATTGCACTCGTAATTAATTTATTCCTCAATCTCTTATGAAGTTGACATAATCTCTTCGAAATTGATATAAGATTCGTGAGCCCATACAAAACAGATATATTATATTATCTAATTGGACAGTATCACAAACGGGCTGCCCCTGCTCATATTTCCTCATCCCGTTTCAAGTACATACTCTTGGGCCCTAAAAGGAGCTTTTATTCGCCAAGTCTTAGAAAGGCTTAAGCTGGGCAATATTCATAAGAAGGTAAAATATATGGCTTAAAAGTCTTGCGTAGGATTAAGAAAATGGGTAAAAGTATGACTAAGAAGGAGATATTAAGACTTGCTAAATTGAACACATATTCAGCAAACTTAAGGCGCTAAGGAGCTCTAAGCAAACCTTAGGGGGTTCAATCCTCCATTGTCGATCAGTCTTGTTCTCTTATCCTGCTGCGTGCGTCAAACCATTTTTTTAATATTAAAAAGACTATTAATTTCATTCAACAATGTGATTACATTCATAAGAAAATTAGAAGAAAAACAAAAAAAATCGTTGAAATTAAATAGCACAAATTATTAAATGAACTATGAATTGAGTTTTCTATGTTAAGGATTTTGAAAAATTTATCTCCGATGCATATAGAACGACAAAATTGTTACAAATCCTCACCAAATTTACATATGCCGTTGTTCCTTTTCTATGGCATAATTGGATTGAGCTCCTCTCCAACTGTAGGGAAACAATTGGAGCATCCCAGCACATCTTTTATTTTTGCCATGTGGACAAGAACTACTGCTAGAAAAGTGAAGAAGGTCGCTACTTGTGAAGATGCTCGTACTTGTTTACAGTCAGGATCATAGTTGTTGAATCGTAAAATGTATCGTGTATTATTGTATTTGTATTATATCGTGTATTGTATTGTATCGTTAAAATACGGTAAGTTATTTTAAAATAATAAAATAAATTATAGTAAGTTAGTAACTAACCAAAAAAATATATTAATTAACAAAAAAACTATCACCGTGTTCCAGTAATTAACAAAATAATATATTATTAACTATGTATTTATAAACAAATAAACTATGTAAATGTAAACAGATAAATTATGTAATTATAATTTATAAATAAATAAATTATATAATTATAATTTTAAATAAATAAATTATGTAATTATAATTTATAAATAAATAAATTATTACATAATTAAAGTTTTAAAGTTAAAGTTTTAAACTTCGCAATCTGTTTCTTCAAAAAAAAAATATATAATTAAGTTCATAATTAAAACCAGAGAATCAGAGATAATATAAGAGTACTAAATGCAATTGATGCAAGCAAGAAATAATGAAAGGGATATTAAATGCCATATCTAGTAAAGATAATTGCAGAAAAAAAAAGTGAAGAGGTTAGCGATGCTTAATGAAAATTCCAATTAAATGTCAGAAGAAGCAATTTTTCTCAATGGCGATGAGGTTGGCGATTTATTCCTCGACCTGCGACGGGTTGGCTCTTCGTGATGGCGACGAGATTCACTCTCGATGGCTCTCTGCGTCGACGATGGCGACGAGATTCACTCCCAACAGCGACGATGCTTCGCGATGATAGATTCACTCCCGATGGCTCTTTTCAGAATCGTAAATACTTACGATCCGATATGATACACGTATCACTCGTTTGTATCATTGCGATTTCGGCAATTCATTGCGCTTGCGATACATAGGTGTGATCTGTCTCGTTTACCCTCTGACTCGAGCGATACGTATCTCGTTTCGTACGATACTAACTTCTATGGTCAGGACCCGTTCTGTAAGGGCGGAATGGTGTTCGAATAGTAGCTGAACAAGAATGGAATTGAATGGAATTATGAAAAATTGAAACATGAAATAGCAACGAAAATATACAGTCAAATTATTTCTTTTTGTATTTTTGTCCCTCTTTATTTCATGGAACAAACTCTTCTCAAATTTATGGGGATGATGGAATAGAGAAATAATATCTT
Organism: Schoenoplectus tabernaemontani; assembly: GCA_037127355.1. Lineage (NCBI taxonomy): Eukaryota > Viridiplantae > Streptophyta > Magnoliopsida > Poales > Cyperaceae > Schoenoplectus > Schoenoplectus tabernaemontani. Next base: position 10,250,627 of record CM073746.1, read on the forward strand.
TTTCATGGATCACAATAGACTCAATTCCTTTCTTAACACGGTTGGAATAAATAAGAAGAGTGAACAACTCTCAATTTCACAATTTCTCAATTTTTTGTAATTTCATTAGTTGCGGAACAAAGCACTAAACAAAAAGCACCGCCGTCAACACATTTTTTTATTATCTATATGCATCAAGATAGTAATCCAATATTCAACAAAAGGTTAATAATATTTTATAATACAAACTTCAAATTATCAAATATTTCAATTTCAGCACAAAAAATATAATTCTCCTTAAAGATAATGATATTTTTTTTACTTACTGTGAACTTTACTTTTTATTTTTTTAGCCAAAGGTCAGTTTTCTTCAGGAAGTTAAATTACGGAGATTATTTTTTTTTGTGTTGTTCTAAATTAAAATAATATTAATTTTCATTACAAACCAATACGCATATTACATTGAATACTATGAATTGTCCCTGATTACTAAAAATATAAAAAGTTATGACAAGTTTTCATACATGGTTTGCCTTATTTCCTTCAAATTTTAAGAAAAATAAATCAAATAGTAAAAAAACATATAAAACTTCAAACCTTTTAATTAACATATAAAACTAATCTATATTGGGTCTCCACTTTGCACTTTTGTCTTTTAGCGATGAAAAAATATAATAAAATATCATTTATTATATTGGATCTCTACTTTCCTACGGTGTTTTGTTTCCTAGGATTCGTTAACAGGTACAAAGAATCTTGCCAATCTTTTTCACTCTTCTAGCACCGTCGATGAAGTTCTTGCCCACGTGGCAAAATCAAGAGTAGGCTGAGATCATCCAATTACTCCGTACAATTGGAGAGGAGCCCAATCATAGAATAATTGCGTTGAGAGGAAGCAATTTGAGTTGACTACGAAACCCCCTCTATTTCTATGGAGAAGAAGAGTGTCTGCCTTTCTTTTCGTTTGTGCCTATAAATAGAGGCCTCCTTTCCCTGCTTCTTGCATCCAAAGCAAAACAAGTTTAGCAACCTCTCTCAACTAAATACTTTCCAAAGCAACCTCACTAAAATTAAAATTAAAAAGATGTCTTGCTCTTGTGGAAGCAACTGCTCCTGCGGCTCCGGTTGCAACTGCAGGTATGCCTTTCTTTTTTTTCTTTTTTTTTTAATAAAGATGGAAGTTTAAGCTACCAATTTTTTAATTATTCATAAGGAAAATGAACTCTCTCGTTAATATTTTTTCCTTCATAAAAGGGAGATTAAATCATCAAATACTAATCAGTTGAAGAATTATCATTTAGTTGTGCATCCAATAGTAGCTTAAACATAAAGAATATTGTTGTTTCCTTTTTCCCCTAACATTAATTGTATATACACGATACGTAAATAAATAAAGTATTAAACAAATAAACATTAAGTTTGAGTTTGGGATGGCATATTATATATTCAGGTCCAACATGTACCCCGGCTTGGAGGAGAAGATCACCACCACTGAAACCATGATCATTGGATTCTCTGCTAAGAGGTAATTAATTTTTACTTATATACCTTCATTTTCTCTCTTTTCATTTATTTAATTTCAAAAAATCTATTCAAAAATTTTAATCTACCTGGCTTAAACTAAAATACCAACGCGGCCTTTCTACCTTTGTTTCGGCATCCGCCTTTGAAATTCTCAAATTCACTATACATACATAAAATAATTAGATATGTGTATATGAACACACATATATATGTGCAAGGAAGGCCTTTGTGAAGGCACAAATACTAAATATCTTGTAATAGAAATTAAGAAATAATTATCAATGCTAAAAACAAATGGATTTGCAGTGAATTCGGAGGATTTGAAATGGTGGCAGAGGCGGAAACTGAGAACGGGTGCAAGTGCGGCTCCAACTGCAGTTGCACCAACTGCAGCTGTTGAAATATATATAATTAATCAAGCTTGTATTTCAATTATGCCAAAATTGAAATATAATTAAGCTTGTTTTATCTGTAATGGATTTGTGTAGTGTGATCGTGTGGGTGTGATGAATCATGTGTGTTAATTAATCGCGTGCCCAAGAATAAGAAAATTAATTAAAGGGCTAATTAAGATCGATGTGGATTTGATTGGTGGTGCATACGGCCTAGCTACTATCTTTGGTGTATTGTAATGGAGAAGGCGATCTTAATTAGTCCAATTAATTGATTAGATGTATTATGTATACGTGGTGCAAAGTTATTGTTACAAGCAAGCTATATGTAATATGTTTGTTTGTACCGGTACATGTTTGCAGTGTGGTTATGAATGAATGAATTCATGAATATTTTATATTGTATAATTAAGTCGCCTTGCTCTCGTAATTAATTTATTCCTTAATCTCTTATGAAGTTGACATAATCTCTTCGAAATTGATATAAGATTTGTGAGCCCATACAAAATAGATATATTATATTATCTAATTGGACATTATCACAAACGGGCTGCCCCTGTCCATATTTCCCCATCCTGTTTCAAGTACATACTCTCGGGCCCTAAAAGGAGCTTCACTAAAAGGAGGTTTTATTCGCCAAGTCTTAGAAAAGGCTTTAGTTTGGCAACATTCATAAGAAGGTAAAATATATGGCTTAAAAGTCTTGCGTAGGATTAAGAAAATGGGTAAAAGTAAGACTAAGAAGGAGATATTAAGACTTGCTAAATTGAGCACATATTCTGCAAACTTAAGGAGCTCTAAGCAAACCTTAGGGGGTTCAATCCTCCATTGTCGATCAGTCTTGTTCTCTTATCCTGTTGCGTGCATCAAATCATTTTTTTTAATATTAAAAAGGCTATTAATTTCATTCAACAATGTGATTACATTCACAGAAAATTAAAAGAAAAACAAAAAATTTCGTTGAAATTAAAAAACACAAATTATTAAATGAACTCTGAATTGAGTTTTCTATGTTAAGGATTTTGAAATTTTATCTCCGATACATATAGAACGACAAAATTGTTACAAATCCTCACCAAATTTATATCTGCCGTTGTACCTTTTCTATGGCATAATTGGATTGAGGTCTTCTCCAACTGTAGGGAAATAATTGGAGCATCCGAGCGCATCTTTTATTTTTGCCATGCGGACAAAAACTGCTGCTAGAAAAGTGAAGAAGGTCGCTACTTGATGAAGTTCTCGTCCACGTGGCAAAATCAAGAGTAAGCTGATATCATCTAATTACTCCATACAATTGGAGAGGAGCCCAATCATAGCATAATTGCGTCATAGTTTTTTTTGTTCACGGCAGGTGGAACTAAAATAAGTACTTTTATAATTAAATTTGGAGTGTATAATAAATATATTTGAACTATTTAAAAATTATGACGAATGTTCTTATTCATTCAGGATCTACATGCCCCAAGAACAGCAACAGATGAATATATCATTGTTTTCAAATGTTTAAGATAAGGTTTTTTTATTGTCCAACTTGCCAACGATGTGAAAGTTGACAAAGTTAATAGATATATGTGATAATGTGAATATATATAGTTATGCTACAGTTAGTCACGAAATTCAAAATATTTTTATATTTCGCGTCGTATCTCTTATTTTTAAATTTAAAATACCGATCCGACCGTTAAAAGTGTTCTCCATATTGAAATATATTTTGAGACCAAATTATATATTTTTTAGAATTTTTTTATTTTTATTAGAAAATCGTTCTTATTAAAAATTATAAACTAAATGCATTTTCATCCCCTAAAAAAATAGAAATTTTTTTCTAAAAAATGTAAAATTTGATCTCCAAACATATATCAATATGGAGAACACATTTAACGGTCGGAGTGGTATTTTTAATTTGGAAATGGAAGATACGACGCGAAGTACAAAAACGATTTGTATTTCACGACTAACTGTAGTATAACTCTATATATATAATATGAGTTGTGTTATGGTGCTATGCATAGCACGAATTATTTTTGTGCTATGAATTTTTTTTATTCTCAAAGTATAAATAATCAATCCGAACCGCTCAAAATGATTTATATATGAAAAGCTAGTTGAGATCAAATTTTATATATTTTTAAAAATTTTCACTATTTTTTAAGATAGTTTGAAAAATACCTCTTTTAAACGATTTATAATAATCAAATTAAGTGATTTTTTATCTATTTGAAAAAATAATTAAAAGGCGGTATTGGCCAAAGGACCCTTTCTGTCATAGATGCTCTCGTTCATGACGCAGATACTGCATTATTTGGTTAATTGATTAGGCAACCGTACAATAAAATGTAAGCTTACATGACTTTTTGGTATGCGGCTTAAGTACAATTGAATTAATCCATGTACGACTTTATTATTTTATATTTTATAATTAAAATGCAAGAGTATCAAATTGATATATTGTGATTATTAAATTAATTTGAGAATTACAATGTTTTTGATGGGGCCAAATTATTAGCGGACCTTGAACCTCAACTTAAAAACTATTCAGATCGGATAAGATAGCTGTCTAATCTTAATATATATTAAAAATCTGTTTTGGTTTTGTAGAATCATCTTAATGTTTATTATTATTATTATTATTATTTTGGAGAAAGCAGGCACAAGGCATGCCGCCCATTTAATTTTTAAACACAACAAAATAACCGCATAAACCAATAACATTAATAAGACCCCAGCAAAATATCCTATCAAAGTATCATCCAAAAGTCATAAAACCAAAATAACAACCCATCTAAACATATATATATATATATATATATATATATATATATATATATATATATCAGATATTCGTACCAAAATCACCTTAATTGATTATACATATCTACGCGACAAATACTTAAAAAGACATGACGCGGTAATTTTAATACAACTAATTTCCTATTTTTAGGACTATATATTGTTTGCCCTTTATCACTAATATTAAAAAAATTACAAGATTTCCTTTATCATTAAGTACACATAGTTAATTACTTGGATACCTATAATTGAACATTGCACTTCATTAAAAATGATGAGTGCCTCTTAATAATTGCCCTCCCTGAACTCATAATATTTAATTACAAAATATAATTATATAAATACAAAAACTTTTGGACAGCGGATTTATTACGGATGGTAATAGATTTTGTCTCTCTACATAGTGACGTAGCTTTAAATTTCATAGGAGATATATAAAAAATAATATTATATATCATATTTAATGAGAGTTTTATTTTTGAAAGTGATAAACACAAAATTAACTCGCATTTTGCTGTCCAGATAAAGGTGGAGTGTTCTAGCAAATTCTAATATAAAAGTAGAATGAAGCTGCATCTTGATAACGAGAGTTGAATCAGGACATAAAAGGTGGGCATATTACATTAGGTCATTAATACAAACTGCTTTTATTAAAAAATGCAAGGCAAGTAACAGTTCCAAAAAAATTAACAAATGAATCGTTGAGGACAGGATAGTAGAGTGTATGCGTGGATTATTAATTAAAAGAGAAATCTTAGTCGATTTGTGAACTTTGTATAACACGCATCCTTGTCAATAGCGTAAATTTCAGTAGGTGCATTGAGGACATATTAAATTTGACATGATCATTTATTTATAATTTTTTTATAAGACATATGAGAATTAAGCTCTCAAATTTCATAAATATTTATAAAAAAAAATTTTATCCAGATTTCGAATCTACGACCTTCGATATGGAGGGTATTGTTTTGTGTTACTAAATCAAAGGATGATTCTTGACATGTTTGTACTATCGACTGTAAATTAATGATAAAGAGCGAAATCATCATATTTAATTTTTGTGATCAATTAAACTGAACAATTCCTTATTTATTTACCCTTTTGTGTAGTAATTGAGAAGATGGAATGATGGATAAGTCGAGTGCGGAAATTAATGTTGAAATAGGTCAAAGAGATGTACAAAATGCCGTAACGGTAGAAGCAAAAAAGTCATCAGTAAATGTCTAATTCCTTAATTACCTAAAAAAATGAAAAAAAATACCAAATTCCTAGAGTTTGTTCTATGTAGATTTTGATGCTGCTCTATGTGATGCTATTTAATTCATATCACTTTAGGTGCTGAAGAAGGTCAAAAGACGAGTACTTTAATGTTGGATGCAATGCAGGTTCAGGTGACACATAACACTAAACTTTTTATTTGTTTTTTTTTTAAAAAAAAACTGAAGGCTGATTAATTAACCCTTTATAATGATAAATTTTAGTTTTCCTTTTATTTTTATTTTTTTTAGAGGAAGCAATTTGAGTTGACTACGAAACCCCCTCCATTTCTATGGAGAAGAAGAGTGTCTGCCTTTCTTTTCGTTTGTGCCTATAAATAGAGGCCTCCTTTCCCTGCTTCTTGCATCCAAAGCAAAACAAGTTTAGCAACCTCTCTCAACTAAATACTTTCCAAAGCAACCTCACTAAAATTAAAATTAAAAAGATGTCTTGCTCTTGTGGAAGCAACTGCTCCTGCGGCTCCGGTTGCAACTGCAGGTATGCCTTTCTTTTTTTTCTTTTTCTTTTGAATAAAGATGGAAGTTTAAGCTACCAATTTTTTAATTATTCATAAGGAAGATGAACTCTCTCGTTAATATTTTTTCCTTCATAAAAGGGAGATTAAATCATCAAATACTAATCAGTTGAAGAATTATCATTTAGTTGTGCATCCAATAGTAGCTTAAACATAAAGAATATTGTTGTTTCCTTTTTCCCCTAACATTAATTGTATATACACGATACGTAACTAAATAAAGTATTAAACAAATAAGCATTAAGTTTGAGTTTGGGATGGCATATTATATATTCAGGTCCAACATGTACCCCGGCTTGGAGGAGAAGATCACCACCACTGAAACCATGATCATTGGATTCTCTGCTAAGAGGTAATTAATTTTTACTTATATACCTTCATTTTCTCTCTCTTCATTTATTTAATTTCAAAAAATCTATTCAAAAATTTTAATCTACCTGGCTTAAACTAAAATACCAACGCGGCCTTTCTACCTTTGTTTCGGCATCCGCCTTTGAAATTCTCAAATTCACTATACATACATAAAATAATTAGATATGTGTATATGAACACACATATATATGTGCAAGGAAGGCCTTTGTGAAGGCACAAATACTAAATATCTTGTAATAGAAATTAAGAAACAATTATCAATGCTAAAAACAAATGGATTTGCGGTGAATTCGGAGGATTTGAAATGGTGGCGAGGCGGAAGCGAGAACGGGTGCAAGTGCGGCTCAATCAGTATGCATTGCACCAAGCTGCAATTTGTTGAAATATATATAATTAATCAAGCTTGTATTTCAATTATGCCAAAATTGAAATATAATTAAGCTTGTTTTATCTGTAATGGATTTGTGTAGTGTGATCGCGTGGGTGTGATGAATCATGTGTGTTAATTAATCGCGTGCCCAAGAATAAGAAAATTAATTAAGGGGCTAATTAAGATCGATGTGGATTTGATTGGTGGTGCATACACTAGCTACTATCTTTGGTGTATTGTAATGGAGAAGGCGATCTTAATTAGTCCAATTAATTGATTAGATGTATTATGTATACGTGGTGCAAAGTTATTGTTACAAGCAAGCTATATGTAATATGTTTGTTTGTACCAAGTACATGTATGCAAAGTGTGGTTATGAATGAATGAATTCATGAATATTATATATTGTATAATTAAGTCGCCTTGCTCTCGTAATTAATTTATTCCTTAATCTCTTATGAAGTTGACATAATCTCTTCGAAATTGATATAAGATTTGTGAGCCCATACAAAATAGATATATTATATTATCTAATTGGACATTATCACAAACGGCTGCCCCGCCCATATTTCCCCATCTGTTTCAAGTACATACTCTCGGGCCCTAAAAGGAGCTTCACTAAAAGGAGGTTTTATTCGCCAAGTCTTAGAAAAGGCTTTAGTTTGGCAACATTCATAAGAAGGTAAAATATATGGCTTAAAAGTCTTGCGTAGGGTTAAGAAAATGGGTAAAAGTAAGACTAAGAAGGAGATATTAAGACTTGCTAAATTGAGCACATATTCTGCAAACTTAAGGCGCTAAGGAGCTCTAAGCAAACCTTAGGGGGTTCAATCCTCCATTGTCGATCAGTCTTGTTCTCTTATCCTGTTGCGTGCATCAAATCATTTTTTTAATATTAAAAAGGCTATTAATTTCATTCAACAATGTGATTACATTCACAGAAAATTAAAAGAAAAACAAAAAATTTCGTTGAAATTAAAAAACACAAATTATTAAATGAACTATGAATTGAGTTTTCTATGTTAAGGATTTTGAAATTTTATCTCCGATACATATAAAACGACAAAATTGTTACAAATCCTCACCAAATTTATATCTGCCGTTGTACCTTTTCTATGGCATAATTGGATTGAGGTCTTCTCCAACTGTAGGGAAATAATTGGAGCATCCGAGCGCATCTTTTATTTTTGCCATGTGGACAAGAACTGCTGCTAGAAAAGTGAAGAAGGTCGCTACTTGATGAAGTTCTCGTCCACGTGGCAAAATCAAGAGTAGGCTGATATCATCTAATTACTCCATACAATTGGAGAGGAGCCCAATCATAGCATAATTGCGTCATAGTTTTTTATGTTCACGGCAGGTGGAACTAAAATAAGTACTTTTATAATTAAATTTGGAGTGTATAATAAATATATTTGAACTATTTAAAAATTATGACGAATGTTCTTATTCATTCAGGATCTACATGCCCCAAGAACAGCAACAGATGAATATATCATTGTTTTCAAATGTTTAAGATAAGGTTTTTTTATTGTCCAACTTGCCAACGATGTGAAAGTTGACAAAGTTAATAGATATATGTGATAATGTGAATATATATAGTTATGCTACAGTTAGTCACGAAATTTAAAATATTTTTATATTTCGCGTCGTATCTTTTATTTTAAATTTAAAATACCGATCCGACCGTTAAAAGTGTTCTCCATATTGAAATATATTTTGAGACCAAATTATATATTTTTTAGAATTTTTTTATTTTTATTAGAAAATCGTTCTTATTAAAAATTATAAACTCAATGCATTTTCATCCCCTAAAAAAATAGAAATTTTTTTCTAAAAAATATAAAATTTGATCTCCAAACATATATCAATATGGAGAACACTTTTAACGGTCGGATTGGTATTTTTAATTTGGAAATGGAAGATACGACGCGAAGTACAAAAACAATTTGTATTTCACGACTAACTGTAGTATAACTCTATATATATAATATGAGTTGTGTTATGGTGCTATGCATAGCACGAATTATTTTTGTGCTATGAATTTTTTTTATTCTCAAAGTATAAATAATCAATCCGAACCGCTCAAAATGATTTATATATGAAAAGCTAGTTGAGATCAAATTTTATATATTTTTAAAAATTTTCACTATTTTTTAAGATAGTTTGAAAAATACCTCTTTTAAACGATTTATAATAATCAAATTAAGTGATTTTTTATCTATTTGAAAAAATAATTAAAAGGCGGTATTGGCCAAAGGACCCTTTCTGTCATAGATGCTCTCGTTCATGACGCAGATACTGCATTATTTGGTTAATTGATTAGGCAACCGTACAATAAAATGTAAGCTTACATGACTTTTTGGTATGCGGCTTAAGTACAATTGAATTAATCCATGTACGACTTTATTATTTTATATTTTATAATTAAAATGCAAGAGTATCAAATTGATATATTGTGATTATTAAATTAATTTGAGAATTACAATGTTTTTGATGGGGCCAAATTATTAGCGGACCTTGAACCTTAACTTAAAAACTATTCAGATCGGATAAGATAGCTGTCTAATCTTAATATATATTAAAAATCTGTTTTGGTTTTATATGGCCGTAGAATCATCTTAATGTTTATTTTTTTGGAGAAAGCAGGCACAAGGCATGCCGCCCATTTAATTTTTAAACACAACAAAATAACCGCATAAACCAATAACATTAATAAGACCCCAGCAAAATATCCTATCAAAGTATCATCCAAAAGTCATAAAACCAAAATAACAACCCATCTAAACATATATATATAAATATATATATATATATATCAGATATTCGTACCAAAATCACCTTAATTGATTATACATATCTACGCGACAAATACTTAAAAAGACATGACGCGGTAATTTTAATACAACTAATTTCCTATTTTTAGGACTAAATATTTTTTGCCCTTTATCACTAATATTAAAAAAATTACAAGATTTCCTTTATCATTAAGTACACATAGTTAATTACTTGGATACCTATAATTGAACATTGCACTTCATTAAAAATGATGAGTGCCTCTTAATAATTGCCCTCCCTGAACTCATAATATTTAAATACAAAATATAATTATATAAATACAAAAACTTTTGGACAGCGGATTTATTACGGATGGTAATAAATTGTCTCTCTACAGAGTGACGTAGATTTAAATTTCGTAGGAGATATATAAAAAATAATATCATATATCATATTTAATGAGAGTTTTATTTTTGAAAGTCATAAACACAAAATTAACTCCCATTTTGCTGTCCAGATAAAGGTGGAGTATTCTAGCAAATTCTAATATAAAAGTAGAATGAAGCTGCATCTTGATAACGAGAGTTGAATCAGGACATAAAAGGTGGGCATATTACATTAGGTCGTTAATACAAACTGCTATTAAAAAATGCATGGCAAGTAACAGTTCCAAAAAAATTAACAAATGAATCGTTGAGGACAGGATAGTAGAGTGTATGCGTGGATTATTAATTAAAAGAGACATCTTAGTCGATTGCATATTTGGTCCCTCACATAGTCAATTTGTGAACTTTGTATAACACGCATCCTTGTCAATAGCGTAAATTTCAGTAGGTGCATAGAGGACATATTAAATTTGACATGATCATTTATTTATAATTTTTTGATAAGACAGATGAGAATTAAGCTCTCAAATTTCATAAATATTTATAAAAAAATTTCATCCAGATTTCGAATCTACGACCTCCGATATGGAGGGTATTGTTTTGTGTTACTAAATCAAAGGATGATTCTTGACATGACCATTTGTACTATCGACTGTAAATTAATGATAAAGAGCGAAACCATCATATTTAGTTTCTGTGATCAATTAAACTGAATAATTCCTTATTTATTTACCCTTTTGTGTAGAAATTGAGAAGATGGAATGATGGATAGGTCGAGTGCGGAAATTAATGTTGAAATAGGTCAAAGAGATGTACAAAATGCCGTAACTGTAGAAGCAAAAAAGTCATCAGTAAATGTCTAATTCCTTAATTACCTAAAAAAATGAAAAAAAATACCAAATTCCTAGAGTTTGTTCTATGTAGATTTTGATGCTGCTCTATGTGATGCTATTTAATTCATATCACTTTAGGTGCTGAAGAAGGTCAAAAGACGAGTACTTTAATGTTGGATGCAATGCAGGTTCAGGTGACACATAACACTAAACTTTTTATTTATTTTTTTTTTAAAAAAAAACTGAAGGCTGATTAATTAACCCTTTATAATGATAAATTTTAGTTTTCCTTTTATTTTTATTTTTTTTAGAGGAAGCAATTTGAGTTGACTACGAAACCCCCTCCATTTCTATGGAGAAGAAGAGTGTCTGCCTTTCTTTTCGTTTGTACCTATAAATAGAGGCCTCCTTTCCCTGCTTCTTGCATCCAAAGCAAAACAAGTTTAGCAACCTCTCTCAACTAAATACTTTCCAAAGCAACCTCACTAAAATTAAAATTAAAAAGATGTCTTGCTCTTGTGGAAGCAACTGCTCCTGCGGCTCCGGTTGCAACTGCAGGTATGCCTTTCTTTTTTTCTTTTTTTTTTTGAATAAAGATGGAAATTTAAGCTACCAATTTTTTAATTATTCATAAGGAAGAGGAACTCTCTCGTTAATATTTTTTCCTTCATAAAAGGGAGATTAAATCATCAAATACTAATCAGTTGAAGAATTATCATTTAGTTGTGCATCCAATAGTAGCTTAAACATAAAGAATATTGTTGTTTCCTTTTTCCCTAACATTAATTGTATATACACGATACGTAAATAAATAAAGTATTAAACAAATAAGCATTAAGTTTGAGTTTGGGATGGCATATTATATATTCAGGTCCAACATGTACCCCGGCTTGGAGGAGAAGATCACCACCACTGAAACCATGATCATTGGATTCTCTGCTAAGAGGTAATTAATTTTTACTTATATACCTTCATTTTCTCTCTCTTTATTTATTTAATTTCAAAAAATCTATTCAAAAATTTTAATCTACCTGGTTTAAACTAAAATACCAACGCGACCTTTCTACCTTTGTTTCGGCATCCGCCTTTGAAATTCTCAAATTCACTATACATACATAAAATAATTAGATATGTGTATATGAACACACATATATATGTGCAAGGAAGGCCTTTGTGAAGGCACAAATACTAAATATCTTGTAATAGAAATTAAGAAACAATTATCAATGCTAAAAACAAATGGATTTGCAGTGAATTCGGAGGATTTGAAATGGTGGCAGAGGCGGAAGCTGAGAACGGGTGCAAGTGCGGCTCCAACTGCAGTTGCACCAACTGCAGCTGTTGAAATATATATAATTAATCAAGCTTGTATTTCAATTATGCCAAAATTGAAATATAATTAAGCTTGTTTTATCTGTAATGGATTTGTGTAGTGTGATCGTGTGGGTGTGATGAATCATGTGTGTTAATTAATCGCGTGCCCAAGAATAAGAAAATTAATTAAGGGGCTAATTAAGATCGATGTGGATTTGATTGGTGGTGCATACGGCCTAGCTACTATGCTGGTGTATTGTAATGGAGAAGGCGATCTTAATTAGTCCAATTAATTGATTAGATGTATTATGTATCTGTGGTGCAAAGTTATTGTTACAAGCAAGCTATATGTAATATGTTTGTTTGTACCAGTACATGTATGCAGTGTGGTTATGAATGAATGAATTCATGAATATTATATATTGTATAATTAAGTCGCCTTGCTCTCGTAATTAATTTATTCCTTAATCTCTTATGAAGTTGACATAATCTCTTCGAAATTGATATAAGATTTGTGAGCCCATACAAAATAGATATATTATATTATCTAATTGGACATTATCACAAACGGGCTGCCCCTGCTCATATTTCCCCATCCTGTTTCAAGTACATACTCTCGGGCCCTAAAAGGAGCTTCACTAAAAGGAGGTTTTATTCGCCAAGTCTTAGAAAAGGCTTTAGTTTGGCAACATTCATAAGAAGGTAAAATATATGGCTTAAAAGTCTTGCGTAGGATTAAGAAAATGGGTAAAAGTAAGACTAAGAAGGAGATATTAAGACTTGCTAAATTGAGCACATATTCTGCAAACTTAAGGCGCTAAGGAGCTCTAAGCAAACCTTAGGGGGTTCAATCCTCCATTTTCGATCAGTCTTGTTCTCTTATCCTGGTGCGTGCATCAAATCATTTTTTTTAATATTAAAAAGGCTATTAATTTCATTCAACAATGTGATTACATTCACAGAAAATTAAAAGAAAAACAAAAAATTTCGTTGAAATTAAAAAAACACAAATTATTAAATGAACTCTGAATTGAGTTTTCTATGTTAAGGATTTTGAAATTTTATCTCCGATACATATAGAACGACAAAATTGTTACAAATCCTCACCAAATTTATATCTGCCGTTGTACCTTTTCTATGGAATAATTGGATTGAGGTCTTCTCCAACTGTAGGGAAATAATTGGAGCATCCGAGCGCATCTTTTATTTTTGCCATGTGGACAAGAACTGCTGCTAGAAAAGTGAAGAAGGTCGCTACTTGATGAAGTTCTCGTCCACGTGGCAAAATCAAGAGTAGGTGATATCATCTAATTACTCCATACAATTGGAGAGGAGCCCAATCATAGCATAATTGCGTCATAGTTTTTTATGTTCACGGCACGTGGAACTAAAATAAGTACTTTTATAATTAAATTTGGAGTGTATAATAAATATATTTGAACTATTTAAAAATTATGACGAATGTTCTTATTCATTCAGGATCTACATGCCCCAAGAACAGCAACAGATGAATATATCATTGTTTTCAAATGTTTAAGATAAGGTTTTTTTATTGTCCAACTTGCCAACGATGTGAAAGTTGACAAAGTTAATAGATATATGTGATAATGTGAATATATATAGTTATGCTACAGTTAGTTGTGAAATTCAAAATATTTTTATATTTCGCGTCGTATCTCTTATTTTTAAATTTAAAATACCGATCCGACCGTTAAAAGTGTTCTCCATATTGAAATATATTTTGAGACCAAATTATATATTTTTTAGAATTTTTTTATTTTTATTAGAAAATCGTTCTTATTAAAAATTATAAACTCAATGCATTTTCATCCCCTAAAAAAATAGAAATTTTTTTCTAAAAAATGTAAAATTTGATCTCCAAACATATATCAATATGGAGAACACTTTTAACGGTCGGATTGGTATTTTTAATTTGGAAATGGAAGATACGACACGAAGTACAAAAACGATTTGTATTTCACGACTAACTGTAGTATAACTCTATATATATAATATGAGTTGTGTTATGGTGCTATGCATAGCACGAATTATTTTTGTGCTATGAATTTTTTTTATTCTCAAAGTATAAATAATCAATCCGAACCGCTCAAAATGATTTATATATGAAAAACTAGTTGAGATCAAATTTTATATATTTTTAAAAAATTTCACTATTTTTTAAGATAGTTTGAAAAATACCTCTTTTAAACGATTTATAATAATCAAATTAAGTGATTTTTTATCTATTTGAAAAAATAATTAAAAGGCGGTATTGGACAAAGGACCCTTTCTGTCATAGATGCTCTCGTTCATGACGCAGATACTGCATTATTTGGTTAATTGATTAGGGAACCGTACAATAAAATGTAAGCTTACATGACTTTTTGGTATGCGGCTTAAGTACAATTGAATTAATCCATGTACGACTTTATTATTTTATATTTTATAATTAAAATGCAAGAGTATCAAATTGATATATTGTGATTATTAAATTAATTTGAGAATTACAATGTTTTTGATGGGGCCAAATTATTAGCGGACCTTGAACCTCAACTTAAAAACTATTCAGATCGGATAAGATAGCTGTCTAATCTTAATATATATTAAAAATCTGTTTTGGTTTTATATGGCCGTAGAATCATCTTAATGTTTATTTTTTTGGAGAAAGCAGGCACAAGGCATGCCGCCCATTTAATTTTTAAACACAACAAAATAACCGCATAAACCAATAACATTAATAAGACCCCAGCAAAATATCCTATCAAAGTATCATCCAAAAGTCATAAAACCAAAATAACAACCCATCTAAACATATATATATATATAAATATATATATATATATATCAGATATTCGTACCAAAATCACCTTAATTTATTATACATATCTACGCGACAAATACTTAAAAAGACATGACGCGGTAATTTTAATACAACTAATTTCCTATTTTTAGGACTATAAATTTTCTGCCCTTTATCACTAATATTAAAAAATTACAAGTTTTCCTTTATCATTAAGTACTCATAGTTAATTACTTGGATACCTATAATTGAACTTTGCACTTCATTAAAAATGATGAGTGCCTCTTAATAATTGTTCTCCCTGAACTCATAATATTTAATTACAAAATATAATTATATAAATACAAAAACTTTTAGACAGCGGATTTATTACGGATGGTAATAAATTTTGTCTCTCTACATAGTGACGTAACTTGAATAATAAAGTTGATATTGAGAATAATACTAATTATGACATGTCCCAATTTTTTTTTTATAAAACAAAAAAGCCTAGTACAAGATATGTAGGAATAGGAAGCGCCCGAAGGCCCAGAACTGTAGTATACCATTAATTGGGTAAAAAAATATTCTCACTAAATGCCAGAGTCCTTCAAATAAAATGCTAGATTCCTACTGTTAGTCCTTCAAAAGATGTTGGATGCACCCTAGGTTCAAATGACACACAACATAATCTACTTATTTGTTTTCCAAAATTGAATTGCACAACCGTCAACAGCGGTCCCAATAATGAATATAGGGTGTGTTCAGAGTGAGCGCGCTAATGAGTGTGGGCGTGGTTTTTGAACTGTATCTATATGCGTGGGTAAAATAAAATTCAGTCCAACTGAATTTTTTATTTTCTATGCAAATAATGATGAATATGCGGAAGGTCCGAACCGACCTTAGTGTGAATGTAAACATAGCAATCTGACGGATAATAAAATTGGCGACCCGACATATTTCATAAGACTGAAGACATGAGCGGATCCAGTATGTTACAGGAGGGACTGCCACTTGGATTTTGAAAAATAATGTTTTTAGATAATGATTTCGGTAATATGTCCCTCTAATTTTTTTTGCCTCTCTAAATTATTTGATTACGTATATTGACAAAAAATATTTAATATCGTACATAATGAAATAATTATACAAAAATTTCAGATATAAAGTTCAGTAGAGAAAAAATTTCATCATCAACTTGAGTTTTAATTTGTTGTTATTTTTAATATATATATAAGGATATTATTTCGATGGTTTTTTATTAGATAAGAATATATATATTAAATTATTATTATTTTTATTTAAAACTCAATTAGTTAATGAATTTGAACCCTATAAGCTATTACAAACCGATAATTACTCTCTAACCGAAATTTGAATTTTTTTTTTCTTTCTTAAAAGCAAGAAAGAGTTGACTACCAAACCTCCTCCATTTCAAATAGGATCGGAGAAGAGGAGCGCTTTCGTGTCAGGGGAACGGTGACGTCACGCCTACCTTTCTTTTCCATTGTGCCTATAACTGCTTTCCCAGCTTCTTGTATCCAAAGCAAACAAGTTTAGCAACCCATCTCAGCTAATTACTTTCCATAGCAACCTCATTAATTAAAATTTAAAATTAAGAAGATGTCTTGCTCTTGTGGAAGCAACTGCTCCTGCGGCTCCGGTTGCAACTGCGGGTCTACCTCTCTTCCTTAAAAAAAAAAAGAAATCGATTAAATGTATTTCAAATGTGTACCCCGATTTGTACCCTAACTGAAAAAATACTCACCTCCGTTGATCACGTTTCCGAACATAAAAATTGATGACCGTCTTATGGACGATAACCAAGTCTTAACACTTTAAGTTAAAAGTCTTAATACTCCATATACAATGTCTTAATATTTAATATACAAAGTGATATTTTGAGCTAAAAAAATCATTGACCGAGTTCATGAAGATGAAAACTGACCACTCTATAGGTGATACCTAAGTCTTAATACTTAACGTTACAAGTCTTATACTTCAGACCCAACGTTTTAATACCTAATAACCGAAGTGATATTTTAAACTGAAAAAGTCTTAACACCTAAGGTTACAAGTCTTATTATTTATGAACCAACGTCTTAATATCTAATACATGAAATGATATTTCAAAGTTTAAATTTATATTATCGAGCTCATCAGAATTTAGACAAGTCAATCAGGATTTTGAATTCATATTAGGGCGGTCATCAGAATTTCTGCAAGTATATATATATATTTCTCAATCTCTCTTATAACTAACTGTTTCAAGTCTTAAAACTAAAAAAAACGACATCACAAAATATCATAAATTGTAAATCTAAATCGCACACATAATAATTCTGAATTTCATCATAAAATAACAAGTATTAATACTAAAACGAACACATTTTAATACCAACTAATACAAATCCCACTACCAGAGCCAAATAACACAAATTAAAAGTCCTAATTTCATCACAAATAACGAGTCTTAATACTAAATATGATTCATATTTACTGCTTTGGTCATATTCGTTGGACGATTCTTTAACGATATGTTTTTCAAGCATATGAATATAGAATTCTTATCTAGCACCTTGCAGCGTATCACGTTGTACGGTGTTGTGCAACAGTGGATCACGATTCTATGAATACGTGTTTTAAATCAGTACTTAATCACGGTAAAATTACTAGCATTTCTTTGATTTGAATAGTAAAAAACATTTTTCTTCTCGAATTTGCATGTCTAAAACAGAAATATATAAATTTATATTTGCAGCATTGATTGATATTGATAGAAATAAAAAGACGAATTTTAACCTACAAAGAATCTAACAAATTTTTGTGTGCTAATTAAAATAATCTGTTCAAAATATACAAATCAATTTTTTTTAGGCTCTCACAATTTTGTCTTCTATCTCTATTTTATAACAAAAATACCATTTATTATATTGGGTCTCCACTTTCCTACGGTGTTTTGTTTCCTAGGATTCGTTAACAGGTACAAATAATCTTGCCAATCTTTTTCACTCTTCTAGCACCGTCGATGAAGTTCTTGCCCACGTGGCAAAATCAAGAGTAAGCTGAGATCATCCAATAACTCCGTACAATTGGAGAGGAGCCCAATCATAGCATAATTGCGTCATAGTTTTTTATATTCACGGCAGATGGGACTAAAATAAGTACTTTTATAATTAAATTTGGAGTGTATAATAAATAAATTTGAACTATTTAAAAATTATGACGAATGTTCTTATTCATTCAGGATCTACATGCCCCAAGAACAGCGATAAATGAATATATCATTGTAGATTCCATCTTTTCTAAACGTGGGTTTCTAACAGTTGGCCGAACTGTCCAACTTGTTCAAGCTAAAATTCCTTGATTTGAACTACATAGCTTGTGGTTCCGTGTGCTTAGTTAATTTTAGAATCTATTCCCCAATACGCGTGAAACGTGCAATTTTGTAGTATTTTGTTACTAGGTTTCGTGCATCGCACAAACCAAGAACAGCGACGGATGAATAGATCATCGTTTTGAAATGTCTAAGATAAGTTTTTTTATTAGTTAGATATATGTGAATGTGACGTATATTATCCTATACTTTATCCTCGACGGATGGATGGTATACAAATTAAAAAGCGATATTGGACAAGACCCTTTCTATTTCCAGCTTATATGCTCATTCATGACGCGATACTACATTATTTGGTTACTTAATTATACGCAACCGTATAAAATGCGAGTAGGTATTATCTAAACGGGCGGAAGTAGAAATTTGATGAGGATGAATTATCGAATTATAATAATTCATTAGATTTAAATTCATAACTAATTAGATATTAAATAAAAAATAATAATATTTTTTTATTTAATAAAAAATATTAAAATAATATTTTTTCTATATATTAAAAAATAAATAAAATAAAACCCAAAATAATAAATAATCAGATCAATTACGAAAACTTTCCTCTACAAAATTTTAAATTTTAAAATATTTACATAATTATTTCAGTAATCAGATAATTCAGTGGGGTCAAAAAATAAATCTAGAGAGAGTCAGATTAACAAAATATTAACCTAAAAATACTACTTTTGAAATCCAGAGGGGGCTAGTTAGGGGTGTCAATGGGTCAAGTTCGGATCAGATCATTATTATTTTATTATTTTTCTTGACCCGATTCAAACCCGACCCGATTATATTTGGGTCAAAAAATTTTGACCCATATCTGACCCAATCGGTTTACAGGTTGACCTGACCCGATCCGTGTAAAATAATTAAATATTTTTATATTATTTTAAATAATTAAATATTAATTAGTTTATAATTCATCTTAATTAGTGTATAATTAACTTTTAATTAATACTAAATTATAAAATTACTTTAAAAACTTAATTAATCGGGTGGGTCGGGTTGATCCGAACCCGACCCGATTTAAATAAAAATTTAGATTCATACTCGACCCATTTATTTTCGGATCACGCCGATTCGGGGATCTATGAGTAAACCGACAGATCGAATCAATAATTGACATCGCTAAGATCAGCCGACCGCTAACTGTTACTGAATCCGCACTGATCTAAACTGCTATATGCCATAGAGTAACTATTTAAAATCACAATTATCATCGAATTTGGACTATGGACAGAAGTGTTCTTTAAATTCACAAGACCAATAACTTAAACAGTATATTGTGTCCTTTGAATTCACGGACGGACGACTTGATCACGGTTAATTACAGGTAAAGGATGTGAATTCAATAATTCATAAAATGCAAGCTTATCTGTCACAGGCATAAATTTTAATGCGAGGACGTGACTTTTGATGTTTGGTCCCTCACATAGTCAATTTGTGAAGTTTGTATAACACGCATCCTTGTCAATAGCGTAAATTTCACTGTGCATAGAGGACAAATTAAATTTGACATCACCATTTATTTATATTTTTTTATAAGACATATGAGGATTAAGCTTTTAAATTTCAAAAATATTTATAAAGAATCTTCATTCAGATTTTAAATCTACGACCTCTGATATGGAAGCTATTATTTTTTATTACTAAATCAAAGATAATTCTTGACATGATCATTTTACTATCGACCGTAAATTAATGATAAAGAGTGAAATCATCATATTTAATTTTTGTGATCAATTAAACTGAATAATTCCTTATTTATCTACCCTTTGTGTAGAAATTGAGAAGATGGATAGGTCGAGTGCGTAAATTAATATTTTTTTTTTGAAAAGATGAGAGTCAGACTCTTAAATTTTATAATTGTCCAAAACGACTTCCATTCGGGTTTTGAACCCGAATGCGGAAATTAATGTTGAAATAGGACAAAGAGATGTACAAAATGCCGTAACTGTAGAAGCAACAAAGTCATCAGTAAATGTCTAATTCCTTAATTACGTAAAAAAAAATGCTAAATTCCTACAGTTTGTTCTATGTAGATTTTGATGATGCTCTATGTTATGCTATTTAATTCATATCGCTTTAGGTTCAGGTGACACATAACACTAATGTTCTTATTTGTTTTTTTTTTCTTTTTTTTTTTAAAAAAAAATCTGAAGACTGATTAATTAACCCTTTATAATGATAAATTTTAGTTTTCCTTTTATTTATTTTTATTTTTTGAGAGGAAGCAATTTGAGTTGACTACGAAACCCCCTCCATTTCTAAGGAGAAGAAGAGTGCCTGCCTTTCTTTTCGTTTGTGCCTATAAATAGAGGCCTGCTTTCCCTGTTTCTTGCATCCAAAGCAAAACAAGTTTAGCAACCTCTCTCAACTAAATACTTTCCAAAGCAACCTCACTAAAATTAAAATTAAGAAGATGTCTTGCTCTTGTGGAAGCAACTGCTCCTGCGGCTCAGGTTGCAACTGCAGGTATGCCTTTTTTTTTTCTTTCTTTTTTCTTTTTTTTTCGAATAAAGATGGAAGTTTAAGCTACCAATTTTTTAATTATTCACAAGGAAGATGAACTCTCTCGTTAATATTTTTTCCTTCATAAAAGGGAGATTAAATAATCAGATACTAATCAGTAGAAGAATTATCATTTAGTTGTGCATCCAATAGTAACTTAAACATAAAGAATATTGTTGTTTCCTTTTTCCCTCAACATTAATTGTATATACACGATACGTAAATAAATAAAGTAATAAACAAATAAGCATTAAGTTTGAGTTTGGGATGGCATATTATATATTCAGGTCCAACATGTACCCCGGCTTGGAGGAGAAGATCACCACCACTGAAACCATGATCATTGGATTCTCTGCTAAGAGGTAATTAATTTTTACTTATATACTTTCATTTTCTCTCTCTTCATTTATTTAATTTCAAAAAACATATTCAAAATTTTTAATCTACCTGGCTTAAACTAAAATACCAACGCGGCCTTTCTACCTTTGTTTCGGCATCCGCCTTTGAAATTCTCAAATTCACTATACATACATAAAATAATTAGATATGTGTATTTGAACATACATATATATGTGCAAGGAAGGCCTTTGTGAAGGCACAAATACTAAATATCTTGTATTAGAAATTAAGAAATAATTATCAATGCTAAAAACAAATGGATTTGCAGTGAATTCGGAGGATTTGAAATGGTGTAAGAGATGGAAAGCGAGAACGGTGCAAGTGCGGCTCAAGCTAGCTTGCACCAACCTAACTGCTGAAATATATATAATTAATCAAGCTTGTATTTCAATTATGTCAAAATTGAAATATAATTAAGCTTGTTTTATCTGTAATGGATTTGTGTAGTGTGATCGTGTGGGTGTGATGAATCATGTGTGTTAATTAATCGCGTGCCCAATAATAAGAAAATTAATTAAGGGGCTAATTAAGATTGATGTGGATTTGATTGGTGGTGCATACGGCCTAGCTACTATGCTGGTGTATTGTAATGGAGAAGGTGGTCTTAATTAGTCCAATTAATTGTTTAGATGTATCATGTATATGTGGTGCAAAGTTATTGTTACAAGCAAGCTATATGTAATATGTTTGTTTGTACCAGTACATGTATGCAGTGTGGTTATGAATGAATGAATTTATGAATATTATATATTGTATAATTAAGTCGCCTTGCTCTCGTAATTAATTTATTCCTCAATCTCTTATGAAGTTGACATAATCTCTTCGAAATTGATATAAGATTTGTGAGCCCATACAAAACAGATATATTATATTTTCTAATTGGACAGTATCACAAACGGGCTGCCCCTACCTATATTTCCTCATCTTGTTTCAAGTACATACTCTTGGGCCCTAAAAGGAGCTTTTATTCGTCAAGTCTTAGAAAGGCTTAAGCTGGGCAATATTCATAAAAAGGTAAAATATATGGCTTAAAAGTTTTTCGTAGGATTAAGAAAATGGGTAAAAGTAAGACTAAGAAGGAGATATCAAGACTTGCTAAATTGAACACATATTCGGCAAACTTAAGGCGCTTAGGAGCTCTAAGCAAACCTTAGGGGGTTCAATCCTCCATTGTCGATCAGTCTTGTTCTCTTATCCTGCTGCGTGTATCAAACCATTTTTTTTAATATTAAAAAGGCTATTAATTTCATTCAACAATGTGATTACATTCATAAGAAAATTAAAAGAAAAACAAAAAAAATCGTTGAAATTAAATAGCACAAATTATTAAATGAACTCTGAATTGAGTTTTCTATGTTAAGGATTTTGAAAATTTTATCTTCGATGCATATAGAACGACAAAATTGTTACAAATCCTCACCAAATTTACATCTGTCGCTGTTCCTTTTCAATGACATAATTGGATTGAGCTCCTCTCCAACTGTAGGGAAACAATTGGAGCATCGCAGCGCATCTTTTATTTTTTCCATGTGGACAAGAAGCCTCGCTAGAAAAGTGAAGAATGTCGCTACTTGTGAAGATGCTCGTACTTGTTTACAGTCAGGATCATAGTTGTTGAATCATAAAATATATCGTGTATTATTGTATTTGTATTATATCTTGTATTGTATCGTTAAAATACGGTAAGTTATTTTAAAATAATAAAATAAATTATAGTAAGTTAGTAACTAACCAAAAAATATATTAATTAACAAAAAAAACTATTACCGTGTTCCAAAGTAATTAACAAGTAATATATTATTAATTATGTATTTATAAACAAATAAACTATGTAAATGTAAATAGATAAATTATGTAATTATAATTTATAAATAAATAAATTATATAATTATAATTTATAAATAAATAAATTATGTAATTATAATTTATAAATAAATAAATTATTACATAATTAAAGTTTTAAAGTCTTATTATTTATGAACCAACGTCTTAATATCTAATACATGAAATGATATTTTGAAGTTTAAATTTATATTATCGAGCTCATCAGAATTTAGACAAGTCAATCAGGATTTTGAATTCATATTAGGGCGGTCATCAGAATTTCTGCAAGTATATATATATAATTCTCAATCTCTCTTATAACTAATTGTTTCAAGTCTTAAAACTAAAAAAATGACATCACAAAATATCATAAATTATAAATCTAAATCGCACACATAATAAGTCTGAATTTCATCATAAAATAACAAGTATTAATACTAAAACGAACACATTTTAATACCAACTATTACAAGTCCCACTACCAGAGCCAAATAACACAAATTAAAAGTCCTAATTTCATCACAAAATAACGAGTTTTAATACTAAATATGATTCATATTTCTTGCTTTGGTCATATTCGTTGGACGATTCTTTAACGATATGTTTTTCAAGCATATGAATATAGAATTCTTATCTAGCACCTTGCGGCGTATCACGTTGTACGGTGTTGTGCAATGATGGATCACGATTCTATGAATACGTGTTTCAAATCAGTACTTAATCACGGTAAAATTACTAGCATTTCTTTGATTTGAATAGTAAAAAACAATTTTCTTCTCGAATTTGCATGTCTAAAACAGAAATATATAAATTTATATTTGCAGCATTGATTGATATTGATAGAAATAAAATGACGAATTTTAACCTACAAAGAATCTAACAAATTTTTGTGTGCTAATTAAAATAATCTGTTCAAAATATACAAATCAATTTTTTTTTCTCCGAAATTCCAGGACATTTAATCTTAAGACCAACTCCTGACACATTGTGAAGAAATTATTTTCATTTATTTTCACAAATTAGATATTCATAAGCCCCCAATCTATGGGGTGTCAGGGAGGTAGTTTAATTTGATTGTAAACGCGTATATATCTCTTTTGTAGTACTTTTTACCAATGATGAAATTCATTTCATGAACATGCTTGTTGTTTTTATGAATTCTATAATTTTACCATATATCTATAAGAGAGATGATAACTGTATCTCTAATATATATTCTGATCTGTATCTGAACTCAAAAAATCGTTAATCTTGTTGTCCACGTTCACGAAGATGAGCTGATGACCGTTCTACATGTGGTACCCTAAGGTTTAACATCTAATGTCATAAGTCTTAATACTCATGAATAAAATTCTTAATACCTAATGCATGGAGTGATATTTTCATCTTAAAATTTATATTATGTCAGTCATCAGGTTATATGCAAGTTTATATAGTAAATTATTAATGTCTTAAAACTAAATGTTTTAAATTATACGATGAAACATACGGTATCTTAATATCTAACATTAGAAGTGATATTTTGAACTCTAAATTTATATTATAGTAGCCAACAAAATATGAGTAAGTCTATATACATAATCTTTGATCTCTTAAAAACTGACTGTTCTAATTCTTAACACTATAAAAATCACATCTCAATGTCCAAAATTTAAAGTTATTTTTTTAGACGACCATCAATTTTCATGGAAAGTCTATATACCTATATCAATGTCTTAAAATTGAATGTTTCAAGTTTTAAAATGAAAAATAAAATATCTTAATATCTAATATAAGAAGTGATATTTTTATCTTTTAATTTATATTAGGATATTCAAAAATTACAAGTCTAAAATCTCAATTTCATTATAAATCTTAAAAGTATAACAAATTACTCTTAATATCGCAAATTATAATTATTAATACTGTAAATGAGAAGTCTTAATAGCACATATTATAAATCTTAAAACCATAACAAATAAATCTTAATATCAAAAATATTAAGTCTTAATATAAAAAAATGATAATTATTAACTTCAGAAATAATAAGTCGTAATATCAGAAATAATGAGTCTCCAAAACCTCCAAAATCCATGTTAATACTCTCAATTATAAATCTCTAGAATCCAAATAAGTCTGAATTTCATCACAACATAACGACTCTTAATACTATAAAAATAAATCTTAATATTAAAAAAATTGCGCAGTCAAATAATTCTTTTTGTATTGGATAATTCATCCCGCTGGTTGGAGCCTCATTCCATTTCTCATTTTCTAACAAATAAAAGAAATCAATTTATCATTATTCATAATAATAGAAAACTTAATATCTTAAATCTTAATATTCAACATCCTAAGTCTTTATATCCATCTAAATAAATCTCAATAATCTTTTATTGTACTGATTCTGAACAAAAGAAATCTCTCTTGATGCAACTCGCCTCTAATATTCAGCCATGGTACGTGTTTTCTCCATTATCCAATGTGGCTAGCAAAGATAAATTCTTTAAAAAAAAATAAATCAAAAGGTAATTTATAGACAATTAATTAAGTTGGTCTAGGATATCTTTTAGGTGGTATGATTGAGAGTTCACTTTTCATACAGTTCATTATGGACCATTAATTAATTATTCCTACGCTTCTTTTTTCATAGTAAGAGACTCATCATATTTGCAGTGAATTTGGAGGATTCGAGATGGCGGCTGAGGCGGCAACTGAGAATGGGTGCAAGTGCGGCTCCAACTGCAGTTGTATTTCAATTATGACACAATTGAAATATAATTAAGCTTGTTTCATGTAATGGATTTGTGTGTGTGTGATGAATCGTGTGGGTTAATTAAGCGTGTGCTAAAAAAATAAGAAAATTAATTAAGGGGCTAAGATCAAAGTGGATTTAACTGGTGATGCGTATAGCCTGGCTACTATGCTGGATTGGTAATGAAGAAGATGGAATCAATTAGCCTAATTAATTAATTGCATCTGTCATGCGAAGTTATTGTTACAAGCAGGCTATATGTTTGTTTATGTATAGCGTGTGATTATGAATGAATGAATGAATATTTTATTATATATAATTTCTCCCTCAATCTCTGTATACATGAGTAACAAAGACTAGTAATTGTACAGTTAGTGACAGTTCAGAATTCTATATTTACATCGGTACAAATGTTTCCTCGAAAATTCTAGAATAAAATTGCCATTCACTTTTCTGAAAAAAAAATAGGTATTTCATCATAAAAAGAAAATAATTTTATTTATCTAGAATTATATTTCGGGATCGAGATAGGATGTTTATTGAATTCGAAGAGCTTATTCAAAATAACGTGCATGCATAATGGTTGAGATTATCATCATTCAAATTGGATTGAAATGTAAAACCATATAAATTTAATTAGATTTATGCAGGCAGGGGCAGGCAGTGGCAGGGGAAGATGCAGAGGCATGGACAGATGTAAGATTTTAGTTAGCAGTCAAGTAATCAATTTCAATAGTTTCTCATTAACTAATATCTTTTATATATTAAAAATAAAACTATTAAAATAATATTTTTTCTAATCGAGTATTAAATAAAACTATTAAAATAATATCTTTTATATATTAAAAATAATAAAAAATCAAAATTAAAATAATAAATAATAAATAATCATAGCGATAAAAGAAATTATTCCTTATGAGACTTCATATTTTAAATTTTTTATATAATTTTTTTATTATTTATAATATTAAATATTTTTCTCAATAAAAAATAATCCAGATAAAGTTAGATTAACAAAACTTCAGAAGTTTTGATGATAATTTGCCTCTGCGTAGAAGTTTTGATGATAATTTGCCTCTGCGTAGAAGTTTTGATGATATTTTGCCTCTGCGTAGAGGTTTTTTCGTTCCATTGTTATGGTGAGAGTATAGTAACTGAGTGTGCTTAATTCGTGACCGATAGCAGTGTTTGCTTGATTTCGAAAATTATATCAAAAAAATTAGAATGTCTGGATACCTCTTACGGAGCTAGCCCCAATTCACAGAGGCTCCTCTTCTACCCTCCTTCAGATCCACTGTTCTTGTGCTCTTTTGATTCTGAGAGGAAGAGAAGATCGAGGCTGTTGATGGATGGAGGGGGGCGAGCGGAGTCAGTTAAGAAGAGGAAGAGTTGGTTCGTGTGCGAGGAAATAGAGAGAGATGAAGAAAAGAAATCAATTCCTCCATGACATGTGGGTCTGACATGTCCGTTTTAATGAATTCCAAAAACAAAATCAAGCGGTCTATATCGAATTGCACTTACACATTTATGATTTATCAAGTTCCATACACCAAATTAATTTTAATCCACAGCTGACAAATTGTATTTGTTATCCGATACTTTATACTGTTTTAATATTTGACACTCGTAATGGTTACATTTCAGCGAAAGTTCTGTATTTCTTAAATTGTCCATTTGCTTCTGGGATTCTTTTACATTAGAGTTATTTTATCGTGTTTCGCCCGGAAAAAATATAATATATATAAATAATTAGATATTTAAAATAAATATTTATTTTTAAATTAATTTTTATTAAAAAAATTTACATAAAAATTTTATTTTAAAATATTAAAAATATTCATTAAAAAAACACAAAGAGTTATATTTAAATACTATTGATGGTCCTAAGGTGGTGATTTTTAAGGTTTAGATAATGTAAGATTGTAAAGAATTTAAGATAGAAATGTAAAAATTGATTTGGAACTTAATGTTCAAGTGTAATGACAGCGGAAAATAATTTAATTCATTCTCAACAAAAATATAGCAACTAAAACACAGAGAAAAGAAAAAAAGATTAAATAAGAACATAAGATATAACGAAGTTCGACCTACAATGCCTACGTTTTCGAGATTTTCAATCTCTAACAATTGAGGTTGAGCCGAAACACTAAAAAATAGTTTTACACTTGTAGAATTTGGTCTCTTATACAAAAATGGATTGTCAAGTCTATCGGTAACAAAAGTGACAACACACTCAAAATAAAAGTAAGTGACAACACACTCAAAACAAAAGTAAGTGACAACACACTCAAGAAAGGTGAGCACTACAGTTCAAAACAGTTATAAGAAGAGTAAATCACGAAGGATCAAGTTGGGAGAATGATGAGAAGCTAGATTGAGCTTAAATAAGAATTTGACTAATTAAGTGTTTATATCTCTTAACTCTCTCACTTAAAATATTGCTAGTATACCATCTATAATGAATAATTTTGCTAGATAGAACAGTTAACTCGTAGTGAGACAATTGATCCTTTAAATAGACCTTCTAAAATGGATGAAGAGACTATTTCTGATATGAACCGTTCTAACGGTTTGGAAATCATTGTAACGGTTTAGAAAGAATAGTCGTTGGATCTTATTTGAGCTAAAACGTTATAACAATTTGATAAACCATTATGACGGTTTGCTGAACCGTTGTAACAGTTACTGAGCCATTATACAATGATTCACTCTGGCTTTTTGAAAACTTTTCTGCTTTAGAATATTTTTTAGTATTGAGATGAACCATTATAACAATCAAGCATACAACATCACAAGCAACACAAACTGAATTTTTAGCAACATCAAGCAATACTGGCACAATAGCATAATATTTGCTGGCACTCATAGCAATGCTGGTGAAGGCAACAAAGCTTGATGTTATCAGATTCATAGATACCGGCTTTCATTGTCGCAACTTCCCCTCTACCTCCTCTTTTATGGTACATGATCGAATCAAGTAAGGAGCAAATTAACAAAATCAGATATCTATTAGTGATGCAAGGACACTTTGAAAAGTAATTCTATTTCTTAAAATCCACAAGAACCAGCATACACCACACGCCATCATGAGAAAAGCTTCTTTATGAGTTCTTTTTAGAGATAAAACAAAAGATATCACATCTTCAATGGAATGTCAGTACCTATAAACCTGCTGATAGTTCTCCATCTAGAACCACACTGATTGAGCCAATGGCTAAACTAGAAAAAAAAATAGTTCACACTCTCATCACAAGAACAAAAAAAAATTGTACTAAACCTATCCATCCTCTCTTAAGAAGATCGTCCCTTGTCAGTATTCTTTTTTCTCCAACCATTTACATAAATATTTTATTTTTTAATGATTAAAGACTACCGAAGAGTACACTTTTCATCAATAATTTCTCTGAATATTAACCAATTATATGCTGAATTAAAATTTGTTTCTTAAATAATGCATGCTAAAAAGTGTTTGAAGGGGTTATATTTCAGAAGAGAGAGGGATAGCAAAGAGGCGGGTCCAAGTTAAAAGATAACTGATAACAACACTGGAGTAACTAGGGCTTAGGGCTGTTATTCGAGCGAGTTCATAGCAACTCGAACTCATATCATAAGTAACTCGAGTTGGATTGACTCAAATAGCTAACATCATCCGAGCTAAATACTGAACTCGAGCTCAGCTCAGTGCTAACTCGAGTCAGCTCATAACTCGCGATTTTGACTCGAATTTAATAAATATCAAGTGTTTGTGTAATGCTAGTGTCTAATGCTAACATAATAACATTATAAGTTTGCAACAGATTAACATTACAAGTTTGCAAATTGCAGCAACAGCTAAATCAACTATCCGAGTTAACGAGTCACCGAGCGAGTTGACGAGTCACCGAGCGAGTTTCACTTGACTCGTACTCGTATAAAAAACTATCCGAGTTAGTCAATTCGAGTCAGTTTAACTCGAGTCAGATTTAACTCGAGTTATGACGAGCTATAATCCGAACGAGTTACGAGCGAGTTGCGAGTTACGAGTTATTTGCCCAGCTCTAGGAGTAACGGAGGGATTGAATTGAACCAATTCCATTAATTGAGGGATTCATATGAATAAAAAAAATTGGAGGACTTATTTGAATCAAATTAATACAGCAAAAGGGACTTTTCTCTTTTTTACTTGACAACCGGAGAGGATCGTTCTTCCCGCTCTAAAACCTTATCCCCCTGTCGCTCACCAAACAGTTCGCTCTCTCGCCATGCTCCTTTACCACTCTTGCCCTTTCATTGGAGCCACCATTATCCCACCCCGCCAAGCTATTATCTCCCGTCCTTTCGTCTTTCCCTTTAAACAATCGTATGAAATTCGCCGGAGGTTCGGTAGAGCTGCTGGAGGCGGCGGTGGCGCCGCCTCGCCGTCCTCTTCCTCCGTCGAGTCCTCTGGGATCTCACCCCAGGCAAAGATTTCGGAAGGGCGTGAGGAGGGTTCTTCTGTTCTGACATTTCAACAAGCAATCCAGCGCCTGCAGGTTAGCCCAATTGAGAATTGAATAGAAAGTCTCATTTATCTCTGGAATTAGACACCATGTCTTATTGAACTAGAAAAGCATTGAGCCATCGAGGTAATATAGGAAAAATAAATTGAAGGGAGTCTTCAAGGGGAGTAAGATAAAATGTAAATTTAACCGGCTAACAAAATAAACAGGAAGGGAAATAGGGTCTTTGTTCTAGTTTTTTCTTGTTTGTCTGGTCCACTACTAAATTGTAGTCCAAGACTTTTATACAACCAAAATGCAAAACAACAAACCAATTTTAATGAAATTAGAACAATTAACTAACATTGGCCAATTTTTCAGGAATACTGGGCTTCGGTGGGATGTGCCATAATGCAGTGCAGCAATACAGAAGTGATTATTATGAATCTTTCTGTTATTTCAATGTCCTGTAGTAAATTACATCATCTTAATTAAATAACATGGTACCTTGTATGGATATGTGATGATTCAAAATTTCATTGTCATTTTATTTTACTATTCTATTTATGATTAATTAGGTTGGAGCTGGAACAATGAATCCTTTAACATTTTTGAGAGTATTGGGTCCCGAACCATGGAACATTGCGTAAGTATACTTCATCGGATTAATTATCAATAGCAGTTTACTGACTGATAATGTATATTTTCATTTGAGCAACTCGGTCTGTTTTTTTAAATGGTTAGTTTTTACAAAGTAATGGATCAACATTTGAATAGGCGATTTTCATTTGTATTTTTTTAGTCTTCTATACAATTGTACTGTCTGATGGATATTCTGAAATTTATTTTATGAATGAGAGAGAAGTTCATTTATTATTTTAAGGTGTCATATCACTCATAGAGGTTCATCCATCATGCTTCATATATTATTTTCTTGACATGAAGGTATGCGGAGCCTAGTATAAGACCTGATGACAGTCGGTATGGTGATAACCCTAATAGGCTTCAACGGCATACTCAGTTTCAGGTTTGCTGAAGTTAAATATTTTATCTCTACAAAGAAAGAGATCTTGGGGTTTTTAGTTGCTGATTTTTTTTTTTTTTTTTTTTTATTAAAAGGTCATCTTAAAGCCTGATACTGGAAATTCACAAGATCTTTTTCTTCACAGCCTTTCGGCCCTTGGTTAGTTTGACTTTTTTAATCATACATTATGTTTATTTTGATTTTTGTTTCATAGTTCTATTTACTTTAGCTTCCCTACAAGTTTGACTCATCTTTCTGTTTCTGCATCTTATATCATTTTTATATTTACCTCAGGAATAAATATTAATGAGCATGATATACGCTTTGTGGAGGATAATTGGGAAAGTCCGGTAAAAATTCTGTATTCACTGCTTGCATGATCCCCTCCATTTGTATCCCTTTTTCATCAAACATGCAAGATTTTTTTTATTTTTATAATATAAACTGACTTGAATTAATTAAATAGCATTATGACATGGGTGGTACCAATATGAACAAAACTGCCTTTTTGAAATTTCTAGTTTAAAAGACCTTTTCACCTATTAGTTCCCAAAAGTTGCATAATAATAAATTAAAATAAAGCGGCAAAGAACTATTTCTTTGCTTCAACTGACCCTACGGTACCATAATCCAAGATTTTGGAATCTAATTTTCTTATTGATGTGTTAATCTTTTGTACGTCTTTAACATAAAAAATGACAGGTTCTTGGTGCTTGGGGTTTAGGATGGGAGGTATGGATGGATGGCATGGAAATAACTCAATTCACATACTTCCAACAGGTGTGTCATTGTTTCTGTATAATTTTTATCTTTTTTGTTTCAATTCAGAAGAACATCCAAGTTAAAACATGACATTGCAAGCTGTTTTTCTTTCTATAACCTAACACTGGATCCTGCATTAGGCAGGAAGTCTTCAACTGGTACCAATATCCGTTGAGATAACATATGGGCTTGAACGAATTCTCATGCTACTTCAGGTATTATTGGCATCACTCTATTTTAGTTCTTAAATGATTGGATTAACTGTTCTTTGAAGTCTATTTGTAAGAGTTTGACTTTACGTTGAATTAGGCTTGGTTGACAGGGGGTAAATCATTTCAAAAAGATACAATATGCTGACGGAATCACATATGGCGAACTATTCTTGGAAAATGAGTATGTTTATGCACATGCAATCTCTTCAATTTCAAATAGTTCCAAATTAATGAGTAAAACAATAAAAAAATAATAATGAGAACTTTGGTCCCAACAAATTCCAAAAGTTGGAGCTTTTGTTATATCACCTTTACAATTGTCAAAAGAGATAAACTTTGTAAACCAGTCATTGGTTGTTTTCATATTGCGGACCCTTCACTGTAAATGTCATATAAATTATTTTCTGATCCATGACTTTACTTTCCAGGAAGGAGATGAGTGCATATTATCTTGAACATGCGAATGTTGATGACATACAAAAGCATTTTGATAACTTTGAGAAAGAGGCTCTTTCATTACTTTCACTCGGGCTACCAATTCCAGCGTAAGTTTCAAATTATTTTAACATCTCCTCCTGAAGGTTTTGTCAATCTCAATATTATAGTTCTGTTGTCATTTTAGGTATGATCAGGTTCTAAAGGCCTCTCATGCATTCAATATCTTAGACTCCAGAGGCTTCGTTGGTGTCACGGAACGTGCTAGATATTTCAGTCGTATGCGTAGGTGATTTTCTTTGTTCTCTGTTTTTCTAAAAGCTAGTATGTAATATAGTTGTGTGCAACATGTCCCTGTTTCTTTGAATTGAGGTGATTAATTTAATGACACTTCTCTTCTGAGATTAGAGTGTGGAAAGGCCGGACTTGCTGTTTTTGTTGGAATACCTTTTTCTTCAATGAAAGTTGCATTGATAAATGTGCTTAATTAATATATCTGTGTTTCTCATACTTATAACAGTCTGGCTCGGCAGTGTGCTCAGCTTTGGATTAAGACACGTACGGATCTAGGCCATCCCTTAGGAACTGTGTCTTTTGATTTAAATGATCATATCGTGTCAGGTTTAGCTGATACGAACCTCAGCAAGGTTAGCAAATAATATGAATTAATTATAATTTTAAAGTATACAAATGTAGTTATTATAATTCTTCGATACAAATGCAGTTATTATAATTATTCAATGTCCTTTGGAAACTATATTTTCTACTTCGATAGGTCCCGAATCAGCCCCGAGTATTTGTTCTGGAAATTGGAACAGAAGAAATGCCACCTAATGATGTGCTAGAAGCAAGCAAGCAAGTATGTTTAATTCAAATTCTAAAATGCTACTTTTTCATATCTTTATACAATTCTCCTTTTCCCCATTTAAATTGTTTATAGGGTAGGGATCCCTTGACAATGGCTACTTTGACAATCTTGACAATGGATTTTTAAATAAATTTGAAAACAATCTTAAAAACAGAAAAAATATTTATAGATATGTTCTTTTATTTATAGATCGATAATTTTAAATTTCATGCAATTTTATTATCATTTAGTAGTCTATCAAAGACCATTAAATTAGAACCGTTGCAAATTACATAAAGTATTGATATTCTTTGATGACCTATCAAACAATAATGAAATTGCATGAAATTTGAAATACTATCAATCTATAAGTAAAAGAACATATCTGTGATTTTTTTTTTCTATTTTTAAGATCTTATTTGTATTTATTTAAAAGTCCATTGTCAAGATTGTCAAAATAACCCATTGTCAAGGGATCCCTCCCCTTGTTTATAATCCATATCAGCTTAAGGCATATATACTTGTAATATCTTTATACAATAGTACAATACTCCTCTTTTTTTTCTTTCTAAATTGTTTATAATCTATATCAGCTTAAGGCGTCTATATTGGAAATATTGGAGAAAAAAAGATTAAACCATGGGGAAGTGTACTCTTATGGTACGCCACGCAGGCTTGTGGTACGATTTTCATTCAAATTAGTTTAATATAACCATATTATTATATAAAAATATTATTTCCTGTATTCTCTTTTTGTTTTAGCCCTACTTTGTTGTTTGTAATCATTTTATTCACCTCATTGTTATGTCTGAGTGTGAATATCTTAACTATTCCAGTGTTAAAATAATTGTTCTATATTCATCCTTAGTCGTTTTTCTGAAATAGTTTTAATTGTAGATTTGTGTTGAAAACCTTGATCCCAAACAAACAGAGTTAGAGATTGAAGTGCGTGGACCCCCTGTATCAAAGGCTTTTGACTCGGAAGGGAAACCCACTAAGGTCAATAATTTGTATAAAATCCTATGTAGAAATTTTAAGAGGATATAATTTTCTTCATTTCCTTATGATCTTTTTAATACTTTTGTATTAGGCTGCTGAGGGATTTTGCCGTAAGAATAACATCTCCATTGAATCTCTGTTTAAGAAAACAGAAGGTGTGTAAACTCATATTTTCATTTTGTAACAATTGAGAACTCAAGAGGATTTCTATATATAAATTATTTAAATAAATATATGTCATTCCATTATATAGGTAAAACAGAATATATATATGCCCAAGTCAAGGAGTCTGCACGATTAGCCATAGAGGTATTAATTCGTTACTTTTTTTCGTATTTCCCATTCCTCTAATTTAGTCATGCCTCTAATGACAAATTGAGCTGTCGTATTCATGTTCTGCAGGTTTTGTCTGAGGATCTACCAAGCATAATTTCTGGGATATCTTTCGCCAAATCAATGCGCTGGAATTCCCAGGTAAATGCAGATATGCTACTTTTAGTTTCTCAAAATAAATTTCAGAAAGGACATGTATGATGTATCTATTTTGGGGCAAGTTCATCGAACTTGAAAAATCAATAGTTCAGTTGTGTTAACATTTCATCAATCACCTATCAAATTGCACAAAATTTGATATACAATCTGATAAGCATCACATCTATAACATTACCTTTTTATTTTAACAAAATTTGATATCAAAGTGCCCTTTACCTAATCAGGGAAATTTCATTCATGGCTCTCCAGAGCTTTAGAATATTGTGTGCATGTTTTTTAAGATGCAGTATCATCTAATCCGGTCCGCTGCAACTAAGAGTTCCATATTTCTCTGTATATAACATGGAACAATGAGAAAGTTATATTGTTTCAAGATGCAGTATCATTCGTCCTTTTTCACTTCTTCGATAAGGCAAGCTATATTGTTTCAGTTGTGTAAAGAGAAACAATGAGAAAGTTGCGGTAGTTTGGGTGCCTTCCTCGTTTTTTCAGACAAAGGCAAAGTAGTACCTTCCTCGTTTTTTCAGGAGGGGTGATGTTTTTGTGCATGTGTGCATGCCTTCTATTTTTTTCTAGCTTCACAAGTACTTTCTTAGGTTGCATTTACATTTTGCATTCTCATTCTTTACAGATTTTGTTCAGCAGACCGGTTCGTTGGATTTTGGCATTGCATGGGGACTTAGTTATTCCATTTTCTTTTGCTGGAGTTTCTAGGTATATTTGACCTAATTTCCAACTTCTACTTTGCACTTGTTTGGCTCCTGGTTCTCTCTTAGCAACTCATCTAATGTTTGCATTCTACCTATACTACTTACAAAAAAAAGAGATCTCTAAGTTTTTTAGTGACCGCAGCACATTAATGTTCACCTGCTAGAGATGTAGTTGTGTCAGATATATATATATATATATATATATATATATAGAGAGAGAGAGAGAGAGAGGGGTAGATTATTGTGAAAACGTTTGCATTTCAGCCGATATGCAAACAGATCAAAAACTATATTTTAAAATCTCAAAATTTTCAATTTATGATTTCCATTAAATTCTTCATATGAAAACCTTGTGGGATACAAAAATTTGAAGTGTTTTGAGTTTTTTAAGCCACTCTTTTGAATTTTTGAAAAAATAGCTCTAAAAATAATAATAAATATTCAATGTTTGTGTTGTTTTTCAAAAATTCAAAAGAGCAACTTAAAAAACTCAAAACACTCTAAATTTTTGTATCCCACAAGGTTTTCATATGAAGAATTTAATGGAAGTCATAAATTGAAATTTTTGAGATCTTAAAATATATTTTTTGATACGTTTGCATATCGGCTGAAATGCAAACGTTTTCACAATAGTCTCTCTCTCTCTCTCTCTATATATATATATATAGAGTCCGACTATGGTGCTTTGCAAAGCACAGAGACGTTGTGTGCTTTGCGTTTTATTTTTAATTTCAAGTCAGAAATAATCGATCCGAACCGTTCAATCTAATCTTCATATAAAAATCTATTAGTAAACCAAATTTTATATTTTTTAGAATTTTTTGCTATTTTTTCTGATGAGGAGAAAAATGACTTGATCTGAGAATTCTGGTTCATCCAAAAATGATGGTTTTCCCCCTATCCAAAAAATATATAATTTGGTTTACTAATAGATTTTGATATGGAGATTAGATTGAGCGGTTTGGATCGATCAATTTTGACTTAAAATTAAAAATAGAGCGCAAAACACACAACGCTTTTGTACTTTGCAAAACACCATAGTCTAATTTTATATATATATATATATACTGCTGAGGGTTATATTGGTAAAATTTCCCAAAAGTCCAAAATTCTATGTGATATTAATGTTTCACGCACTTCTCCAGTGGGAAGCAGTCTTGTGGGCTTCGTAACTCTTCTTTGGCTATTTTCCAGGTAGGTTGTTTTCCTTTTCTGTATGTGTGCCTCCTTTCTGTGAATTAAATTATTGAGCTGAGGAAATAATGAGTCAATAAAATTTCAGGTGGAAACTGCAGAGCAATATATGAATAGCATTAAAAATACTGGAATCTTGATTGACATACAGGTATTTTAG
Source organism: Schoenoplectus tabernaemontani (assembly GCA_037127355.1). NCBI lineage: Eukaryota > Viridiplantae > Streptophyta > Magnoliopsida > Poales > Cyperaceae > Schoenoplectus > Schoenoplectus tabernaemontani. Next base: position 10,288,087 of record CM073746.1, read on the forward strand.
GGATCTCTTTTTTTTTTGTCTCCATAAGGGTCCTTTTTCCTAATATATTTATAACTTTTCTGACATACTAGAACCGGAAAGAGAAGATATTACAACAGTCTACTTTTTTGGCTGAAAGTGTTGGAGGGGTTCTTAATGTAGCTGATAGCTTAATGCAAGAGGTTGCATGTTCCTTCCTTTTTCCCCTAATTAGAAACATTGAATGCCATATCATTCTTTGTAACTTTGCTGCATCTATTTATAGGTTGTTAATCTTGTGGAGGCCCCTCTTTCTATTCTTGGAAAATTTGATGATTCCTTTCTGGAGCTCCCAAAAGAAATACTAACAACTGTATGTCAGATTTATCTCAGTGTAGTGTTGTTATTTACAGTTATGGTCTGTACCAGTACAATACTTGACAATGATGAGGATGAATGTCTAATCTAGGTTATGCACAAACACCAAAAATATTTCCCTCTGACATGTGCATCTAGTGGGAATCTACTGCCATTCTTTATTGCTGTAAGATTTTTCTGATTTTCCTAATTATTAAAGGTTCATAACTATATATGTTTACCATGTTTTCCTAAATTTTTGTTACCTGTCTCTGTCGTAAACACTTTTTAGGTCGCTAATGGTGCTGTTAATGAAGAAATTGTCCGCAAAGGGAATGAAGCAGTACTGAGGTTTGGCACATATAGTACCTTACTGAATTTCTTAAAAATTTAACTAATTGAATTGATCTGCAATTTCGTTATAGTAATCAATCTAATCTTTTTATCCGTTCCTCCCTTGGAGTTTAATCTTAATCGTGGAAAGCACTACATTGACAGAGCACGTTATGAAGATGCAAGATTTTTCTATAAGTTGGATACACAAAAGAAGTTCTCTGAATTCCGGCCTCATCTAAATGGAATCTTATTTCATGTAAGTTGTGTTCGAGTCGATCCTAATATGCACATTACATTATTAGAAATAGATGTTAGCTCCAACATTTTGAATGCCAGAATCTTGATACCTTAGCAGTCAGGTCGATGCTTGATTAGTTGTGTTTACCTAAAGTTAATTTTTGGTTTTCTCAACAGGAAAAGCTGGGAACCATGCTTGACAAAACAATGAGAATTGAGAAAATAGTTCCTGGTTTAGCCACAGCACTACAAATAGAACAAGACAAAATGCTGATTCTTGAAAAGTCAGCTTCTTATGTATTCTCAGATCTTTCAAGTGAGGTTGTAACAGAATTTACATCTCTTGCTGGGATCATGGCTCGACACTATGCTTTAAGAGATGGCCTCACACCAGAGGTTCACTGCTGTCTCTATTTTATTATAATAGTACATACTTCAGATGTCTTTTGTGGGCTTTTCTCAGCAATTTGGATCTTCAACTGTGTAAAACATAAACCAGGATAAGCCAGTAAAGTACATATACTTCATCCTTATTTGAATTATAACAAGGTCTATAGGAGAGTTAATTCTGCTTCTGTTGTTATGGTTGTGGCCAAAAATTGGCATGCATAAACAGAGGCGGTTTTGGTTGGGTACCGAATTGTCCAAAGCTCCATGTCCTGGAGTTTTTTCTCTATTCTTTTCTTGTATTTTCTGTCAAGCTAATATCTTAGGTGAAAAGAAACATCTTTTCTTTTGTAAATAAGCTTGGTTAACTGAAATTTATACAGGTTGCAGAGGCTTTATTTGAGATTAACCTGCCAAGGTTCTCTGGGGACATTCTTCCCAAGTCCAATGCTGGTATAGTCTTGGCTGTTGCTGACAGGTTAAGCTTCACCACTTTTCTTTATTTCTGCATTCATTGGCAGTTTCCTGCACAACATGGAAAATGGTCCAAAAAAACTTCCCTCCTTGCTCGACGAATCTGCATAAGATTATCTCAAAATTACCTATAGCTTGAGCAATCAAGTTCGCCTGATGGCATGTTAGTGGATGGTTGTGCATTGGCATCATACTTCCTATGTTTTGTCGGGTTGCACAACATATTTCATGTTTTGCAAGGCTATTTCCATTTTATTTTATCTTACAAGAATCTTTTTCTTTGCTGCTAAATTCGTTCTTTCTAAAATAGACTGGATAGCCTTGTTGGTTTATTTGGAGCTGGGTGTCAACCGAGCTCGACAAGTGATCCATTTGGATTAAGAAGAATCTCCTATGGACTTGTTAGTAATTTTCAAATACTCTTAACCATTCAAGCTGTCATTGTTCTCTTTTTTTTTCTTTTTTGTTTAGGTTTTTTGATATGATGTTTTCTTTTCTGCCCTCGTTGTATATATTTTTCAGGTCCAGATTCTAGTGGAAAACAATAAGAGATTAGACCTAAGAAATGCTTTAGGATTAGCTGCAGATGTGCAACCAATAGTAATTGATGATTGTGTCATTGATGATGTAAGCATGTATCTGCATAGATCCTATAATTTTAATATGGATCAGGAAAACACTGAATTCATTAATCTCTCTTGTGAATAGGTGATGCAATTTGTTGCACGGAGGCTAGAACAACTGTTGGTATGTTATTGTCTTAAGAATAAGTTTTATTAATTTGTTTTGACAACCAGAGCAACTGACCCAACACTTACCAGGATAAAAGAAACTGGAACTTGAACTTGTAGATACTTTCTCTATGATTTAGGCTGACCATACAGATTTGGTTCAATTCAGAAACCGATTTGTGATGAGAGCACAATTTGCCTTTAATCTTATTTTTCATCTTGTGCTAGGTGGATAAGGGCATTAATTCTGAGATTGTCAGATCAGTTCTTCTTGAACGTTCTAATTGTCCTTTTCTCGCATCTCAGTCGGCCACTGAGGTACGTTTCAAGTTCTTCGGACATTGCAGTTATTATTTAAAACTAATGTTTATGTATATTCTCACTTATTATTCAGATGGAGGCCTTGTCTAGGAAAGATAATTTCTCCAAAGTAGTGGAAGCATATTCCAGGCCAACTCGAATCATCCGGGGAAAGGACATCAGTGCAGACCTTGAGGTAATAAAAAAAATACAGAGCTTGTTGAGTGAGGGTTTTAATTTATTTTGGAGTGAGGGTTTTAATATGCATCCACTTGGTGTAACTGTGAGTCATAGGTTGATGAAGCTTTGTTTGAGAAAAGTGAAGAGATAGCTTTATGGAGTACTTACTTGGAAGTAGCTGCTAAGATCCATTCTGGTACTCTTCGTCTCTCTCCCCCTCTTTATTTTTGAGATCTTGGCAGTAGCTGCCAAGTTAATATTTCTCTCTCTCTCTCTCTCTCTCTCTCGTCCCTCTTCAGAAAATGTGACCTCTTTTGTCTCTTTTTGTAGGAGTGGATATTGGAACATTTATGCAAGTATCCTTGCTATTACTGAAACCCCTAGAAGACTTCTTTGAGAATGTATTTGTCATGGCGGTATGCTTGAAAATTCTCCTCTCTAAAACTGTTCTATCCTTTTTTAGGGGCATTGAAAGTTCCTGCGGTCTTCTTGAGCTGCTATTTTATGTTTATTTTGAAAGGATGTTCTTTTTTCAACTAGTTGTTTATCCTTAATTAGTTAATGCGTTTGTGTTTTCCTTGTATTTTCCAGGAGGATGAAAATATCAGAAATAATAGGCTGGCACTTTTAAATAAAATTGCTGGTCTTCCTAAAGGCATAGCAGACCTCTCAGTTTTGCCTGGTTTTTAACCATGAGGTGTTTATAAGTATATATCATTTCTTTTGAAATAGTGTCATTTTTCCTGTGTATTTAAATATACCGTGCTTGAGAAGCTTCCCCTTTTGGTGTGTGTGTGTGGGGGGGGGGGGGGGGGGGAATTCTTAGCAAATTTTGGACTAATATTGCAATAGCCACTTTGTCATTATGTGAGAATAATATGTAAATGTCATTGGTTGGTATATATGCATCAAGGTTTAAATGTTTGATCCCAACGCCCCCAAGCAAAAATTATTGAACGATACTCTTTGACAGAAAGGTACAAAGAATTGTAAATGGTGCGAGATTTTGCTGTGCCGTTTTTTTACTGATGTTGCAATCCATTAGTCCATAAAAGTACGTTCAAAAGATAAAGAGATCACAAGTCGATTTGAAGCGAACAAATGAGTAAATGGGAGGGAATACTTCACAACCAAGTAATGGTGATGAAGTTTTAAATATAAATTTAAGAAAGATCTTAAAAATGTAATAACTTTTATAAACATATTTTTGGACTTAGGGATTAGTTGTGTTTTAAATATCATACAACTTCAACTCCCCAACTATCATCCATTCTCTCCACTCATGACCCCCCCCCCCCCCAACTACTCTCCCTCCACACCATACGAGTGATCATGACGATCGACTCCCGCTTACCTCTCGGAATCATGAGTCATCGCAAACTCGTCACCGCTCCCGATGGTTGGTCCACCTTCCTCCTAGCATGGAGCCTAAAAATCAACCACATCTCCCTCGGTTCTTTAAGCCTTCCTAAATTGATCCATACTCGCCATCTCAAACCCAATAACCCGTAAAACTCATATAAAACCAACACTGTCGCTGCCAAATCTAACACCCATCAGCCTATCCCTTTACTTTCCATGGCCTTACATGATCCTAACTCCCGCCCCCACAAAAACACTATGCACCAAGATCACCTTGGAGCTAGAAAACGCCCCTTGAGCCACACAGAAAATCGTTACAACAACCACCCTCACTCATCTCTCCCCTACCTAGTTCTGCACCGTCTTCGAGGACGATTACAGTCACCTCACCCTCTCCCCCATGTCATATCGCTACTGCTCTTCTCTCAATCATCATCAGCTCAACAAGCTTCTAACATGGCTTCACCTCCCTCCAAACCCCTCCCACCCTCACTGGGAGTGTAGGTGCCCAGACTATTTCACATTTGGACACCACGTGGACACTTATAAGGGCCCCATAGTTTGTCGAGCTTGCCTCCACCAAGGTCACATCTCCAAACTCTGTCCCTCGAAGAAACCTTTCAGTGAATGCCCCTCTCCTCTCCTCCCCAGAGGAAACATGGGTGACTCCTCCTTACCCCGGGACAGACCATATACAGTGGAGGTGTTCCTCTAGGCGGATAAGGCTCTCACGTGACCTAGGTTGATAGGCGTCAGAGTCATACATCATCGATGCACGCTTCATCGAAGGTCACGGCCTTCCTCGGCTTAATATCGACCTTATGAGAGTTCTCCCACAACACACTAAATTCGATCTATCTCATTTATCCGGGGTCTATTACGTGCTCGATTTCAACTCACACATCTCTCACTCTGATTTTATGTGTGCTTGCGAGCTAGGACTCAATAAGAAGAGTTATATTGCCTTCCTATGGTCCCCAACACTGGGCACGAAGGAGAAAAAGTTTGGCTACAAAGCATGGTTAGACCTAGTTGACCTTTCGACGCAAACATAGACAGAGAAGGAGCATGCGATCATTGCCTCCTCCTTTGGACTAATCACCTCACACACGTCCCTCTTGCACGACCCATCGCTCGAGCGACTCCGTCTCTCGATTACGCAACCGACAACCTATCTAGAATTCCAAGAAATATCTCTCTATTTTTTACGTGGATGAAATTCTATGGTACCGATGGTAGTGGTGGGATGGATCAAGGAAGAGTCCACGTTTGAAACAATCCTTAACATATCACCAAGTCGAAGAGGTCTATGAAGACAAAGCTAGGAAAATATATGCACGATTGGAACTTGGAAAGATGAGAATGCTTTCACCTATCCACTGTCGCTTTCTCTAGGTCCCAGCTAATAGAAAACGAGAATTTGCCTCTCATCGACCTCCTGCCGGGTGAAAAAGTTATAGTAGATAGGGACTACATCATCAAACTATGCGCCAGAGCACCCCTATCTGCCATAAAAGCAGCGGTGCTGGCCATGCTCGGTGGACCAGATGGCCAAACCACCTCCCCTCGAAAACTAGACAAATTCGTTAGCCAACTAGCACCCTCCAGGTTATCTCCTAATTGAAGAGAAAACAACGACGCAAAAAGAAAATCCCCCTAAATATCCATCTCTCGAGCCAAATCTCGTATGATAATATATTTTCACGAGTATCGAGGCCCCACTACCAAATCACAAAGCAATTGTCCCTTCTGCACCCCACTAACTTAATAGCTCCTGTACTTAGCGTTATAAAGAGTCAAATCTCAACAGGCAAGGGGGACCACCAAGCCACATTGGAAATTGACAAAAACATATCGATGAGTGGACGGGGTCATAAGCTGCAAACCCAAGTCAAAGCACAACCCACCACAGAGTCCCATTTGTTTAGTAATGGGCCAGTTAAAAAGAAGGAAAAAACCAAAGACACAGGACCCCAAAACACCAATTAGTTGTCTTATCACGGGCCCAACACCACTACCCTCTAGCAACTAGCAGTCTTAATAATTCCCCATGCCAATAAAGACCTAACACATCCCTACAGGCCATACTCTCCAATCTTCCTGCAACGCATGGCCTGACCCCTCTCTCTACCCCAATTCACTCAAAAAGATGTTCCCTCGCACCTAACAACAGAAATCTATTACTCTCCAAATAAAAGACCCTCTCCTCTCTATAACCCAGACAACCCTTCACCCTTGCCGCCCCAACACAAACTCTCATCCTCCATCCACATCAACGAATACGGCTTCAATCTGAATTATAATTTAAATATGCCCCTCGTAACACTAACTGCATGCATCAAACGCAAGACCCCCCAACCACTAAAGCTCCCGGCTGCTACCAGCACTCCGCAGGTTCCCTCAGCCTCCGTTAAGAAGTGACACAACTCACCCAAATTAAAAATGATGAAAGTCACAACTAAAGAAGGTCCAACAGGAGGGCTGCGTCATAGTACTGATGTGCAGTTTTATAATTAACCATTTTCCCAAACCTAGTTTGCAAGTATACAACCATCAATTGTAGTATTTTAAGTGTCGAATCCACAGGGACAGGTCAATCCTCTAAATTAAACTTTAATATTTAAACCTAAGCTACCTAAGATTGTTTGGTGATTTCAAAGATTATGGCATAACAATTAACTATAGTAACGAGAGAAGTAAAATTAAGACTAATCAAGTAAATAAGGTTCTAGGGTTCGGAGTTTCACAATATGCTTTCCTTGATGATAATGGTTCGATTGATTCGATTGACTAAGTTATGGATACTGACGTCAATTTGTTTCTAAGTAAAGATTTATCATCTCAACACAATTTCTAAATTAATTTGGAGTGATACCCTCATATTACACCAATTTAATTTAGGTTTTTATGGCACAAGTCAAGTTAGGCCTACAAGTCGATTTGCTTAGCAATTATGCGTTTAACAAAGTACAAGTAATCCTAATAATCCTCTAAAATGCTAACATTCCCTCTCGGGCTTGATTAGATCTTAGCGTTTCTTTTTGGTCTAAAATTTAGGTCTCAATTTCTCAATCTCAACTTAAACCAACAAAATAAGCATTCAAGCAAAGAAATAATAACAAACAATCGATACAAAAGAATTCTTAAATTAACAAGCAAGTTTTATGATTAAACTCCTAGCCCTAGAGAGATAATTAGCCTCTCATGGCAAGAACAAGTACAAGAGAAAACATGAAAAATATGAAGAAAAGAAAGGGAAGAATAAACCAAAGATCTTCAATGGTGCACGGCCTATTTCCTTCTCCTCCCTTCTCTCTCTAAGCCAAGACCTCTTTTCTCTCTCTAAAACTATCTAATTTCCTCTTGGATCATTATTTTTCCGATTTTCTTCGTTATATGGAGCAAAACGAACCCAAAAATGCCCAAAAACTCCCAACGAATCTCTCAAAAATTACAAATAACTGTTATGAGGTCAGACTGAAACCGTCTGCAGTCCGCAACTGATTTTATACGGTCCATAGATACTGACTCTAGTACCCGATTTTACTATTTTTCTTATAACTTCCTTGTCTGATGTCCGTTTTGCTTCAAATTTATGTCGTTCTTCTTCATTTTTCATGGGCTTTCATTTAATCTTGAAAAATAATAAAATCTAGGCCGTAACTTGAACTTGTAATTTAAACTCTAATTAAACTAAATTAAACCTAATTAAACCCTAAAAAACTAAATTATGAGACTAAACCACATCTAAAATATAGTACTTAAATTATCCTATCAAGAAGGCATCACTATTTTCCGACCTAGTTGCAACCCCTAGCAAAGCCAAAATGAGGCAGAAGCAAGCGGTCACACCAAAGGCACTCAAACTAGCCATTGAGGAAGCAGACTTACATGACAACTTATGTTAGGAGAAGGTTAACTCTACACTGCTAAACGAGGTGACTATTAATAAGATTACTAAGTTTGTTTCTCTACCGACAACACATGGAATGCAACCAAACCGGATCACGCAATAAGGAAACACACACAATGAACTCCTGAGGTTACGTCCACTTAAGTCCTCCAGGGCCTTCCACCACTAGTGTCACTCAGGTTTCGCCAAATGATTTGCCTTTCTATTCTCCACAACTTACAGAAACAATGGCTAAAGGAGTGGCAAACCCTAACACAACAAACAAACCACTCACTTTGCTTGACCTGGGCTTTCCTCCATCTAATGAAGATGAAGTAATGGAAGACACAATGCTTGAAGGGATAAATCTAAATGACATTGAGGTGACTCGTCTGGGTGAAAAGTAATGATGATAAGGATTGACATTAGAGTAACATATCCTTTTGTATTAGGTTATTTAGAGTTTCAGTCTATTTTGGGTAATAGTTTACGATGAACTTGGATAATTTAGCAATATTAAGTTAGAATGTACGAGACATTGACGATCAAAATAAATGTCTGCTAGTCAAGGACACGGTTAGGGCATCCAAGACCTCTATTGTATGTTTTCAAGAAACTAAATTAGATGAAATCTCTTTTGTTAAACTCTCAACTATTGTGCCTCCATCTCTTTTTAATTACTCTCTCATGCCTTCCATAGGGACAAGGGGTGAAACTCTGACTTCACACTAACGCACTCTTATACATTTACCTATTCTGTCACTGTTCTTCTCACTAACATGATGAGTTTCCAGTTTATGCTCTCAAAAGTGTATGGCCCCACCGACACAACACTCAAAGCGGACTTTCTCAATGAAATAAGAACAATTGCATGCCTTCACGATATCCCCTGGATACTTCTTGGAGACTTCAATATCCTATGAACACCTCATGAAACCACCATAACCAACCATAACACCCACTCGATGCTTGATTTTAACTTCGTGATCTCCGTCTGGACCTACACGAGATTTCTTTGTTTGGTCACCTATACACACAGTCAAACAAAAGGCCCACACCCTTATTTTTAAAATTGGACCGTATTCTACTCTCCAATCATTGGGCTACCCTAACCACCCACGTCCCGGCCCTAACTTGACTTTCCCACCACTACTTCTAACCACGTCCCCCTTTCACTCAATTTTAAACGAATTGAAACTCAAATAAATCATCGTTTTCATTTTAAAAGATACTAAGGATATAATACACAAATAATTTCATAATTTCACAAAGATGCCGAGGATATAATACACCATGCATGACACTCCATATCCTTTACCTCAAACACAACTGTTAATCTCGTCCTCAAATACAACAAGGTAAGAAAAGACATCACAACGTGGGCAAGAGGCAAATTCCATGGCCTCAATAATATGCTCCCGAGAACCAACCACTGCATATAAATTCTCGACAGGGCAAAGGAACACAGAACCCTATCCAATCAAGAGCGACAAATAAAGATCAACGTAAGACAACATGCATATCATTTGGCATACATTAAAGAAATAAAATGGAAACAATGATCCTCATTGAACTGGTTAAAAAAATGGGGATAAAAACACCAGGTATTTCCATGCCTTCGCTTCAACCCGACATACCATAAATTTCATACCAAAAATCGAATCTAGACATCAAACAGCCAATGTCCAACCGATTACCCTATCACACACTGGAGATCTTGAAAGAATTTTACTCTTACTACTTAGAGATTCGTGAATCCAAACCACAGCAGCTGCTAATCCCCAACCTCTAATACCTTTACCCTGACCAAATTAGCAACCCACTAAACCCTTAACGACAACGACAGACAATCTACGGTCACTTATTGACCCAATCACCCTACAAAAATTAAAGCAAGTGGTATTCTCACTACCAAAAAATAAAAGTGGTTGGCTCGGATGGTTTACTTATAGAATTCTTTCAGCGCTACTGGGAAACTATATGAAATTACCTTTTCTAGACAGCACAAGCGTTTTACTATAACAGGCTCGATCTCTTGAGGATTAACAAAGCATCGATAACCCTAATCCCCCCAAAAAAATAAAGCCTCTGCTGTATAAGATTTAATTTCGGCCGATCAACATCCTCTTTGTACTCCCCAAAATCATCACAAAAATTCTAGCGACTCCTCTTCAATCGCTACTTCCTATCCTAATACATGCTAACCAAATTGCTTTCGTCAAAGGATGTCAAATAACACGAACATTCATATCTACGTGTGAAATTTTAACCTATCTTTCAAAAAAAAATTCCCTCAATTTTCTTTAAAATTAATTTCCGTAAAGCCTTTGACACCATCTAATGGGATTATCTACAGGAAGTGCTTAGGGCCCGTGGTTTCCCCGCACTTTGGATCTCATGGATTAAAAATTTACTCATCTCATCTACATCCCACATAATTGTCAATGGACTGAACAGTGCAGATTTCTATCATAGAAGAGGCTTAAGGCAGGGGATCCTCTATCACCGTTACTGTTCATTATTGCCACATATGCACTCCAAACCCTAATCCAAAACCTACAACCTGACCTAGTCAACTTTTCGACCTTCCGAATAATAGTACTTCAATATGCGGATGACACAACCATACTCACTCCAGCGCACGCTACCAACCTTAAAATCATAAAAGTGGCTCTGGACACATTTGGGGCGGTCTCAGGTCTGGACATAATTTATCCAAAAAGCAGATTCCTTCCGATCGCAATTCACCATGACTTAATACCAACAATCCAAAATATTATCCAATGTTGTCCTTTAACCCTGCCCATGGAATACCTCGGCCTCCCCCTAACGATTAACTGACCGAACAAGGAAGCCTTCCTTCCACTCATAACTAGTGTTCAGAGACGCACAGATGGTTGGTCCAATAAACACCTATCCTACCAGGGAAGAAACATTTTGGCCAACGCAGTGCTAAATGCTATGCCAATCTATTATATGCAAGCATTCATTTTGCCAGCCTGGGTCATACAAACCCTACAAAAGATCACACGTCGATTTCTTTGGAGGGGTCCATCAGTAACTTACTCTGGTGGACACTGTTTGGTACCATGGGCGAAGGTCACCATACCTAAGTCGCACGGGGGACTCGGAATGACTGACCTTAAATTACACTAGCTCTCAAATGGATATGAATAGGGTTGAAGGACCCAACCTCCCTTTGGTCGTCCAATCTCACTGCAGTGGGCATTAACATGCCCCTAACTATTAACCAAACACAAACACATAACCTCTCCTTCTACATCAATGACATCCTCAAACTCCTACCCATCTTCACCCCTGTCACGTCATCAGACTCCTCCGGTACACTCAACTGGAAATTGACTGCTGCAGCTACATTCTCAGCCAAGTCAGTATATGACATTCTCAATGAACCGAGTATACACTCTCCACAATTCGTAAGAATATGGAAGATACAAGTTCTGTCGCGAATTCGTTTCTCTATCTGGTTCCTTCTATATGACAAACTCAACACAGCAGATAATCTTCTTCATAAGGGTTGGCCGGTGACGCCTTCATGTGTCATGTGCAGTTCACAATCGCCGGAGGATGCTGCCCATCTCTTCAACACATGTTCCCTATCGCAAAAACTACATACTACATGCCTTCTACCAACCCAAAATCAGGACCGATCAATGATGGACTCATGGACAGCTGTCGTCCGTGCAAAACAGGAGGAACTGTGGGCGACCATTATGTGGATACTATGGAAGGAACGTAACAGCCGTATCTTCAGAGGCCTCGCCAACACACTACACCGAATGACGAAAATGGTTTGGGAATACAGGATGGAATGGCACAACTCAACGGCCAGATAATGAACGACAGCTATAAAGTTTGGTTGATGGATTAGACACTGTTAAAATTGTAATAAGGAAGGAGATTATTTTTTGGTTCTTTTCTTTTCTTCACCCTCCCTAGCTTCCTCCTTACATTGTACTTTTTTGACTTTCTTTAATAATATATTTACAGTAGGCATTTCGCCTTCTGGCTCAAAAAAAATATCATACAACTTTGAATGTCATCTGATATTTAATATTTTATTAAAGATAATCAAAATTAAAAATTGCACGACATTTATAACCGTTTAAATTTAATTAAGTGAAATAACAAGTGATACTCAAATTGTGTGAAATTTAAAATAAAATAAATCTATAAATTCAACACTATATTTCTAGAAGCTTTCCTACTTTTGCAAATTTCTTGAATCTATTTGAAAATTTGCTGTGGAATTATTAAATTAATAGTTGTGAAGAAATCCTACTCTCAATTTAATAATCCGCTACAGCCTAAAAGCAAATTATATTGCGTTGTGGTGGTGTAGCCATTGTATTGAGGTTTTGCTTTTGATGTGTTATTCATTGATGATTAAAAAAACATGAAATTCAACTTCGGACAGAGGTCAATAGTCCATCTGAGCGAACTCCACGGATGAATACACTAAATTCAAATGCCTCCACGTTTTAAATTTTTAATAACTTAAAAATAAAAATAAAAATATCAAAATAAAATTATTAAATTTGATCTAATATTATATTATCTTCTTATATAAAAAATTATTTATTTTTTCACTTTTTTATATGGATCAATGAATTAAAAAATCAACGTCTAAAATTATTCATATCAGTGTATTTTTCAAGCTCTTAATATCATATAAAATAATGTTCAAATGTCATATTTTTTTTATGTATACATACATTGTAAATCAAATCTAACGGTTTTATTTTAATAGTTTTAATTTCTGAGTTATTAGAAATCTAAAAATAGAAGATAGGATAGAGACACAAAAAGTAAAGGCATTTGTCGTTGGACTTTTTAAGTTAAACTAAACAACAACATGAAAAATTTTAGTTGGTCTCTTTTGCTAAAAAATGATCTCCAGTTACCCTAAAAAGATGATCTTCAATTCTCCTTAACACCTATTGCCCAACAATACTCCATCAACCAACACTTAAACATGATCAATATAATCTACAGCACCGCGCTCCAAACAAAAATAAAGGGAGGAAAGCGGAGAGAAAAACTTGGCAAGTAAAATTTATTTGTCTAAATAAAGTTTATTTGCTAAATAACATTACATTTTGAGAGGGGAAAGAGGGACAGGAAGAGAATAAGGGTGTCAATAATATTCTTTTATTCATTTATCCGATCTATATCGTGTTCGATAAGATGAGTATGAATAAAAAAAATTATTAACTTATTTGATATGAGTAAGGTTAAGAATTTTTTTCGTTAAGTAAATGGATAAAGATATGAGTAAATATTATTTTGTACCTGTTTTTCATGTAGGGTAAATTATTAAAAAAATAATCTAAATTATTCCAAATAATTATCTCATTAATATTAGTTGTCCTGAGTTTTGTGTCTTAATTATTATGAATTATAATTATTATTTTCTTCAAATTTAACCATTTTATACATTATAATATTTAGTAGAGTACTTATTAAAATGATTGAATGAGATAATATAATATTTTATTTTAGACAAAATATTGTTTTTATTTTAATCTATTTTATTTTCTTGTTAAAAAGTTTGACAAAAGATGTTTGTATTTTTTTAATTTATTTATTTTGAAATGACTCAAGTTAGAATTGATTGTATAGTTATATTTTGGTTTTATACTAACAAAATAAGATATATTTGTATGAAAGAAATGAGTTTGTATATTTTTTATATAAATGATGATAAACTAAGTAATATATTAGTATTATTCATTAGCACCCTTTACCATTTCATTAACCGTTTATTTTAACGGGTAAGAATAAGATATGGATAAGTCTAATTTTAATGAATAAAGGTAAAATATGGATAAAAATAATTTTATATAAGTATGATAATAAAAATATCTTCATATAATCTGTACCATACTCATTAACACTCCTAAAAGAGAGAGGAGATAAGTTTTTCTATACAAATTTAATAAAATTTGTATCCTTCAGATTGAAATATTAAAATTTTATTCCTCCTCTCTCACTCGTTTTACTTCTCATTTCTTCACTCCCGCTCCTCCTCATTTGTGAACCACAATGTAACTTTCGAAAAGAGACTACGAACTACCAACTATTAAAGACAGACAAACACTTAAACATGACCAACGAACCAGTTATCAATACTTAAAAGTCACCCACATACCATCAATAAATGATAACATTAAATGTGTGAGAAATACAATTCTGTTGTCAAGGGTGTGCTCCATAAATTGATGGAGGGGGGCAAAAAGGGAGGGAATGAGTGAGAATGAAGTCGAATCTGTATTTGCTGCTATAAAAATTGTGATAGGAAAAGCATGACTGCGGATTTTAATCATCGACTTTATTTAAATAATTATAATTAGATACAGAGAACTATCATTATTAAATGAGTCTCACAGTTATAAATACAAAGATATAACTATATCATCGAAATAAATATAACAGTAGATACATTTCCAAAAAAAATCCACTCTAAACCGAAGGGTCACAATTAGAACAGAAATTTATTAAAATTTTCTTTTTATTTATTTTGTCCTCGTTCCCTTCTCGTCTCCTCTCCGAAATTTGTGTTTGTGGAACAATTAAATTACATTTGAATAATCCGAATATTTTTTCTCTCCTCTTCCCTCCCATTCAATATCTCATTCTCGAGAACGTCCTTAGATTTCTTTTTTTTTTTTGCAAAAAGTGAATTGGAGAAGAAAAAAAGAAAAATGCAAATTATATTATGATTATGGTTATGATTTATTATTATTATATTATTATATTATCATCACTATTAATATTATTATATTACTATTATTATTTATTATTATATTATCATCACAATTAATATTATTATATTATTATGATTATGATTATTATTATTATATTATTATATTATGATTATAAATATGATTATAATTTATTATTATTATATTATTATATTATTATATTGTGATTATGATTATATTATTATACTATTATGATTATGATTATTATTATTATCATCATCATGATTATGATTGTTATTTTATTATTATTTGATTATGCTATACTATATTATGATTATTATTTATTATTATATTATTATAATTAAGATTATAATTATAATTTATTATTATATTATTTATTATGATTATGATTATTACTTTATTATTATCATTATATCATGATTATTATTAGTATTAGTATTAGTATTTTACTATTATTATTATGATCATCATCATCATCATTGTTAGTATCATAATTATTCATATTTTAACTATTCTAATTAACAACTATCAAACAATATTTTCGCTCTTCCGAATAGTCATGAATACTATTATTCTACACTCTTTCAAAAGAACACTGTTCTATCACTCTTTCAAGATTATTCCTTAATTTGCTAAACAAACCCAAAAATATATAAAAATAAATGGGTAAATAACCTCCAGCAACACTTTTCAAGCTCCTTTACATCATTGTCATTTTCATGTATGGTTGCAGTGATAGCACGACCGGCCTTAAAGATTAATTTTGAATGCTATAGTTGGCAAAACAGGTAGCCAATTTGGAGCACCTGAGCCACTGATTAGAGAGGTTGCCATTTTTCTCGAGTATAAATCTCCGTGTTGACATCATCATTCACACTACTAGAAATTTGGTTGATAGTATCGGAAATTTAGGTGCAGATTAAGTGATCTGTGTCAAACTCGGTATTAGCGACTAATATTAGGATCTCCTTGTCGCGGCTATCTCATTTTCGTAATTTCGCTAAAGAGCTTTGTCTACTCCCATCACACGAAGCACGCCACCAAGTGACGGCTCCATTCATCTTTCGCATGGCTGAGTCCGTACCTTGGCATTAACTTCCTTTTTAATCATTTTGTTGTAAAAAACTTCCTTTAATCACTCCAAAAAGTTATTAATTAGAAGATCAGTAGATTTTGTTAAAGAAGTTGCAAGAAAAAAATAATATGATAATGTGTTAATGACAAACTTGAACATATGTAAGCAATATGATGTAATTTAAGTTTATTTGATTATCTTCAAAGCTGATAAAATAAATCTGTACGTTTTGTCTTCACTTCAGTCGACAAAAGCAATCCTTTTTTTTTCACAGAAATGTTCTACTTAAAATATTTAGGAGTAAATATGATATATATGCAGAACCTAATTAGATTCAATTTGAAAATAATAAGTATATATGTCGTTTTTAAGTTTGGATATTAATAATTTTAGAATATGAGAACAAATATAATAATGGAAAGGGATCACTTGACAATTAATCCTTAACAATGACTAGGACTGTAAACAAATCAAATTCAATCGAACTAATTAGTGTTTGAGTTTGATTTAAAATCAATTCGAACTAAATCGAACACGAACTAAATCAAACTCGAATAAATCGAAATCGAACTAAATTGAACTCCAAATGAATGTAATTATTTTAATTTTTATATTTATTTTCATATTATCAGAAATAATTAGAGCTAAAATAATTAATATTTTATTAATTTTATTTTAAAATTTATAAATTAACTAATATTTATTAATTTAATAATAAAATAACAATTTCTCATTAAGTTTATAATAAAATAATTATATTACATATATTAATGACTAGATAGTTAAAATACATGTAAATAATGAATATATCGAACTATTACGAATCGAACTCGAACTAGTTCATTAAAAATATTATCGAACATAATTGAATCAAACTAATAAAAAAGTCTAATTGAATGAATCGATCTCGAGATAAAATCAAATCGAACACCGAACAAATTATGAATTATGAAATTTTCTTGTACCCCTAATAATGTCACAATAAATAAATTGGAAAAAAACTTAAATATAGAGAAAATTTTGTAGATTTATTTATCAACTTATAGATTAATATTATTTAAAATTTTATATATTTAGTTATCATTTGATAGTCCATTCAAGATCATTAAAATTTTATATAGTCTGTAATGGTTATAATTTAATGGTCTTTGATGATCATCAAATGATAACTAAATTATTATGAACTTAACATCAATGAATAATATAATCTTTTTATTTTAAAAAGTTTAGAAATCAAATTATTTTTATTTCAAAGGTAATGGACTTATTTAGTATAGTTTAAAGCTAAAGAATAACTTGGGTTTCTTGAGGAAGTTCAACAACCAATTTGGTGTTTAATTTTTTTTTAAAAAAAAAATCAAAGATTAACTTGATAAAAATGAAAGTTTAGAAACTAACTCCGTTCTCTTTAGAAGGTTCAAAGACGGGAAAAAAATGAATTTTCCCAGTTAATTACTTGTTCTTTTTTTCTAAGCAATATGTTGATACCGTTATCTATATATAGGAATCTTAATCTTCTTCATTATATACATTTGCGATAGATACAAATTAATTTTCATTTTGAATAGCGCCTCTCAAAATACAACATCAACGTCAATGGATATAAAATAAATATTATAGATATATTCTTCATTATATAAAGGGGAGGAACCTTGGCAATGACCACCAATCTATAAGTAAAATGACATATCAATTTTTTCTATTATTAAGATTTTTTCTTTATTTAAAAATTCATTATCAAAATCGTCAAAATAACCCATTGTCAAAGGATCCTCCCCTTATTTAAATAATTTGTTTATTTGATTTAAGATACATTTAACACCATTTTATCATTGAATAAAAAACATAAAGTTAACCATAATTTTTTAAACCATGTGAAAATATTACAAAATTGCATTAATCTTTAATAAACATCGAAATAAAAATATTTGGTCTAGATATGTTCTGTATGAAATAAGTAAAATAAATAAATTATATGCAATAAAATTTGATCTCCGCGCCATATTTTCAAGGTCGCGCCGGTATTCTTTTAACTTTTTTAATATTTTTAATACAACAAAGGCAATTATTGAGATAAAAACTACCTTGATCCAATTCTTTTATCAAGAGAAAAATAACCAATCCAATTCCAGTTCCGAAACGACAATACCCAACCCTAGATCGACGAAGACAAATTAGAAATCACCAGCGATCTCTACCAATGTGTTCCGAGGAAGATGGAGACAGTCGGCCACCTTCCCACATTATCACCCGCTGCGACGAGAGTCATCAGGCCACTTTGCACTAATCCCGGACCTAGAGTCGTTGCCTTTTCCTTGCTTTCTCCCTCATATATTCTTAATTACAAATAGAAGTAAATCATCTATCCTTTCTTTTATAATATGAAACTATTTGATTTGTTGTGTTGTTTAATTTGTGAATTGGCTTGGCCGATCTTTGTGACGGGTCCAAATAATTCCATAATTTTCATTTAGTATCTGGCATATTTTTTCTCGGTTCACTTGATTAATTCTGGGTTATTTTTTATTGATCACTTGTACTTCATGGTAATCTAATTTAATTGAGCGCGATTGATGTACAGTTGAATTAGAAATTTTGTACTGCAAGATCGTAATTTGTGCGGAGGATGGCCATCTCGGGCTTAAGGTTAAGAGTTCTTAATTAACTATTTATCATCAACCTTTCTTCATACATTCATTGCAGTTTTTATTAAATATTTTTACTTTTTTTTTTAGAATGAAGCAGGTAAGGTCAATAAGCACGAAATGTTGATTAAGAGTCATCTCCAATAGAAAAAAGGTAAATCCGATAGAAAATGGGTAAGTTTTGAGAGGGTGTTTCATCTCTCTCAGCATTCTTACTAATGTCTTTATACATGCTGTTAACTTTAACTAGAATCCCATCTTTTTCATTTCAGGGGCAGATACAGAGTTATAAAAGATAAGAGAAGGCTATATCAAATAAGAGATCTGCATTCAATTTAGAAAAAAATTACGTCGACATTGACTACATCCATCTGAAGAATTTAGCTTTATAATGATATTTTTATAAAATTAGTGAATAATTTGTCATTGTATTAAAAAAAATTGAGTTTGCATTTTTTTTCATTTATGTGATCAATGTCAATGTGAATGATAAATATTATTGCTCTATTATAATTTATTTCATTTATTTTTCTTAGATGCAGATGCAAATTATAGCTCATAATATATAGATGATCAAAGAATGAATATAGAAACAATAGTATATTTATATATAAAAAATGCCCCAACATCACTGTCACATTAATGATATAGTAGCAGCCAAGTCGCTACAATAGAAGGTGGTTTATATGCTTTATTAGTAGCAAACATAGTAGTGACATATATCTTGCTACTAGTAACTCTTTAGTAACGGATTTAATTGTAACAACATAATTTTCTTTATGTAGCGAATTATAGATGTAGTGACGGTTTAAGGTGATACAACGATAATGGTTGTCGCAGCTATAAAGCCGCTACTAGAATCATTTGGTACAAATATATAGTGGCAGAAATTTAGTGACAAAAAGACCGCTACTATGATATCAATAGTATCGATTATGACCGCTACTAAACTAATTTTAACCGCTACTACATGACTTTTTTCTAGTAGTGACCCGTTGGTTTCCTTCTACATAATATTTGAAGAGAATAGAAAGAGTAGACAAGAATTGAAAAGTGAAAATGAATTTTATTATCTTCACTACATCGTTTACAAAATGCTATGCTATATATACACACTTGTTTACTCTTGAAAGGTCGAAAGAAGAAACTCAAGAGAAAAGCCAAGATCAAACTCTAAGAGCTGAAGCAATACAATCCCTATACAACAAAGAATTGTATCAATGCCAAGCCAGTATTTTGATACAGCCAATCACAAAAAATTTCAATGTGATTTTGTTTTCAAGGCTGACCAGGTGCCAAAACTGTGAGCAACCACCTGATCAAGCCATGACTTGTGTCAATTGTTGACAAGTAATCAGTTTTTGACCAAGTCATCTTCATGAGAATGGATTGAAAGTCAATTTCACAAGACTGATCAGGTACCAAAATTGTGAGCAACCATCTGATCAAGACTAGATTTGTATCAATTGTTGACAAGTAATCAGGTTTTGATCAAGTCAAACCCTAATGAACATCAATATTGGTGTTTAATTAGGGGGAGTTTTTGCAAGAGAATTTATTTGGCAGAGACACTGAGCTACAACTGAAATCTGGAATTTATTCAAAAAAAAATAAAAAATAGGATTTTGTGATCAGAAAATTTTTAGTACAAGAAAACAGGGGTAAAATAGGAATTTAAAAATATAGAGATGATTATCATGAATTAGAGAATTTAGATGAAAATTTCATGATTTTTGGATGAAAGAATCTGTTAAAATAAATTGGAGAAAAAAAATCGGGCTATTTGGAAGGCTGAGATTTAATCAAGAGAGTTTTATGGGTACAACTTGGAGCTAAAGACCTAGCTGGGTGTAAATAGGGGATAATAAGCAAAGATGAGCTAATACGGCGTTGAAGAGGAGTTTGAAAGAAAAAGAAATTTGTATAAATTTGGTGCATCCATGTTGTCTCTCATTAAACATGACGTGTGGGGTCGGTCCATGAACACCACGCTCACCCGAATTGCACCACTATCCCTTTTCGTTCTTTCGCTGACAGTGGGCCCCACAGAGACGGAAACTCCTCTCTCCCTCTCGTTGCTGCCATTTCTTCTCTGCTGACCCAATTTTGAGCAGGAAATAAATCGGAAATGGGAAACAACTCAAACGGCGACAGAATTTTACAAATTATATACCGTTGGAAAGCTTTCAGCAAGGAGAACATTTTAGAATAATTTATTTTCAGTTTCATGCACTGTGAATCACTCACACTCAAGGGAAAAGAAATCGGGTATAGAGTTCAATCGGGTGATTTGGCAAGTAATTGGACAAATTGGTAGCTTGGGAGGCACTATGTGGGTCCCACGATTCTGTTGAGACCGTTGCTGGCACAAAATTACTACTCATTGCATAATTTCCTCAATGGGATGGGTGCACGGGACCACAACCGACTTTAACAGAAAATCTGAATTGGTGTTTGAGAAGAGAAAACTGGGATTAGAGCAAAGAGCAGAGGCAGTTATCACCAATTGCCACGCTGGCAATCCAAACCAGAGAGTGTTTACATAACAAACACAACAGAAACTTACCTGTGCCATTCGATTACTATATCAAAGAAAACACAAATTGTGTTTAGAGGAAGCACAATTAGACAGTTAAACTCTGGTTAAGCCTTATATATACCTCAAATTATAAGTGAGCAACCCCCCCAGTGTAGATATTATCCCTATACACATGCTTTCTTATTAGGCAAGAGGAGGAGATCTAAAATCCTGGCAATTGAGAGCAACGGAGGGAGAGAGGAGGAGCAGTACCTACACAAAAGCATACAACACCCCAAGATCACTTAAGAGCCCTAGAGAGCAAGTAAGAAGCTAATTTGACCAATTGATCTCAACAAGTGTTGAAGACTCGGTGTACACTCATCTCTCTCACCATTAATAGTCAATTAAGAGCTTGAAGCTACAAGAACAGAAGAGAGGTAATGTATTTAGCAAAAGCTAAAGGTTTGAGAGGCAATTGTATTCAATTTGGATCAATTTAAGAATTTTCAGTAATGTTACTTATATTTTCGCAATTATTCTTTTTAATTTTGTTGAATTTCTCATCTTCTTTGATCAAATCTTCTCTTTGAGCTGTCGCCTAGTTGTTTTGATCATTTCTTTGCCATCTTCTTGTTTCTTTATTGACTAATTCGGCTATTAATGGATTGAATCGGGTGTATCAATATGTGCTAGTCGAAGACCGAGCGATCTCCTAGCATTGCATCTCGATAACTAACTGATCGAAGACCATAGGTCTCTCAATATTTGTGCTCTCAATTGATTGCTCAAAGGAATTGATTTTAACAAATGAAATCGGTTGAAACTCTGAGCAATTGCCGAGAGTCGAAGTATAAACATGGCAACACCGATTGCAACATCAATTGAAAGGTCCATATATTCAAATTGACTCTCAAGGCATAGACGATTGATTATGTGACGATGAGAAATGTCAATTTTGACAATCAATCGAGAGCACAGGAGCAACTATGGAGTCAGTGATCGGTACTGATCTTCCGTGCTTGTTTCGCGATAATTCAAACTAGAATAAACAAAACAACAAGCATAAGATGTTCCATTAGTGATAATTAGAGTTTGTCAATGATAATTAGAACTTCAATTTACAAGATAAGTCAAAGATCATGAAGAAATGTGCTTTAATCGCGAGATGGATGTTCTCGGCACCGAAGTTCGGTACAGACTTCAATCAATGGAGGTAGCGCCGATGATCCACCACCCCGATGGACAATCGGGGAGTATAGACCAACTCCCTATACTAAGGCGACACTAATGGTGGTGGCCGATCTCCGATCAGGTCACCGGAGCAACAAGATTGTCTCCGCAGCACGTATCTTAAAGCGTGAGAGAGAGAGGAGACAGAGAGAAACGGTTGCAACACTAATCTCAAAAAAAATCACACGAATCTTGGGGTATATCCAAGGGATCTGGACTGCTGAGTGTTAGAGATTTAAAGTGCAAGTCAATCTGGGCCTTTGATCCATTTAACACAAATCTCAGTTAAATCCAACTGCCCAAGTATAATAAAACATTAAATAAAAGATCTGTGCTAATCTTGATATAAATCCAATGGTCCAGATTAATCCATACATTAATCTCGGCCCGGTTGATAAATGGGCCCAATTCGCATCTTGGCCCAGTACACTAAGCCCAAAAATCAATTAATAACAGGAAATTAAAAATAAAGAGTAAATAAATTATTTAAAAATGTTCCTAAACTCCAAATTAACTCAAATTTATTTCTAAAAATTCTTTGTTTTTCATAATATTTTTCTG
This sequence comes from Schoenoplectus tabernaemontani, assembly GCA_037127355.1. Lineage (NCBI taxonomy): Eukaryota > Viridiplantae > Streptophyta > Magnoliopsida > Poales > Cyperaceae > Schoenoplectus > Schoenoplectus tabernaemontani. The sequence continues at coordinate 10,311,079 of CM073746.1, forward strand.
TATAAGAATATTTCAATTTTGAAAATATTATTATATCAAAACAATTTAAAAGTAAAAATATTATATTATATTTTTCTGTTTGACTTATCATCTCAGCTACTATAAAAATTTCAAAATTCAAATAAAACCATGAATCATAACTAGATATGTTTTACTGACTTTTTAAGTAATTTTTCATAAAATGAATAATAATAATAATGAAATTCAATAAGAAATAATAAAACAAATTATATTACTTAGCTATTATAAAAAAAAGTAAATAACAATAAAATTCATGAATAATAGTTAGATATTATTTTGAATATTTTTTTCATATAAAATCAAAATAAATAATGATAATAAATAATAAATATATCTTACCCTATTGATCATCATATGAAAAATCTAAAATAAAATGATAAACAAAATATATTCTCTTGAGTCATTATAAAAAGAAAGTTTAAAATTCAAATAAGAATATAATAATAAAATAAATCTTATTCTTTTAGTTATCATAAAAATCCCAAAAAAATCCAAATAAAGATATAATAAAAGTTAAATCATCTTTTAATATCTTTGTAAATAATTTTCTATGAATAAGATTCAAAACAGAACAAAAAGAATAAGAATAATAATAAAAATGAAGAATCGTTATAACGATTCCCTAAATCGTTATACGATTTACCAAATCGTTGAACGTTTCATAGAGCGTTGGCAACACTTTGACTCTCCTCTGACAAGTCAATATGTTCTGAGGAATCGTTGTAACGATCATCTAAATCGTCATACGGTTCATCAAATCGTTATAACGTTTTCACAGGACGTTAGCAACGCTTTGACCATTCTCTGATAAGTCAACATGTACTAAAGATCATTGTAACGATTCCTTAAATCGTTGGAACGACTTTCTAGAACGTTGAATGATATACAAAACGTTGGTAACGTTTTGACCCCTATTGACCAATTTTCTGATAAGTCTGATATCTTATAAAAGCGTTATAACAGTTTGTGGAAACGTTATAACGATTTGTTGAAGTGTTATAACAGTTTGTTGAATCATTATACGATTTCTAAAATGTGAATGATCAACGAGGTGATGATATACCTTGATTGACTGATTGATGAGACATAACATGTATGATAGTTTTTAAGCTCATCCTATAATAAACCTGTCTCAATGTTAGACCAGCCATGAGCCCCGAGTCTAATTTTGTACATAAGATAACTCTGAATCTGTGAATCGGTTAAATATTCAGAACCCATGATTTAGAGGTGATCAAATATGCTCACATAAGATGATGTGAAGTAACACAATGATTCTTGCACAAGTAATGCAACATCGAGTATAGTCAGTTGAGACAAGAACATCTTGACGTACGTCGGAGAATGACTAAGACTATGATAACAAGACAAGAGGTAGAGCATCGTGGTGCCCGGGGAGATGACATCATGATGGCCATGTGTCGTGGACAAGTAATTCATGACCAAACAAGCTAGCAAGACTAAACCACCTCGTTGATGAGTTTTATCTTCTAGTCTGGAGGATCGAATCGTTATGTAGTAGATTCATCCTCAAACAGTGAAATGAACCATTCTATAGTAGGTTCTTTCACTGACACACGTCTCAACGTCAAGCTGGCTTAGTGCTTCATGTTTGACCTTGTGTGCAGTTGTGTTCCTAGGTTTATGGGTCCGCTTAGTGCCTAGAATCCATGATCTAGAAGATCAGAGAGAAGTACCATGTGGGCCATATCCGCCCTTCTCCTGATTCACCAACCTCAAGATCAACCGGCTTAGTGTTTCGAGTTGTATTTTGTGTGATTGGTCATTGACTAGTTAAGATTGAACCGTTCTGTAGTAGGTTTATCTTCTAGATCAACTGAGATCGAGTCGTTCCGTAGTAGACTCACCTCGAACCCTCCGTAGAGATTAATCCGATCGTAGTAAGGTTATCTCTCGGGGCAGTAAAGACTGAACCGATCTGTAGTAGGTTCTTCTTTCATCCCATATCTCTTTGGATCAACCTTCTGGCGAATTCAGGATACCCTAATGACCCCCAATCATGAGGGTATATGACCACTTGACTATTATTTAGTTATACTATTTACTTCCCCCTTTCAAGATCTAGAGGTTCCTCAGGGTTAACAGCCCAGGGTAATTAACGGTGGGGGCTTGCGCCCACCGGAATCTACAAGAACTCACAATCACTAAAAAAATCCTAAATGTGCATTCCCACAAGCCTAAGACGGCGGCACCAGCCGGCGTTGACACCAAGAAAGTGCACGTTCATGAGGGATCTCCGTGTCCTTCTTCTGCATCCGATCGCCACCAATCCGGCGGTGCGGAGCGCGCGAAAAAGGGTCGCACAACACTCTAGTTACAGCTAAAAGAGCATTAATTACTATCATCAAGTTATCTCATCACACTGACAGTCTCTAACTAACTCTGAACTAAATCATAACGGAAATTTTTCTGTTGAGTTGTTGTTTCCTTTTGCATCCATTTTAGCCGCACTGGATTCGTCCAGTTCGTCTTCTACAGCTTCCTTTACGCGCCCCCTCAAGCTGGATGAATTGTGAAATATGTGCAGCTTGTCTCGAAGAAGTGTAAACCTTGCCTTAGCTAAGCTTTTTGTAAAGAGATCTCCAATTTGATCAGAGGAACAAATAAATCGAACAATCAGTTGTTTGGAGTTAACTCGTTCTCTGACAAAATAAAAATCAAGCTCTATATGTTTAGTCCGAGCATGAAACACATGATTTGACGCCAAAAATATAGCATCCAAATTATCACGCCATACGGCCATAGGGTAGGAACATGAGGCATGACATAACCCAATTCAGTGAGAAGAGATGTCAACCAAACCACCTCCTGAGTTGTGACAGCCATGCTGCAATATTCAGCCTATATGGATGAGCGAGAGACAGTAGCCTATTTCTTAGACGACCAGGAGACCAAATTATCACCCATGTAGACTGCAAACTCGGTTGTTGATCTCCTATCATCTGGGCAGCTAGCCCAATCTGCATCACAATATGCATTGAGGGAAAGATCAGGCGATTGCTTCAGGAAGATACCACGGTCTAAAGTACCTTTGATGTATCTAAGGATTCTCTTGACCAATTGCTAATGCACATCAGTGGGAGCAGCCATAAACTGAGAGGCTTTGTTGACTGCAAATGTGAGATCAGGCCTTGTAATGGTTGCATATTTGAGCCCGCCTACAATTAATATATATATGTGCGGGTTATCCAGAGGTGTGCCACATGTTTTGGACAATTGAAGACATGCTTGCATAGGGGTTGTGCAGGGCTTGGCATTTAATGTCACACCCCAGAAATAATAAATCGGATTAGGAGTGATTAATCCCGCTACGTACGCACGACGAGACGTGCGTACGGAAGGCTAAATGAATAAAATAAGATAAATCTCAGAATAAATAAAATAATAATAATAATATAAAACAATATACAATCCGAAATATATAGTAGGATACAACGCCCGACACCGGCGGGGCTAACTCCATCGGAATGGATAGCAAAAATCTCTCAAATAAAACCCAAAGAAAGAAACAAAAACCCGATACCTGATAAGTCCTAATCATCTACCTGCCTCATTGTGCTGATGCGGCGAAGCACCTTTGATATCACGCAGGACTGCACCTAGCATTCTCATCAAAAATTCATCCCGCACCTGTAAACCTGGATCTCACAACCACCGTGGAAAAGTGAGTAATTTAAAAATTACTCAGTACGGATTTAGATCCAGCCTTGAGATTTGATCTTCTTTCCTAGACTGGATTCAAATACCAATACTGATGTTTAATACAATAAAATGACTATATATGAATATAATAATAATTTTATGCACATTTTAAGAAAAGCACCTACATGTTATGACATGAAATGGTAAAGAAACCCAAAATAGAAAATCAATGGAAATAATAATATAATATAAAATATATAATACGAAAATCAAACACCCGAAATAAATACCAAGATTGTAAATCACCAGATTTATCCCAAGCGGGCGCCACCAGCGTCCCAACTTACGAACTTGGGTCTTGCCTAAGCGGGCGGCACCAACGACCCAACTTACGAACTTAGGACTTTATGTTTACGTGGCGCCAATACCGCATAAACGGGCAATTCGAGCTCCCAAGACGATAACGCCCTAGGAGAGTGAGCGTGCATAGGCACATACTCTAGTCTGCTAAATCTGATAATTTACCTTACAAAATAAAAGCAAGCGGATAAGTATATTTTCAGTTGTCATATCATCAAAAAGAGATAACTACCCATGAATTAACAAATCAGAAACTAATACAAATGGGAGCCTACACTGTACCAACCAGGGGCCAGAGGACTGCATCCCGGGAAATGACAAAATGAAATATAATACAGATGGGAGCCTACACTGTACCAACCTGGGGCCAGAGGACCGCATCCCGAATGAGAGCCTACACTGTACCAACCAAGAGCTAGATGACCACATCCCAAGAAATGACAAAATGACATATGATACAAATGAGAGCCTACACTGTACCAACTAGGGGCCAGAGGATCGCATCCCAAGAAATAACAAAACAGAGTAGAATCCAGACTCGGATATGGCCGCCCACACTAAACACTGAAAGATATGGTATCATAATCGCTCAAATTTGAATTAAAAATGTTAATCATATTAAGTACAGTAAAAATATTATATTGATCAAAAGAAAAACGCTCTAGCACGGCCGAACCCGCCAAATGACGGGGTCGGTGGATAACCGACAAGTAAAGGTGCGCAGTGTATATACAGACTAAAGGAATATAACCTGTTGGTCTGGTTATACAAGGCAACCTCATACTGAGATCACCCGGTCCGCCTCTTAGCACTTTCCCATGCATTTAATGCATGATTAACTATCCAACTTAACTGATAATTGGTGAGAATAAGAGTATTATCCTACTAATCGTAATCTATAACTTTAATTATTTAATTCTAATCTAATCCTATCTCGGGACTATTTCTCGAGTCCTACTCTTATCCTATCTACATGCGATGTGACATGATATGACATGTGAATGTGGTTAGACCCCAAAAATGCTGGTCAATTTACCCGATGCACATGACAATTTAAATTTGGTCTCTAATCAATTTTGGTCAGAAAATACCGCAGTTCAGATTTATTTTTAAAATAATTTTATTTTCGGTTTGGGTTCCTATTTCTGAAGAAAGAAAAGCAAATCCCAGGAAACTGTACCTAGGAATAATTCGATCAGGTCGGTAGTGTCAAATTTCTTAGTCTCCGGTGACGCTCACGATCTCAAATTACCGTCTCATCCCGAGTGTACTCGTTTGTCGGCTCGTCAAGATAAACTTCAAGAACCTATGAAGTCAAAATAGATTAAATTGGCGAGTATCCTATTCACGTTTGGTCTGGTTAGGTCAGGGTATACCAGACTCCGAATCAAGATTATTATTATTTAGTGTTTGTGTTTTGAGATTATAGTTATTTCGATTAATGTAACTAACTTAATTTATTTAGATAAATTAAGTTAGCTTAATGTTATCACTTAATTAATTTAATTATAATTAGGATAATTAATTATTTAGAAATAGAGAAATTGATTAATATATAATATTATATAATTAATATTATTCTTATTAAAAATAGAGAAATTGATTAATATGTATTTATATATATTAATTAATGTTATTCAATTATTAAAATAGAGAAATTGATTAACATATATTTTATATTATAAACTATTATTATACTTTATTTATTATTTTATAACCCCTAATTATTTATATCATATTCTTTAATTATATCTCATTTCATATTTTAATATTATTTTCATTAATTAGAAAATATATTATATATAAACTAGAATTAAAAATCAAAATCAAAATGAAAGAAAAGAAATTCAATTAAACTTAAATTTAATTATTGTTTTTATTTAATTTAAACTGTGTTGGTGTTTTAATGTGTTTGGGATCATAGGCTGCCTCCGAAACCACTGTATCTGTTCGAATTTTCATTATTGAGGCAGATCATGTAATCATCTCCCGAATTTCACTATAAGTATAAATCAATTTATTAGTTGCGCACGTTTTTAATTTACGGCACTTGCCAATTAATCAATTCATACTTTTAGCCCGCTTATACCTTTCGGCCCATTTAACTTGATCAATTATTCTTCGACTATTCTTATAGTTTTAATTGTCCGTAAAGGTTGAATTTTGCGCATATAACCCTCCGAGAGGTGCTATTACCACAAAATTCATATTGGCCCTCAAACTTAATTTCTCATTTTGATCCATGTCAGGAAATACCCCATACTCAGTAAAATCGCACACAAGACAAGCACATACCCCCACCTCACTGGTACCAAATGGTACCAGTGTACCAGGAGTCACAACACGTAATAAGGAATCCAACAAATCAACAAATTGAGATGTAACCACGCAAAAAGGCGGGGTAATCACAGATCAAACAAGTCAAGGTTGCACAAATAGAGCTATAACATGAAAAGCCACAACATGCCAGATTTCAGCATTTGACACAAGGAACAAGCATGCACCACAAGGCAAAGGCAACATATTATAAGAATTACATAGGGCTCAAGCCTCACATCATCGGTATCGAGTGGTACCGATGTACCAAGGCGTACACCCCCTTAAAAAGGCTTATTGGTACAAGACAGTTAAACAACTCACATCTTCCAGAACTGCACAGGGCACTACAAGCAACAGAAAGCATAAGACCGCTCAAAATCGAGTTAGGTAGCCAAGTAGGTCAGGCAACCCCAAACCAAAGTAACAAGCCGATATGACATAGAACCAACAAAACAGTATACCAGTAATTGAGAGGGATAAAGGGCTGGGTTAGCATAGTATCAGTTCAGATTTTTTAGCCAATAAAAGAGCCAGTAAATAGAATTTAGCAACCCCGTAAGGTAGCGCCACAAGCAAAATGACCCAAGACATAACAGCTTCATTGATCTCAACCTTCGCTTCTGTTAAACCATGAAATTTTTTATTAAATATTAATAACGATTAAAGTGGTAATCGCCGAACTTAATTTCAATTTAAGAAATAACGTAACGCAATAGTTAACAAAACTTAAATATAATAATCTAGTTTAATTATTTTATGACTTATAAGTAAATAAATAAAGATAAATCGTATATACTACTTTCTATTATATATATAAATAAATGCCTAAAATAAATTAAATCCAAGCATTCAATTTATTAAATAAATATAATCAAAATGTTAATAATGGGTTATGGATTTAACCGATTTTTGATTCAACAAAGAAAAAAATAATAAATAATAATAATATATGCTTTACAATAACAAAATATCCAAATTTTTCTAAATTTACTAATCAGGAATGAATGAAATTCATTTTTTTGCCACACCAAAGACCACAGACCTCTGCCACAGAAAATCCATCTTTCCCTCTCTCTCCCCATTAATTTCTCTACCCCCACTCTCTCTCTTCTTGAATGGCATTTAATGCCCTGCCCCCTCTCTCTTCCCCGTTCTGTCACTTTCTTTCCCTCCCCCCCCCCGTCCTTTCCACTTTCGCTCTCTGTCACTCTCGCGACACTCTCTCCCTCGTTTCCTCCGTTCTCACTCTTTTCTCGTGTATCCGGCGATAAAACGCCCGCCTCTTCTCTCTCTCGGGCGACTCGTCACCAACCGTGACTTTCTCCCCTATTCGTCACCTCGCGTGGCCGACCGTCCCTTATGCCCGCTCCCCTCTTGTGGTTTGTCGGATGGTACAGATTTCCTTTTCTAACCAAAGACTTGCTTTTTCTCCGCCCCTTTTATAGGCTCGGCCTGCTCCTCGCTTCCCCTTTTGCTCATTCTTTCTCATGTGTTGAGACTTTCAAAAGATCAACTGATAAGAACAGAATTTAAGTTGAGTAAGGGATTTGTAGTGGAAGGGAAGACGGAAGGCCGACGCTTGGAGAAATTCAGCCACGACCCTCCTTGCTGTCTTTCTGACCCCGCTGTTTGTTTGTTCTCCCACTTACTGGTAAAAACCCTAACTGATTTTGTTGTCTGTTCCTATTGTGGTTTCTGGTGTTTGATTTCTTGCTGTGGTTGGTTCTGGTTGCCAGTATTCTAACTAGTGCTGGTGGGTGTACCTTGGTACACTGGTACCACTAGTACCAATGAGGTAAGGCCCCCTCTGGTATTCGATCTGCCCTTTGGCCATCTATGCTGGTTTTGCTTGTTGCCCTGGTTTGTTTGACTGGTTTAGTTTGTTGCTTGTGAATGCTTGTCTGAATTGAGTTGATTGTTGCTGTGAAATGGGTTCCTGAGTGCATGCTTAACCCTTGCTGGTTCTGTTGTGGGTTTCTGATTTTGTGATATGGGTTGTCTGTTGGTTGTCCCCATCGGCTGTTGTGTTAATTCACTTGGGTTGCTTGTGGTTGTCTGTCTTTGGTATTTCGTTGTTACTCTTGTGATGTATGTGGGTATTTGTACCCACTGTTGCCTATACCATGATGGCGGTATGGTTTGTACCGATTCTTGATGACCTTGGACCTTGCTCTGTTATTGTTGTTTGTGATCTGTTGCTTGGCTTGTGCTTGATCTGTCGAATGGGGTTCTGTGGTTTGGGCTGTACAAATGCGGCCAACTTTAATTTGAATTTTGTTAGGTTAAAGAAAATTCCAAATGGGTGGAAAGAAACTTATTGGACTTGGGGGGGGGGGGGGATAAATGGACTAATAAGGATTAATCAACTCAAAGTATAAATTAGGATTAGTGTTAACAAAATAAGGCCCAATGTTAAAAGTCTAAAGATATTTAAAAGTGCTTAATTTAAAATGTGACTAATTAATTGGAAGCGCCCGAAAGGTTTGGCGGTACCCATTATTAATAACGTAAACTTAATAATCGGAAATGATTATATTCCACGAGCGCCCCGATTCGGGATATCGGTGCATTGGCACCAACGATTTGGTAGTCAGCGTATGATCCCGAACATTAAAACACCAACACGTTTATAATATAAAAACTTTTCTTTAACTTTGTTTTATTTTTCGTTTACTTTGTTTTATTTGTTTCTTTTATTCTATTTTATTTCCTTTATTTTACTTTAAAATTATTTTCTCCAACTTAGCCTAATAATGACACTTATATAAAATAAAGTAAACTATATAATTTAAAAACATAGTAAAAATAATAATTAGGATATAATTAATATATATTAGAATATATATTAATCAATTTCTCTATTTTTAAAATAAATAAAAGAATATTAAAATAAAATGTTATATATATAATATATATTAATCAATTTCTCTATTTTTATGCAAATCTTAAGCTTGTTGTTTTATTTTAGTTTTTAGTTCGGTTCGTAGGATTGTTATTTGTAATTCTTATTAGTTATATTGAAAATTGTATATGTAATCGAAATAAAATTAATGAAATGAATTATGATTTTTATAATTATCCCGATGTGCATGTATCGATTTATTTCTGATATCGATCTGTTAATAACTTAATTCTCATTAAACAAAACACGATAAGATAATGAACAATGTAAAACAAATGGTAATTATGATCGGAACTTGAATTATTCAAATAGGGGATTTCATTTCTAAACCCTAATGAAATTAAATGACTAAAATCTACAACCCGAGCAAAATACAATAAACGTATAAAAAGATGATTAAAAGGACATACGTGGCATTAAGAATAAAAACACGTTAGTTAGATTTTTCCGACACCGGATATATGCAGCCGAAATGCTGCCGAAATTTCGGGAAAAGACGATGAAAACCGAGCGAACGTTAATTAAATTATCAAGCTAAATTAATTGTTAAAATTCGAAAGAAATCAAGTGAGACTAATAAACATCTACATTTAAATTAAAATAGGTGATACAGTCGACTCGGATCCACTCGCGGAGTACGAGGTCACTCCCGACCAGACGTACGCGGACACCGACCCCGAGGCCGGTGTTCTACCTCCGGAGTAGAGCGACTCCGTGATCCTCACTAGCACTCCCAGGTACGGTTTCTGGGATTTAATTTTCTTTCTTCAGAAATAGGAACCCAAACCGAAAATAAAACCGTTTTTAAAATAAATCTGAATTGCGGTATTTTCTGACCAAAAATTTGTAGAGACTAAATCTGACCTGTCATATGCATCCGGTAAATTGACCAGCATGTTTGAGACATACCCGCATTCGCATGTCATATCATGTCATACTGCACGTAGACAGGATAGGAGTAGGATCCGGGAAATAGTCCCGAGATAGGATCAGATAGAATTAAATAATTCAAGTTGTAGATTATAATTATTAGGAAAATATTATTACTATCACTAATTATTAATTAAGTTAGGTAGTTAATCATGCATTAAATGCATGGGAGTGCTGAGAGGCGGACCGGGTAATTCTCAGTCGGAGTTGCCTTGCATAACCAGACCGTTGTGGTTACGTACGGTGACCCATAGGCCCGTGGGACCCACCGGTCTGTATATGCACTGCGCGCATCCTCGCCTGTCGGGTTATCCACCGATCCGTCATTTGGCGGGTTAATTTTTGTGTCGGAGTGTTTTCTTTTGATCTTTATTATATTTCTTATTATTATTCTTTATATGATTAAATTTTTAATCCAAATTTGAGCGATTTAGGATACCGTGTACTTCAGTGTTTAGTGTGGGCGGCCATATCCGAGCGGAATCTATTTCGTGATACTATATTATTATATTTATCCGCTTATTTAGGATCCTAGTATTGTCCGAAGGGCTTTCTCCTTTGGCCCTTAGTTGGTACAGAGAAAGTCGGGATGCGGTCCGCTGACCTTAGTGGGTACAGTGTAGGCTCCCATTTGTTTATATTTCGTTTTGACACTTTTACGGGATGCGGTCCTCTGACCCTTGGTTGGTACAGTGTAGGCTCCCATTTGTTTCCGATTTGTTAATTCACGGGTAGTTATCTCCTTTTTACGATATGGCAACTGAAGACATACTATATCCATTTGTTTCTATTTTTGTAAGGTAAATTATCAGATTCAGCAGACCAGAGTACGTGCTTTATAGCCGTTCACTCTCCTAGGGCGTTATCGCCTCGGGAGCCCGAATTGTCGTTTGTGCGGCGTTGTCGCTGCACAAATATAAAGTCCTAAGTTAGTAAGTTGGGCCCTGGTAGTGCCCGCTTAGGCAAGGCCCGAGTTAGTAAGTTGGGCCCTGGTAGTGCCCGCTCGGGATGAGTCTGGTAAATTTACAAATCGGGTATTTATTACGGGTGTTTGACTCTCGTACCTTATACTTTATATTATATTATTATTTCCACAAATTTTCTATTTCGGGTTTCTTTACCATATCATGTCATATCATGTAGGTCAAATGTGCATAATTACATTATTATATTTACTCATCAATATTATATTGCATTTCAATCATCAGTATCGGTTTTTGGGTCCAGTCTAGGAAAGAAGATCAAATCTTAAGGCTGGATCTAAATCCGTACTGAGTAATTTATAAAATTACTCACGTTTCCACGGTGGATGTGGGATCCAGTTATTTTCAGGTTCGGGATTTTTGCTAGGGTGAGTGCTAGGGACAGTCCTGCGCGATGACAGGGATGCTTCGCTACATTTGCATGTGAGTCGGGTAGTCAGATAGGATCCATCGGGTTTTGAGTCTTATTTCTTTCTTTTGGGTTTTTGTTTGAGAGATTGCTGCCCATTCCGATGGAGCTAGCCCCCGCCTATGTAGGCGTTGTATTCTCTTTGTTCATTCTGGACTGTATGGTCATGTACTCTTATTATTATTATTTTGTTTATTCTGTGATTGCTTTATTTTATTCATTTAGCCTTCCGTACGCACGTCTCGTCGTGCGTACGTGTCATAAGCAAAACCCTACGGATTAAGCACCCTAATCCGTTTTATTTATTACGGGGTGTGAGATCTCAAGGTCTCAATTATTGAAGAAGAACAATTAGCTAATCAGCGGAAGAAAGTGAGAGTTGGTACAAGCCATTATGCAATGTGTCATGCAAAAGGATCTCGTGGGTCTCCTGATCCTTGATGAGACACAAATCAGATGAGAATTCAATAATAATCTTGTTATCCTTGAGTAGTTGAGATATACTCAGCAGATTTTTAGTAATTTGGGGAACATGTAGGATATTATTTAACACAAGGGATGTACTGCCTGTATGAATAACAATTGTACCTTTGTTGGTAATATTCAGACCTGAGCCATTTCCTGTGTGCACTGCTTCATATCTTGTATATGGAGCAGAAGATGAAAGGTTGTTTATGTCTGGTACGACATGAGTGGTACCACTTGAGTCGAGAAACCAATGAGATTGAGGGTACCGGTGTTCGCAAGCAATGCCTGGTGAAAAGGATGACTGTGAACAGACGGTGAAGCTGAGGGGCATGTAAACCGAATATCAAACCTATGATAACAGTTAAGAGCTGAATGACCCTTTTTCTCACATATTTGACATTGTTGCCTCTGAGCTAAATTGGAGGTATTAGAACGACCTCTCGCTCTACCTCTATAATTTTCACAGCCTCGATTTGAGTTTGAACGAAACTGTTGATTTGTTGTGTAGGGAACTTGTTATTCATATGGCAAACTAACTGACTGAGTAGTGGTGCTAGTTTGAGGATGTGATGAATTTCCAGTCATTGAGAGATTCACCATGTTAGATGTAAGAGACCTCAGATCTGTTTGTAATCGAGCCTCATGAGCAAGCAATAGACCATTGAGTTCAGCCATTATGGGAGGTGCATACCTCATAGATAAAGCAGTCATAAAATTTTTATACTCAGACCCTAACCCTTGCAGAGTATAGAGAACTAGATCCTGATCAGACACTGGTGTGCCAATGCTTCTAAGGCGATCAACAATTGATTAAATATGCTGAAGAAATTGATAGCATGAAGCATTACCTTTTTTTGAGGTCTGAAGTTATAATTTTAGATCAAGAATTCTTGCCATTGATTGAGTAGAGTGCATCTGGTGAAGGCTACGCCACAGATCTGCTGACGTTTCATAGCTTGTTACTTGAGCAAGAATAAGCACCGAGATTGAACCAAATAACCATGCAAATATATATATATATATATATATATATATATATATATATATACATACATACTCTAGATGCTATGCTATATATATCTTCACTACATCGTTTACAATATGCTATGCTATATATATATACAAACTCTAGTTACAGTTAAGAGATCATTAATTACAATCATCAAATTGTCTCATCACACTGACAATCTCTAACTAACTCTGAACTAAATCCTAACGAAAACTTTTCTATTGAGTTGTTGTTTCCTTTTGCGTCCATTTTAGCTGACACTAGATTCATCTAGTTCGTCTTCTACAGCTTCCTTTACAATATTCAAGAAACTCCAGCATATTTTTATGTTTCAATACAATTGATGCCTATTTCACATGTAAAGTAGAAAAGAAAAAGTAAAACAAATTAAACCATCATTGTAGAGGGGTTGAGGGGAGATACAAAAGAAAATGTGATTTCTCACTTTCCAACATCATAATATGACGCTAATATGCATTTAGCATGAGTAAATCTGACTTGATTTGTGGCACCTAACTTGCTCATATTTTTTTTTATAAATAAAATAAAAAAATAGAAAAATAGCGTGAGGGCTCTGTTTTTTGCTATAGTGGTTTGGATTGAGTTTGAAACTCAGTCTCAGATGCCGGGACTAAATTTTAAACTCGGTTTTAGATATTTTTTTCTTTTACGTTTACCTATTTATTTGTATTAAAAAGCAGCACGAAGCATGGACCGATTTTAAAACTCAATCCCAGATAATTTATTTATATATTATCATACACCCAGCAGTCTTCTCTTTCATCTTTCTCCAGTCATTTCTTTAAAATCGTCATTGTTACTGTTGCAAGAGTTTCAAACTGAAAGTGTGTATTTTGACAGATCCAGTCCAGATCCATATTTAGCACTTTTTTCATCTATATTGTAAATTTCTATTTCTATTTGACCTATTAATTTTTGCTGTAAAATTAAAATACACTAACAGTAGAGTTTATCGTTCAAATTGTAGTGATAGCTATGTTGCTGATCAATGTGTATCACAGAGGTCAAATTCTGAATACTTCAATTGGTATGGGTTATGATATTTGTGTCGTGTGCATATTTTCTGTTGACGAGACAATCAATATTCATGACTTAAAGAGGCCGATTCATATTAGTTTGAAACTACTCCCTAGTCATTTCAACATCACCATTAGTGCACGAATCAACACCGCCCCATCAGGTTCGAGTGATTTTTTTTATAGTTTTGGGATAGTTTCTGAGAAAATTTGAGGAATGATTAAAACAACAACTATGTATCAAATATCCGGGTATAAAACACTGAAGCTAGTAGTTGAATCTGAACCAATATCAAAATTTTGATCACTATGATCCATGCTGATTAGTATTCCTATAAGTAGTTATCTAATCCTAGCTAAGGAAAGAACCCACTCCCAAACTCGAGAGCAGCCACTAACCTGTATCCTGATACATAATGTGGATAAGGATGAGGAAGAAGAAGAGTGACACCTGGATGTCGAGGAGGATGACATTCAGGATGCAAATAAATATAAATATGGATGAAATTAAGGATGAGAGAAATGTCGAAAAAATAGTCAAAGAGTGGTAAATATTTGTTCATTTCATTAACTGGGGAATGAAACCTGTGTGCATAATTTACTGACAATACGCCAATATCGTATGCAGACGATCCTTATTTTTACAAACCACCTAGAATTGATGAACAATTTGGTGTCAGTCAGCAGTTCAGTATAAAATCCGAGTTGAAGTTGAAAATCACTGATTGTCATGTTCAACGGAATATAAAATTGGTGGTAACAAATAGTAGCATTTTAAAGTCAGTTATGATATGTAAAGATTCTAACTGTCCATAAAAATTATATTCCACACCAAACCTAATGGGTATTTAGAAGATCAGAACAAATCCGCTCGAGCACTCTTATTTTGGCTGTGCTATTAGGGCAGACCACAGTTAGATGAATTCTAAAATGATAGTAGATATTATTAAAAATTGATTGAGAGAGAACATAAAAATGATAGTCAAAGAAGCAATGAGTTTAATTAAACAAAAGTTCCCTACGGTACAACAAAGTTATAATAAATTATAGAGAGGAAGGGAACTGACAATTGCAGACCTTTTTGATACTTGGGAGAGGTCATACGAGATATTTCTTTCTCTGCTACTAGTTATATAAAATTTCACATATGACATCAAATACATCATAGAGATGGTACCCTCAATAAAGTTTGGTGTTGAAATTTTCGATTGTGTTGCATGAACATTTGGTCCGTACATTGCAGCATGATCTTATCTACAATCAGTCTTGACTATCGATATTGGATTTTTATCGGGTCAGTATGTCGATAAACTATTTATAATATGTGCTTATGATGCAGAGTAACAACTACTACCACTTACATTTGCTGTGGTAGCAGGCGAGAAAAATACAGCAAACTGGGGTTGGTTCATATAGTGGTCGCGTAAAGAGGTTGTTGGTCCCGATAAAATTACCGTTATATCAGATCAACATCTGGGTATAAGAGCAATTTTGAGATATGAGATTTTGGATGACATGAATCAGTAGACGATGTCGTTCATTGTTTTTGTACTCAATACATTGCACAAAATGTGTATAAAGATTGTCATATAGTATGGTCATTGGCGTAGTTATGACAATAAATAAGATTGACCAATATACAATGGTCTCGATCATCAGACTAGATCCAGCAAAAATCAATAAAGGAAGGAAAAAAATACGCATTCCAATGGTTATGAATGAAATGAAAGGTCGTATCAAATTATTTATGAAGTGATAAAATTAAAACGAAATTAAATTTAGAATAATGTTTTTTTTTTAATTTGAATTTTGGCGTAGTATTTTTAAATTCTAAAATTTAGACTGACATATAATTAATTTTCTCTATGAGTTTTGTGAGATGTGACCGTGAAAATCCAATCATTCACAATTATGCGGTGAATTTATGAGTTGATCAGCACGTTTGTTGTGAGCCCAGCAACCACGGGGCTTGCTTGCAAAAGTACTATGTAAGGTTAAAATTGGATCGAAATATATAACAATATTTAATGCTCGCAACTTAACTTGGCAAGCACAGCCAAATTATTGTTATTTATTTTTTAATGCAGCACGTGGTTTCCTATTCATTTTTTTTCTACGGCATCGACATCTGCAGACTGCTGCATAAATTACCCCATTTTCTATTTTCTCTAATTTATACGACTCGAGTAATTTATCGCGATTTCTATTTTTAAGAGGTCATTTCTGCAAAGAGCGTAAAATAACGCTGAGAAGTACGAGGTCGAAAACCAGCGAAAGCCGCCGGATTACACCACTATCTTGATTCAAAATCTAAGCGGGATCTTCATACTCTCTCTAGTCTCTACCCTCACACCAGAACTCCACAATCTTTTACTTTTCTCTTTGGTTAGGAAAAGGATAACTTACCAATAATACCTCGACAAATGGTAAGTGTTTAAAGTCGTAGAAACTATCAGAAATAGGAAATATCTATTTTTTAACGCGCGCGATGCGTTCCTCATTGTTAGTATTTGTTACAGTACTCTTTCCCGCTTCTTCGAACCCCAATAAGGGCCTGTTTGGTCCATTCACCCCACAAATTTACAAACCCGTTCCTATTTTCCTCCGATTTTACCTCCCAGAAGCAGAAAATAGTTGCGAGCAAAAAGAAACCCTGCTGTACTGGCTTCACTTCTTTATTTTTTCGTTTCCTTTTATTTCCGATTGAAGAAGAGATGGGGAAGAAGGAGAAGGATCGTGCGTTTTCAGCTCCTGGAGTGAAATTGTCTTCTATGGCGGTGCCGGAGCGTCCCAGGAGAGAGAGGAGGAGCATCATAGACATTAAGGTTTTTGTAGGTCCCCGTCCGTAGTTTCTAAGAGTTGTTCTGGATCTTAGGAATTCAACTGAAAATATGGATCTTGTCACTTTTAAATCAATGGTCTTACCTTATCGTGCCTTTCTTTTTCTTTCCTCATCTATCTTTTTTTTTTCTTGCATTATTTCTGGTTCTGGGGATGCATATAAAGAGTTTTTTTTTGCAAGACCTCACTTAGGTGGGTGTATTGATTGTTGACCAACTTGTTTGGAGGACTGATGCTGCTAAAATATTTCTTCTAATGCCTTTCATTCTTTCAAAACTAGATTTCTTCTAACGCTTTTTATTGTCTGTTGCCCCCTTAAAGGTTGATTCTGAAGATGACGAGCCTGGCAGAAAGACCAACAGTAAAAGAGCAAAGAAATCCGCCAAAAAAAGATCTCCAGAAGCTGATTCCAAGGTACATCATTTCCAAAAGGAGATCAAGAGGAAAAAGTAGCTATTATTCTTTTATTATTTAACCATTTTATTTCTGAACTTTTTTTTATGTATGGTTCAAGGACGACAAGTTTGAGGCAACAGCTGATGGAGTAAAGCATAGTTCAGGCAGTTCTGATGAGGTAGGGCCTGTACTCTGTTGTATTTGTATGAGTAGTTGGATAGCAATGAGGATACAGATACTGTTTATGTATGATTACTTTTAATTCTTTTTTACACATAAAAGGCAATTTCTGAAATTATTTCGGCGTATAATAACTATTTGACCACAATGTGTCAAAAACTAATTTCATTTTTCTTTGAAATAAGCTCGAAAAAATAAAGAATTCTAGTGAAAGCTTAAGAATTCTACTGTCCTTTAAGCATAATTATAGTCACAGAATTCTAGTGAAAGCTGTTGGATTAGAATGAAGTTGTTAAAGGCTTTTCACCAGCTTGCATTGAAAGGTTCTGAGATTAGTAAGGAATCATTGACAAGAAACAGCACACATGCTAATACCGAAATCAAATCTTGAAAACAATATATTAAATTATTGTGAGACTTGAACTAGATTGCTGATATGAATCACTTCTCACAGGTAAATCTGTGAGTGATATGTATCAGATGCAGGTACCTTTTAAGTACGAAGGCATATCCAAATAATGTTGGCTACAAGAAATTAATTTTACACTAGGTGTTAATATTTTGACTTGATTATGCATTGGCTATTCCCACTTTTCGGCTTCTAGGTTGAAAAAAGTGAGAGCTGGGTGAGCAGAAAGAAGCGCAAAGTCACAAGTTCTGAGAAAAGCAATGCTATGGTACTTGATAATTTTGAGTTGCCAATTTTTCGTCTTGTCTAAGCAAACTATTTTGCTTGTTTTTCATAATGGTTCTTTTTTCTCTAGCATGATGATGATGGGTCAAATATTCAGAAGAGATGCAAGACCAATCAAAATAATACCAAGGTTGATTTTCCTCCAATTTTAGTTTCCTAGAATATATTTCCTGTTTCATTTCTTTGCCTCTTTTGTTGGTTAAATCAAGCTATTTCATTTTAGCAGTTGAGGGACACTATTGTTGGGGCATTGGACACCATTTCTTGCTGCAAGTAAACAAAAAAAATGTGTTCTTTATCTTGTTAAAAAATGACCATGCCATCCAACAAAATGTCTTTAACAGTTTCATAAGAAGGCAACAAACTATAACTTTTAAGAGATCAATAATGTTCTTTTCTAATGATAATATTCGAGTATCAACCTGAAGCACCAACTATCCAGTTGGTTGGAGCTATACTAATCACTGTTTTGCTTCTATGTGAATGGGCACAACTTAGATGAATCTCCTAAATAAGCCTAATTAAGAATCCAAATGGAAGGGCTAATTAATCAATTTAAGTTCTGCTCGGGAGTTTTACTAAAGTTCATATCATTTTATTTGTTCTACAGATAGTGACAGAAAAGTGCAAGAGAGGAGAGTCTTTAATGTGTCATCAGTGCCAAAGAAATGATAAAGGAAGAGTGGTGAATTGCACACTTTGTAAAACTAAAAGATTTTGTGAACCCTGCATGCAGCACTGGTATTTATTGTCGCAGATTGCAATTCATCATTCCAATTTTGTATAAGCTTTTGTTAAAGATTACAGGTCTCTTGTCCATTGTAAGCACTTACTGGAAATTAGATTGCCAAATTTAACTACATATTTGTTTAGGTACCCCCTCTTGTCGGAACAAGAAATAGCTGAGAAGTGCCCAGTTTGCCGTCAGAATTGTAACTGCAAAGGTTGCCTTAGAAAAAATAAAGTGGAACTGGTGAGATTCTTTCTTCTGGTTAGTACCTTAGTTGAAATGCAGCTCCCATCCTTCTACAAATTTTGATCATTTTTCCTTCTGTTCTTCTCATTAAAAAACAAATAGGTTCCTGAAATAGAACTAACAAGAGAAGACAAAGTTATGTATGGAAGGCGGATTGTCAAATATTTGTATCCTTGGTTAAAGGAATTTCATGAGGAGCAAATTTCAGAGAAAAAAATTGAAGCCAGAATCAAAGGTAGTGAAATTTATAGGCTTTTGCAATGCTAGCTATATGATTATTTGCTGTTAGTATTTCTTCTCATCTTCTTTTACTCTGGCAACTCTTGATGAAGGAAATCTTGAGCTACCAAAAGCTAAATGTAAGGAGGATGAGCGGATGTATTGGTATGATATTTTCTTCTGATTTATGTATTTTTGTGTAAATTTATATGCCATGATGTGTATTGTAACCCTTATAAAATGCTCTTTTGTAGTAATAAATGCCAAACCTCCATTGTTGACTTTCATCGAACCTGCTGCAACTGTGCTTATGATCTTTGTCTCGCTTGTTGTGTTGAGTTTCGGGGATGCCATCAATCCAAAGCAGATGAGGCTGCATCCAGTGGCAAAAATGCAGTGCCAGATGACAATGTGACCTTGCTGAGTGGCGAAGTCATGTTAGGCGTCAATGAGGAAGTGCAGGATGGCAAAGAGTCAGCATTTAATGGTCAATTGGCATTGCCAGGTCAAGTGCTTGTCTTTGGTGGTGAAGAAGCAATGCCAAATGGAGTTGCAGCGTCATTTGGCAAAGAGGCATTACTGGGTGATGAAGCAGAAAATCCAGGTGGTTTGGAGGTAGTGCCCAGTGGGGAAGAGGTGATATCTGCTGTCAGTCCAGATCTGTGGCTCCCACGAGCTGATGGCCAAATCCCTTGCCCACCCAAGCAACTTGGTGGCTGTGGTAGTTCAGTTCTAGAACTGCAATCGCTCCTTGGAGAAATAAGTGTCTCTGAGTTGTTACAAAAGACATCCGAGATTACTAGTTCAGACCCATACTTTAAGGAAGATGATCTTACTTGTAAATGCGAGTGCATGTGTAGATCTGACAAACGAAATAAAAGGAAAGCAGCCAATAGAGAGCATGCAGGGGACAACTATGTTTATTGTCCTCAAGGAAGGGAGGTAATGACGGGTGAATTGGATCATTTCCAGAAGCACTGGATGAAGGGTGAGCCAGTAATTGTACGGGATGTACTTGAGCTGACATCTGGTCTGAGCTGGGAGCCAATGGTGATGTGGCGTGCTCTAAGGGAGACCAGGGACAAAGATCAGGTGGAGAGGTTAGCTGTGATTGCTGTTGACTGTCGCGACTGGACTTTTGTATGTTTTGTTTTTTATTTTTGTATATATTTTTCCGGTCAATTTTCATCAGCACATTATTATTATGTACTGCCTTGTATGAAACAATGCCCATTTGTTATGGAATTTAATGGTATTCATCTTTAAAATTAATAAAAGGTTCTTGCTCTAAACATATTATTAAGTTTGTTTCCTAAGCAGTTAAAGAGTTGATGCAAATTCTTTGTGACAGTTAATCTTAACCTAGCATTTACCAGTTATTACTTTCTGTCAACGAGTAATATCATTTGTTGTGTAATTCTACTTAGCAATTTGTCCTTTTTAAATTCTATCTGTTAAATAAATATATTTTTTCCCAACTTTGGCAGACAGAGGTAAATACACACTATTTCTTTGCTGGCTATGAGAAGGGGTTATCCCAAGACGACAATTGGCCGATGCTGCTCAAGCTAAAAGACTGGCCACCTGACAGCTCATTTGATGAAAGGCTGCCACGTCACGGGGTTGAGTTCATAGCTGCGCTGCCTTTCAAGCCGTATACTGACCCCAGGTGTGGGCCCCTTAATTTGGCTGTAAAATTGCCAGAGAAAATGCTTAAGCCTGACTTGGGCCCGAAGACTTACATTGCATATGGCATTAGAGAGGAGCTGATTGAGGGTGATTCTGTTACTAAACTTCATTGTGACATGGCTGATGCGGTAACATAATTTTTTCCCTTCTTTTTATGTTCTTTGTTAACTGTTATCTGTGCTCAGTTCCCTGGGGTGAAGATTGGAATTTTCTTGTTGAATTAGACAATAATGGACTTTGGGAGGAAGAGAGTTGGTTTGCTAACTAGGTGCCTCCAAACATAAGAATCCATGTAGTTCAGCAGACTAGAAGGTCATTGCTGCTGAAACTGTTAGGTTTTTGAAGTCCTGCAATCTCCTTTTTCCAGTTGGCGCTTTCTCCAGGCCATATCATTTTATTTTTGTCTTAGATAAAGTGCCTGTGCATCTAAATTTTTTGTACATTCTTCACGAATTTAAAAACAAAATTTCTCTTTTTTTTTATCAGATCAACATATTGACACATACTTCAGAAGTAAAGCTCACTGCTGAACAGCGCAAGGCCATCATAGAAAAACATAGCGAATCTAAAGGTGGCATCAAAAATTGCAAAACTAATGGCCCAGATGATCCAGAAGAAAAAAGCAAGTCTCTTGGCAAGAAGAAAAATGGAAAGACAAAAATAAAATCTGATGATTTGGAAGTTGAAGGAAAAAAAGGTAAGGCCGTTGCCGAGGAGAGAAGTGAGAAGTCAGAAACAAAATCTGATGATTCAGAAATTGAAGAGTATGGTGGTGCGTTGTGGGATATTTGGCGAAGGGAAGATGTACCCAAGTTGATTGAATATCTCAAGAAACACTCAAGGGAATTTAAACATTATAATAACAAACCTGTGGACCAGGTCAGTGCACTTTTTTGAATTGATTCTTAAATTACATCATGGCCCTTTGGTTGAGTGATATGAGATTTTATGTGGCGCTATTGATAGGTTGACCATCCAATCCATGACCAATGCTTCTATTTGACTATGGATCATAAAAGGAGGCTGAAGGAGGAATATGGTAGGTTGAATTTTTCATATTTTTTTTATCATCTAGTTGCTATTGGAGGCCTTCTAGCATTCTTGCTCTTGTGAGGAACAAATCAAATAGCCCTTTATTGTGTCTTGTGTTTTTTCTTTCAGAAAATTCTTATTTCTTTTGTTTTGATTTTAGGTGTGGAAGCATGGACATTTGAGCAAAAGCTTGGCGAGGCAGTATTCATCCCAGCTGGCTGTCCTCATCAAGTTAGAAACCTAAAGGTACCACATTACATAAATATTTTGGTTGGACAGAATGTTGATGTTAGTTTGCCGAGTGTTAATGTTGTTGTTGTTATGTATTTGAACAGTCATGTATAAAGGTGGCACTTGATTTTGTCTCACCTGAGAACTTCAGCCAGTGTATTGAACTCTCCAATGAGTTCCGTCTCCTCCCAGAAGGCCACAGAGCAAAGGAAGATAAACTTGAGGTTTGTCAGAGCTCTTATACACTGAAACATGCACAAAAACAAAAATTTTATCACACTCAAGGTTTGTATGTGACAGGTCAAGAAAATGGCAATTTATGCTCTGAAGAAAGCTATTGATGATATTGAAGGTGAGAAGCTTGAGGCCAAAAATGAGAAGAATACGACTAGTGGAATGGGAGGTAAAAAGAGTAATTTGCAACCAAAGAAGACCATGCAGGGAAGGTGAGCTAAAATTCACGTCTTATGATATAATAAGTTTACTTGTTCATTTTTTCTACATAGTTCAAGAGAGCATTAAATTTTCTACTCAGTTCAACCTGGCAAAATCCCACTACTCAATAAAGTGCTTTCCACTTTGTGTCAGGAGAAGTGCTAAAAGGAGAAAAAAGGCAGGCAAAGGGAAAACTAAGGAGAAAAAAGAGCAAGCAGACAATGAGCTAAAAGAAGAAAAGGAACCTGAAAAGCTTAACATCAAAATTGAAATGACAATTGATGATGGAAATAAACCTGAAGAAAATGGTACTGGCAATGGAGATGAAATAATTGAGGGTGTTGATTCTGATGGGCATCATAAAACCCAGATAAAATTAAAAAGACTTGGAAGGTGAGTTATCACTATCTGTATTTTCCTTTAACAATTTTAATAAAAATTTTGAAACATATATTTAGGTTCTAACTAGTTATTGTGCCATTAACATCCAATATTTAACAAAGAAAATATTGTCACGTGTTTAGAACTTGCAGTGATTTATAGCTAATGATAAAGACAAAAAAGACCATATTACATCGGTGCAATATGCTTTCTTTCTGATATTGACCATAAACATTGAAAATAATATGTAAAATATATCTCTTCTCATCATCCTCGTAGTTTATAACACAAATGTATGTATTTCGATTAGGGTTGTATTCTATGGTTACAATTCACATAACATCTTAGTTTACTAACTCTTACATTTCAGGCTGCCAAAAGGGGCTAAAACCAAAGACAATATGTCTGATGAAAAGGATCTGGTAGAGGAAGGTGCATCTGAAGGAGAGGACAATATTCAAAAAGAAAAAATGGAGAAAAGCACAAGTAAAGAGATGAATCGATTGCCAAAAAAGTGTGGAAGGTGAGCTTATTAAAGTGGTACCATTTGAAACCCCTCTACTATAATTCTATAATTAATCCCCATAGACAATATGTAACCCTTTTTGTTCAGAAGATGATAGTTTGAAACTTCAATTAAGCCTAAAATTCACAGGCAAAAAGAAAAGAAGAAGAGTAAACCAATAAACAACAATCCCAGGAGCACCTTTTATAGCCCCTAATAGTTTTCTGAGAAATATTCCTTGTTAACTAACAAAGATTTATTACTGGTGTAACAAGGGAATGTGGAAGCTGAGCTCTCTAAACTGGCATTTTATGGTAAAATGGGAGTGTGGTTGTGATATGTTAGAAATATAAAAAATCCAAAAAAGAATGGGGGAGCAAGCACTAAGAGTCCTTGTTTAGACATTATTCTTTTCCTAGTTTTATTTAATGTTTTCTGGAGCATGTAGTTAAACTAGGATTAGAAGGTCTATTGGTTTGAAATTTTGAATAGGCCAAGTCCTGTTACGTTACAATTTTTAATCCAGTAATGCAATCCGGAAATATCATCCACAGACTGCAGTATCTTTCTTTCTTCCTTTCTTTCGCCCTCAAAAGTGTCGATAGACTCTGTACAAATTATCAAAAACAACTCAAAAAGATTCAGAATGAAATCGTAATCTGACACCAACTCATAATTCTATTGATTCAATAGGAAGCTCAATTGATATTAGAATAAGGTACATTTTCACTGTGGTGTCAGGTCAAAGATTAAATTGGAAAAAGATTTGGAAATGGAAGAGAAAGGAAATATATCAGATAGCGAGGATCATGCAGGATACAATCCAAAAGAAAAGCATGCAGCAGGTGAGACTGGAACTGAATCAATGGCAGAAGATATGGCAATTGATGTGAAGGATAAACCCAATCAGGAAGCAACAGATAACATGGATACACACAAGGAAGATCTACCCAATCAAGGTGTCTGCTGCAAGAATACAACAGCACATGGAAGGTGAGTTTCAGCATTACATCGTTCCTTTAACATTTTGGTTAAAAAATATTATTATTGCTTGAAATTCTTAGTGGTAATGTAATTTGAATCACAAACAGGAGTTGCATAGTAATAAATTTTGGAGTCAGCGTCCAATGTTTTGTCTGCCTAGAAATGTGAGTCACCTGTTTGGAAATGGTGTATGTACTGATATGGTGCTGGATGATAAACTGTCTGGGGTTTTCCTAGCACTTTTAGTCCAGATAAGGACATGATCATCGTTTGAGCTCCAACGGATTTCATAAGCCCCAAGTAAATAAGAAAAAAAAAAGAGTAAAATACCAAAGGAAAGATTCAAAGTGTTATGTTGTTCAAGTTATGAATACACTTTTAATTTAACAGACTAGAGAAAGCAAAAGATGTTGATGCAGAAACAGAAGAGCTGGTGAAAAGGAAGCGTGGGAGGTGACCTCTTTTTTCTCCTGATTCATTCATTAATCATAGTTGACAAGCACACAACAAAGTATTAGTGTTTTCCATATCTATATTTAAATTGATTGGCTCTTTAATGTTTATAGGCCCCCAAAAATGAAGACTGCAAAACATTTGCCATCAGAGAAGGGAGATAAAATAACCACAGAAAACTTAAAAGATCAAAAGAACCCTGCAGACAAAGCAGCTGAAGAGACGTTGGAAGAAGTTTCAAAAGCTGCAACCGAGGAAACTTTTAAGGATCATTGTTCAAGTGAAGCTGAAGAAAAAAAAAATGGAGTCACCTTCCAGCAGAGAACAAGTGGAGTGCTGAGATACTCCAGCTAGCCTTAGGTCCCTGTTTTTGTTATCCTCTAGTTTCTAGGGGAAGAAACCTTATGCTAAGTTAGTATTTAAACTTGTAGCAGTTCGAAGTTCCTCTTAGGTCGCTTTGTATATTTTGCTAACCAGAGGACATGAAACTTCCAGTCATTTTTTCTCTCCGGACTACAGAACTGCGAACAGGCAGTAAATATTTATGGCTGGGTTTTTGTTTAAATAGTCGGAAGAAAGAAAGGCTACAGGAATGCTCAAAATATAGGTTTTTGTGCACTTTAATCCTTCAATTAGTTGGTGAATTTTGCAAGATATCTTATGAAATGGCTTCTCGTAAAACTTTATGATGGCACCATCAAATTAATACACCCTGGCTGGGTTTTGTAGTATCTTGTTCTGTCTGTAACATAAAATAAATTTATTTTATTAATCATCAGAATACAAAAGGAAGGATCATTTCAGAAACAACCTTAATTTACACAGTTAAAGCATATATCTTATATGTAAACTTTGAAAATTACATAGCGCACACAAACTGTTATCACTCTTTGCGATAAAAGAACAATGTAAAATACTGCCGTAGTAAACCATATCTACCATCTCCTATATGCACCTCTACTGCCCTTACTTAGATAAGACCCAAGAAATCCTTGAGTAGAGAAGCAGTTGTAGTAAAAGCAAAGTTCTCAATGAGTGACAACTTTATTTACAACAAAATGCACAATGTTAATTTGTGCCTTGTGGTGTTGTGATGTCATCCCTCACTTGAACAGATATACTGTTTCATCGGTTGCAAACCCTGGTAATGTGTTTTCAACTTTCAACTTCATATAAACAGGAAGAGTTATCCCCCACAAACTGAATCCACATCCCCTGAAGTACTCTACTACTGTAAAGTAATTGCCCATGAATCTAAATCATCACCATTTTAACCGTCATGACCGTCACACAAATCCAACAATTTAGATTTACGGACAGTTACTCTATAGCTGTAGAGTACTCCAGAGGACATGGACTCCCAAAAATTTTGGCTCCCCCATTTTCTTCAAAAACTGTCGTCTCCATTCCTTGCTAAAAGGTGGAAGTACAAAATTAGGTGTCAGCATTTGTTCCCTTTTTTCATCAAAAAAACCGTCTCCTGAAGGTTTGAGTTGTGGCTTGGTAGGATCTCATGAGGAGACCAACACCTATTCCTATTCCAACACACATGCCAAGGCCAATTCCAACCCCGACTCTTACACCGGCATTGAACCAAGAGAGTTGGCCATCATCGTCCTGGTACCATCCTTCAGGGTAGTAAGTGAGCCCAGCATGGTTGTGCGGATCAAACTCATCACCTTCTTCTGCTAGCACCTATTTATTTATTCAAAAAAGAAGAAGAGGAATGTACTTTAATAAGAGAGTTTATTAAAGAGAAGTCCCACATCAACTGAAATTACCAGATATTTGATAATATATATAGGTTAGTTAAACTCTTTATCCTTGCTTATTTGAAAAGACTTAAAGACACATTAAATGCTACTAGTATCTACTGGATTGGTACTGAAACCACCATCAGTTTGCACATGCTAACAGTATTGATATCATATGCAAATCCCTTGCATGCATCTAACCGGGCATGAAAGGTGAGTCTGTACCGATTCAGGCGACGTTCGATGATTCAAATCACCATTCTCCTGCGCCTGTACCAGTGCCTCCTCAACCTCTGGTATTGAATCCAACCCACCTGGTCTGATGACTTTCTTCCTAGGACTGAGCTGCACTGTTTGTGTCAGAATCACCGGTGTACCAGCAAAAGAGCCTGCCATAGAAACCTCTACACCCATCTTACCCTACATATAATGTAATACACGAATTTGAGCTGAAAATGTCTGACCTTGACAAATTAAAGATGTGAAGAATTGCAGTTCATGCATCTAGATTAGCACCTAAATTGGGGATTTAGTCGAGCAATCATGGATCAATTAAGGCAAATAAAACCCTCATAGAATCAGTAATGAACCAGCTCAGGTAGGAATTACCATGGAATCAGACACAGCAGAATAGCATGCCATGCTCCAACCAGTCTTTCCATTACTCCATGGCCCATCAACTCTTTCGAGGGTCCCACACAACAATAAATTCCCTCTATCATCTGACACCTCAAAATCAACCGATGACGTGGCGAGCCGCACTGGATCGGTCGATACATACGTGGCTTCTCCTGCAGCCTTGTCGAGCCGGTCACGCTTGAGGGGAATCACCCGGCGGCCCGTAAGATCGAGAGCGAGATGCGATGGCGCAGATGTGGAGGCGCCACCGCCGCACGGTGACAGGCGGACGTAGAAGAGGCGAATCTCGAGAGAGCACACGGAAGGGATGGAGTTAGGTGGTGAATCTGGAATTCCAATCTCCATGATTGGAGGGAATCGAAAGTTCTTCTCTCTCTCTCTCGACACTCTATCTTTCTCACCTGTTGAGGTCGAGGTTCACGGACAGAGAGGAGAGGAGAGGAGAGGAGAGGAGAGGAGATGGGAGATAGAAAACGAAAAGAATAACGACGGGAATAATCCAGATGGTTATTCTCTCTCATGGAATAACAAAACTTGTTTCAGATGGCCCAACCGGGTGTGTTTGGATATTGGAATAAGGAATTTCGGTTTCGAATGTTCTCCATTTCACACGAGCTGCGGAGATCCGGTGGATTGATTACATCACTTTATCATTTCCATATTCTCCAGTGTCAGAAGGACGAAATATAATCTAATTTTGTGTGTATATTCTTAAAAGAATTTCTCAACGTCTATTTCATACGGGATGATCAATTTAGATATTCATGAAATTTTTAATTAAAAAGAAACATTGTCTTGTTAGAGAGAGATAAATAACAAATAGTGATCATCAATTGAGAGAAACAAATAACAAATGAAAGCTTGCGAAATGTAGCTCTTTTATTAAGCGTGAGATCATAAAAAGCAAATATTATAATAAAAGAAAATATGATCCAATTAAGTTATCGCATGATAGTTACCCCACAAATCTATACCCTAGAAAGAGGGTTAAGTTTCCTCTCACTACAACAATGCCACATCAGAAATCTTATTTTATTTATTTTTATTTCACTTTTAACTGATCCAGACAATAATTACTTCTGTATGTTTACAATGTTTTCCTTTACATTACTTTTGTGCAGCAGACACAAACCATTGGTGGATTTAAAGAGGAGGCATTGGGGTCACATGACCCCACTCAAATATTAATAGCTTTAATTATACACTAAATTTTTAAATGGATTAGATGAATTTTTAAGTAATTGAAGAATAATGACCTCAAAATGTAAAATAATTCTAAGAAGGACCTCATTAGTTAATTATATTCTATTTAATTTCAATTAAAGTCTAATTAATTTTAGCTCATTTTAAAATATGATGACCCCACTAAGATAAAATTTTAGTTCGGCCACTGACCCAAACATTACTTATGTACATTTATACTATATAACTTTAATTTATATTACTTCTATGCATTTATAATATTTCAGTTTCTAATTGTACTAGAATAAAAAATGTTTTTTTCCCTTATTTCACTCTCAGTAGACCCAAGCATTAATTATAATAGATGTGAAAAGTTTTTTCTTTATTTTGCTTTCAATAGATCAAAACTTCCATTCTTTTGTGCATTTATAATATTACGTCCTTTTAACTCTGTCTGCATATTGCAATAGAATATGTAAAGTTTTCTTGATGAACAAATCAGACGATTGATTAAACAACGACATGCGTGACAACATCTCTATGCATATAGCTTTTCTCATACCAGTACTGAAAAACGTAATTGATAAATATTTTCATACAAACTCCACCTTTCAAACTTTCTAAACAGGAATCACGAAGAATTCATAGGCAACAAGCAGGGCATAGTAAAGAAGAGGTAATAATGAAAGGTTACTCACATTTGTACTCTGTCGTGCACAATTTAAAAGATTAATCAAATGATTTTTTTTCAAGTAAAAAAATAAATACTTCCCTTATGCATTTTTTTAAGTATGTTAAATCAATATAATTTGTTGGTATTTTTGTTTGTGCAAATCTTTTTTTTTTGTCAAATATTGCGTACTATGTTCATATATTTAGACATAATTAAAGATATTTGTAAGAACTAATGACAATTATACTATACTCTGCTATTGATAACGACTGAAGATTTTTTAATAGTTAAATATTATTCTAAATTTTTAAATTTTTATAGATGTTTTTAAATAATTATTTTTATTTTCGGGACGAAATCCCTAGTTGTCAAAATTTCCAACGAAATCTACCTTGGCACCTCATCATCATTTGACGAGTTCAATTCTTGTATATTGACAATCTGACAAGCTTGATATGATTATATGATATTTGTTAAGAATAACTACCATAAAAAAAGTTGTTTAAAATTTAGTGTTTGTAGCGTCAATGATCCGTATAGCATAACTCATACGTCTGATTATGTTATTATTTTCATTCCAACATTTTGTCTGCCCGGTTTAACTGATAGTTTGAAAGTCAATATAAAAAATTAATTCACTGCGTGAATATTTTATGTATCAACGTAGAAATCTAGTGATTCGTTTAATCTGATAAATAAAACTGAAAACAAATATAATGATCAAGATTAAGAAAGCACCTGTTTGAATCCGGTTGTATCAGATAATTCCGAACTAATGGTTACTCATACGACATGCATCTAAAAATTCTCTTTATAAGGACGTCATACGTTTATTAATTTTTATATCAAATAATTTTTTTGAGGAAACTGCATGTCAGATAATATAAATTTTTTGATTGGCTAGATATACCCGTTCTCGAAATTATTTAATAAATTTATTGTCCAGAAATTCTGTGTCTGTTGGCATTATTAGCATACAAGTAGAAATTTTGATTGGCTATATATATGTATGCATGTCATGCTCGTCTGTTTCCTTTCTTTATCTGACGATACGGTCAGAAATTGACAAGGTCGCAGAGATAATAATATTATTACATCCTTTTGTTTTCATTTTCTGTATGGAATTGGCATGGCATGGAGACGTCATATGTAGAAAAGTAAAACACTTTTTATATCCGTAGACGACGCCATATGTAGAAAAGTAAAACACTTTTTATATTCATGAGATATAAATCGAAACTTACACAGTACACACACACAACTCATTATCGATTACATTTTCCATAGTCATATAAGAAAATGCGTGGCGGCCGGATAGGAGTGCCAATTGTGGATTTGACTAATAGTTGACAAGAGAAAAATAAATGAAGTAAAGGAGAAAATTGTTAGGCAAATATTAAATAGATGTTGGTGTTGTACATAGCTTTATATGGCATTAAAATGTCAACCAGCCTTTCTCTTAACTAGCGCTAGCTGTCCAACATTATATGCCTCTCACATCTCACTTAGGATGTACCATACAAAATTACAAGGAAAATCACCAAGCAGCTAAAGTACTGAAACTTTTTACTCTATATTTCCCATTCTCCTTAAAAAAACATATATTATGATGCAGTTTCCTAGTTGAACTTCAGAATCAAAATCTTCTTCTCGAGGATTGAATATATATATATATAGAGAGAGAGAGAGAGAAGGGATTAATTATCATCATTTTGGTGCCACATCGGTGTCATTAAAATTAAATATTAAATAACTATTATTTAAATTCTTAAATAATAAAACTAATTGAAGGAATATTTTATAAATATCATCTTATATATGTATACAAAAAATTATATCATTTCGATATTATTTATATAGGCATCAAGCGTTAATAAAATCAACGGACCAAATTTTACAATTTAGACACATTACTTGATGGCTATGCAAATAAAGTTAATTTTTTTTATTTTTCATATACATACAATTGAGATGATATAGAATACATCAAACGGTTCATATTTTTAAATTTATATATAAATAAATAAATAAACACCATGGGCACAAAAAAAATGGTAATTGGATCCCTTCTCATATATCTATATCTATACTATTATATAAAGCATCTAAGAATTGGAGGGTCCATTTTTTGTCATGGTAAATTTTTATTATACCCATTTTATCCCTCAATTAGATGGATAATATTTATTGTTGGTTGATCGAACGTATGTGATCACGTCCATTGATCCCCTCTTTCTCTCCATTTCTTTCCCTTATATACTATTATTTCCATATTTTTTGTTTTTTTATTTAGCAACTTTGTGCATATTTGGTAAGAAATTAATGGTGATAATATATATTAGAATAATTTACTTTTTTGCCATAAAAATCATGAATCATTAACTCATATTGTGCAAAAATCTCATCCAAGATTAAATATAGTCTTTATTATATGTTTTCTCTATAATTTGGTGAATTTATAATTTAATATTAGATAAATGTGAATTTTTTTATCTTATAATATTTTAATGTTTAAATAAAAATTTCTTCGCAAATATGCGCAAGTATATAGCTAGTATATATATATATATATATATTTATTTATTTATCTCCATGGACCATGGATACAACAGATACAACTAGCTCCAGTTGTTTTGCAATTCTCTAAAAAGAATTTGTTCCAAGTTGTCAAGGCAACGGGATCCCCAATTCAGAATTAGCAATTCTGTTTGATTTAATACGGAAGGTACCTCAAAATTCAAATACCATGTAAGTCTGGTCATGGAAGCTACTAACCACAAGTTCAATCATTCTTCTTTGCACAACTGTAGCTGGTGTGCAAAAAGATAAATAAAATAAGTAAGAATTCTACTTAATCCCCGATTCCCGCGATTCTTTGAACATCAGACAATTGTACAAAATCATTCAAAACCTATAACTTGTATTTTTTGTTTTTTAGAAGAAAGTGACTATAAGCCACTGCTTTACAAAGAAACCATGTAACTTGTATTTCTTAATCTAGAAGGGGTGTCAAGATTACAATTTAATTACAAAGCGGCATACATCTTGTTTGTACAATTTAACAAAAAATAATTGGGGGAAAACAACCTTAGAAGGAGAACTAAGGGAAAAATTGAACCGAAAGAAAGAAATTGGGTTATCAAACTAGACTCAATTTCACCTCTTATGAACAAATAAATGAATTGGAAAAAAAACAACAAAATAAAACAAACAAAACCTATTAGTTAATTTACATTAATTTTACAACAAAACTCAACCAAAGAATCTTGATCTAATTAACCATCCCCACCCTTCTCTAAAATCACTTCTTAAGCTGTGTAATTTGGTGATTAACCCACACCGGCTGCCAATGGAAACGTGGTGAGTCGAGCATCAAAATGATACCTTTAATCGTTTCTATTGCATCGGCAGCAAACCGGCACCATGCAACAGTGGCAGGCCAACATTACTATGGCCATGCACTTTTACCGATCTCATGCTATCATCAAGGTACCGAAACACCTCAGCACGGTTACTAACAACCCTATGAAAAACCAACCGGACCTGTCTCTCAAATGGCTCAAGTCCCTCTTCCAAAATATCACATGCTTCCTCCAGTTCAACTGCCCGAGCTGCCACCTCAGCTGCACGTTCTTCTTCAATCAGTGGTCCCCCTTCCCCAGCCTCTTCTTCAACCCATTCCATCAACCACCGCGCGTTCTTCTCCACGGCCTGCATCTCAGCCAGGAGACCTGCACTGGCCCTTTTGTCCTTTCTTTTCCATTCTTCAGTTATTTTTTCTTGGAGTGTCACCATGGGCACTACCCATTGGAGGTGCTTTGGGGGTGGAGGAGGCGGCGGCGGGGTTGCATTATTTGTACCATTTGGACCAACCTGGTCATAGCATGGTACAGCTGAGACTAACACCCACATGACAAATACGAGCAATGAAGTCATAGTGTACACTGCCGTAGCGAGACCAGTGGTCGCATCAGTAACTGATCCCTGACGTGGAGCCATCAGATGTGCCGTCATGGCTTGCACTTGTTGCCTGGATGACCAATTCTTCGACACACTAAAGGAGAGTGATTTGCTGTGCAGAAACGAAGCATCACGAGAAATAGAACTCCCGCTGCTGCCAAAACCGCCGCCACTGCCACCGCTCCCACTACTACCTGTACGGTTGAAAGCCCCGGCTAATAACTTCTTAAGGGCACGGCGTGCACGGGACATCTGGGCCTCACCGAGGTGTTCAGATTGTAACAAGCACGATACAGCAATTCGCGCCTGGCGCTGTGAGTGTCGCATCGCTTGCAGAGACAAAGACACAGCATTGCACAGGTCGAGGGTTTTAACAGCACGGTCTAATAAATCATTCGTGAGCTTGTCTGATGGTGGCTTGGAGAGGATTGAAGGGTTGCGTGAGAGGAGCAGGGGAAGCAGCACACGGAATTCGCTCTCGATGCAGAGGAGGGAATCCAGGAGCTTCGAAAGGAAGGAGAGAGAGAGAAAAGGGGAGGAATCGTCGGAGGAAAGGAGAGAGAGGAGGCAACTTGAGACTTGCGACTGGAAGTGCTCCAGTGAATCTAGCTCTTCTTGTGGCGTCGGTTCGAGAGAGGCGATTTGGTGTCGGCGAAAGCTGAGGAAACCGCGGAAGCCCGTTGAAGTGGATGGGGGTTCTCCCGCCATTGCCATGGATGGAAGAGAGAGAGATGAAGGGTTTGGTTGAATTTGGGGTTTTATAAGAGCAGGAGAGATTAGAGGGGAAGAACTTGGCTGGGGGCTGGGAATGTGATTATGTGAGACTTGAATTTACAGTTATTCTACTTACTAGCAGAGAGCCAGAGAGTTTTGTTTCATTGGGCAGGCAAGGAAAAAGGTCCTTTCCGTAGGTAGTTGTAGAAATATTCCGTAAGAATATATTTCGGAGAATGGACTAATTCTTTCTTTGAGGGGAAATTGACTCGGTTGGAAACCACTACCTTCCAATGAGATAGTAGCGTAAATGGACTCGGCGTATGAGGTCAAACCTAAAATTTCATCTACTGACTCCGGGACCCACATTCTGGAGGCGCAGCTTATGCGTACTTGGGGGTTACTTTATTGTCAACATGGGACCCACATTCTGGATATTTTATCTCTTCGTATTTTGTTATCTCTACTTCTGGATATTATCCTTGTTTTTAACTTTTTACGCCCTTTTGTTCTTTTCAGTTACCTCCTGAAACAGTGAAACCTGCATGCTTATTTTTTTGTTTATACTTTGTCGAACTCCAGTCCAAAGATACCGAAGAGTTGAGATGACAAGCGGTTAAGTCGGATCAATTTAATTTTAAAAAAAAAATCAGATTAGGATGGAATTAATTTATATATTAATTTTTTTAGAGATTAAATTGATTTTAATTAAATTATAAATTATTTAATTTTAGATTAATTCGAATCAGATGTGATCAGATTAGTTTGATTTTAAAAAAATTCAAATTGAGTTAAATCAAATTCAAATCTGAACAAATCCATCATTTTTCGAGTTAGATCGTATTCTGACTCCCATGCCGAAGAAGAGTGCGCTGGTACAATTTTCACCAACCTTAAGCTCTCTGATCTTCTCTTCTTTGCGGCATGTGGCATATTGGTATTATGGTTGCCTTTTGGGTTTTGGCCGCTATTTTGGACTCGAATAACATGAAATCTGCTTTTAGTTTTAATCTGAGTCGTCTGATTTGAGATGGACCTATCGGAATAATTTATTTGAATGATGTCAAAAAGTATCTAATTCTGAAATCATACATTTCACCCACCCAAAAATCCTTTGGTCATGCGTCGTCACACACTCTTTTCACGCGCTACTGCTAAATTAAAATCTCAAATATGAATATAAATGCGATTTATTGACGTGTTCCATGTCAATGTCATTATTAGTGAAATCCAAGATTTACTAGAGAATAACCTTGCGTTGCTTCGGTATATATATTTAATATATAATGATGTACTGTCGAATATGTGCAACAAAATTCATAAGATTTTATATTTTAGTAAATTGTCAAAAGTAGAAAATTTAAATTGAATATGTGCAACAAAATTCATAAGATTTTATATTTTAGTAAATTGTCAAAAGTAGAAAATTTAAATTGAAAATCATTTCAATTAATTTTTTGAATATGTATTTTTCTTAAAATGTTTCTAATAGTGTACGCAAAATTAAGAAATAAACAATAAATATTTTCTGTTAGTTTGAACCATATATCTCTTCCATATTAAACCGCTTAATTTTGATTTTATACTATTTTTTGTTGAAAAAAATGTTTATAGTCTAATAAAATGTAAATATTTGTTGTATATAATATTTTATAATAAAAGACTAATAGTATAATACTATACGTTGTAACGTAGGACAAGAAATATATATTCAATTGATCTATTTCCTTCCATGTATTTTAGTTTGAGTATTTTTCGAGTCTTGATTTCATATTCACGTTTCTTGTATAGATTTTTCACATTTTTGAAAAAGAAATCATAGTATAAGTAAAGCAAATATATTATACAACTCTGTATCAAGTCAATTTCATGATAAAATTTTATCCAATTTAAATGCTTATTTATTAATTTAATTTAAACTGGAAATATTATGTTTAACTGTTATAATTTTACATTGAAAAGTTTATCTTAATCATTCAATATTTAAAATCGAACAGTCTAAAATTATTGTGATCCATAATAGAATCTCCGAATATATAATTTTTCTAGAAGAATATACGTCAACTACTAATGGGAATTACAAAGAAAACTATAAATCGATTCTTCCTATCAAATTAGGCTTAAATTTTACTGATATAAATTATTTTCTACATATTGTCAACATATTTATCATCGAATTGTATCGAAAAAAATCAATGTCAAATTTGTATTCATAGACCGTGTCTTAATCCAACAATAACACTAATTGAAAGCTTCAAACATTGCCATCTGTAATAATAATAAAATTATTTTATTGTTTTGTTATGAAAGAGAACACATGATTGAGCGTTTCTTTCCTACATCACAATAATTTGGGACGGTCCACGATGATTTTATTGAACGTTTAAATTCCATTAGAAAGATCATGGTTAGGAGCATTACAAGCCATCTTTAATTTTAGAAAGTTCATTGGACAACACTCGTGCCTAGCTTTTAACCATCACAATCCAATTTATATTTATTAGATTTATTATGAAAAATAAATGTTGATATATATTTTTTTCAATATAACCCTTAATACAATAAAATAGTTAAAATCGATTTAAATATTTGTCGTATAAAAAAGGTGGATTTAAGCAAAAATAATAATGACTGGAATCAAAATATTAATTACTCCCATGTTTTGAGAACACTTTTGGATCGTGTAAGGAATTGTGCAATAATATAAGTTTAATAGAGTTAGAATTAAAAGCGAAAATATAATGATATTTCCAATGATAGAAACATTCTTTGTATTTATGAATTGTATGTTTAAAATAGTGATGGAAAGTTAAAAAATAATGATAGAAATAATGATAGAAACATTCTTTGTATTTATGAATTGTATGTTTAAACATTCTTTTTCAACTCGCATTCACTCAAAATAAACAGGTTCTCATTGTTCTGGAATAACATATTTTGTATTTGGATGCATCCATGCAATTTTTATTTTGAAAATAGAAGTTTTACATTTAGCTGTCCGGTATGCTATTTTTTTCTTTATTTTAGAAAAGAAAATAAATTTTAATTACATATAAGTATTATATTATTCTTACAAGATTTTGGTATGAATATCGAATTGAGTAATTCAGATGCATCGTTTGAATATAATAAATTCTAATTGTGAAGTTGTACAGCCAAATACAACCAGTGTAAATCAGAATGGATTTTGAATATAAATGTACACGAATTTACCACTTTTCAGTAAATGATAAACTGAAAATTTGCTGCGCAACCTGACAAAATTATACACACCATTTGCCTGCTGTCCCAAGTCCTAGCTTCCAGCTGGCAACACTTCCGATATACGCGATAAATATTATTTTAGATATTTTTTTGTTATCTATATCATCCTTTTATTCAACAATACAGACTGGGTTGCAAAATGCAAACTGCAAGTATCATAATTTTTTTATTAGGTAAACAATGGGCATTTAAGCAATTCTTGGAGTGTTTCATGTATTCAAGGGGAAATAAAGTCGGAGTCCATGGGCAGAGATGCTGGTAAATGGCAAGCTGGCCTCAAATATTTTCACAAGATAATGCCATTCTCTGATTATTTTTTTTTGGGTTTTATAAGAGAAGGGAAAAAATATTTTTCATTTTAAAAATACTTGAATGATGGAACGATGCTATGATATTATAAATTTACAATACGAGCATGACATGACCAATCAATGATAACATCAGTTTAATATAAATCAAATAATATATTTTCAATAAATTAAATGATAGAAATCAATTAATTTGCAACGATCTCTGCAAATCGGGGTGTCTTAATTTTTGTCACATCGATCACCGAAGGGTTGAATCTTTTACATTTCGCCAAAAAAAAAGGTACAGTTAGCAGTTACCACAGTTGGTTAATTTCTCATTTAATTACCTGACACGACAGAGTTAGGTGCCAAGTGCCATGACTGGGTGTAAACCCAACCGGTTAATCAAGAAAACAATCTACATACTCCGTGTGGTTTGGTCCTCGGAACTTCCATCCATGTAGCGAGACACAGAATAGTTATATTTTAACTCGGTACACGAAAGTCGTGAATCGTCACATTGGATCTCAGATCTCAGAAACACGGTTTCCTCCGGGCTCCAGTCTAGGCGCATTGGCAGTAGTGGTTTAATTAGAATGAAAAAAATCAAATAAAATAACGGGTCGGGTTTGGACGGGTTTAGTTGAATTTTTTCAGATTTTGATGGGTTGGGTATGGTTGAATACGGATTAGGATATGATATATTTTAGACGGATTTTAAAAAAAAAATTATCCACAATTCGTTATAAACTCATAAATTTTTTCAGACACAAGTTAAAACAGATTTAGATACGAATCAGATCAGATCAGAATGCGAATATAAATTTGACGGATCAGATTTGATCCATCCTGATATTTTTATAACACTCATTGGCAGTACTCTTCAGTCATCACTCTTTTTTTTTTTTTGAGAAAATACTCTTCACTCTTCGGTGAGACTTTGTCAGAAGACGCGCTGCCCCGCCTTACGTAGTCACGTGACATTCCAACTGCGACAGCTCTCTTTGTTACACACAGGAATGCCACTACGCGAGACGCAATCTCAGCCCTGCAATCTCGTAGGAGGAAATCGAGATCGTCCAGTTAGTCCGACCGAGCTCGTTTACGCCACTCTACGCGGAGGCACATAGACATAGGCGCGGGAGCCGGGAGGGAGCACACGACCTGACCAGATGGACTTCTTCAAACGATATCTTTTGGCTGTTGGTGTTGGCTGTGTCGTTTCGTGTCGCTGTTGATTTATTCTCTCTTCTCTGTGGTCTGTGACTTTGTGGTTGTGGGGCAGTAGAGTAGAGTAAGTTTCTGTCCTACGGGTAATTATCAAAAAAAAAGAGTAAGGTTCTGTTTCGGAGCTCCACGTGGGCTGCTCTTTGAAAATTTCCTTGCACTTTCCCCGTTCCCCGGAGCCATAAGCCATAAGTCACACCAGTTAGATTTTCTTTTATTTATTTTTTTTGTAAAATTTTGAAGTCAAACGTTTTTTTTATATATGTTTAGTTCTTGGTTTCAATTTCTGTGGGACAACATATTGAATATTAATGAAACTAGAGTTTTAACTCGGTTTTCATTTCGACAATATAATTCTCAAATAAATAATTAATAATATAAAATTTTAAATA
This sequence comes from Schoenoplectus tabernaemontani, assembly GCA_037127355.1. Taxonomy (NCBI): domain Eukaryota; kingdom Viridiplantae; phylum Streptophyta; class Magnoliopsida; order Poales; family Cyperaceae; genus Schoenoplectus; species Schoenoplectus tabernaemontani. Next base: position 10,350,291 of record CM073746.1, read on the forward strand.
TATTTAATAAAATTTTATATTAAAAAAATTAAACATAATATTTTAAATACTAAGTATATTATCAATAATAAATAATATAATTAGATACATAATAATATATAAATAATCATATAAAAAGTTGAATTATTTTAAGAGTTAAGTTTCACCTTAAATATTATTTTAAATGAGGATAGAGAAATTATTTTATATAAATCCTTAGATTGAAGAATATGAAAAGATTTAAACAAAATCAATGATAAAAAAATGATGATATGATATACTTTAAAAACTTAAAAGTTTAACTCCATTTATGTATTAAGAATATTAGTCATCATAGTGATTTTTTTGACGTTACATAAAATGTGATTGGAATATTAAAAAAACAATTATGATTCGAAATTGTGGCTCAAGAAATAAATTAAAATTAATGGTTCCAAATTTATGGATTGTTACTCGTATAACAATTTTCGGTTTAAATTGATACTCGTATAACAATTTTCGGTTTAAGAGAACTTCTGTGTGATCATAACCTCATAAGTTAGCTTTTACGTAAAAAAGAAGGAATCATTTGCCTACTAAAACTAGTAAAGGATATTTAACCCATACAATGAAGTTTGAGAACGATGTTGACATCTTGTCATGGTTGAGATGTTATATCAATAGAATAATAATATATTTATATTTGTTTGTTTTTCCTGTTTATTTAATGTGTTATTAATCAGCAGGCCAATACTATATTTTTTTAATCTATTTATATGCCGTTTGTAAATAAATTACGAGTTTTTATGCGATTTTTTTAATAATTTTAGTTACAAGGATGTTAAACATTTGTTAATTCTAACAACACTGTTAAATTAACAAATTGTTTAATACAAGTGGCATCTTTAATTGTAAAAAAAATATCTTTTCTGAACAATTATCCTTTTTTTGTCACGCCATCAAAATAAATTGACAAGAATGAAAAGATTTCGAGATGATGTAAAATAAAGTATTAAATTGCTGATGTAGTAAATATATTTACTTTTTGTAACTTCGAAAATGACATTTTCTAAGAAATTCCCAGTTATTGCAAAACTAAGATTACAGGCAACAAAAATGCAGACTAACACACAGTACATACAGTTTAAGTGCATTTAAAAAAATTGCAGCCAAACAAAATGAACAATGCACACTCTAATTGTACAGAGTTATAATTCTTGAAAAACACATGAGAAGCCGGAAGAGTTTGAACAAAATTCAAACCGTCCAGAGATCGGATCAAACGGTCCCGATCATAGTAACAAGATTCGCGAATAATTCATTTTTCACTCATAACCGGATGTTTTACGAATAATTCGTCAGTTTAATATACAGTGCGTTTTTTGGGGTCAAACAAACGTTTTATTCGCGAATTATTCGGCAAAAAAACACATTATATATTATTTTATATGAAATTTTATAGTTTTTAATATATTTTTAATATTTTATAATTATAATATATATTTTATTTATATTAAATGAAACGAACTATTCTCAAATTATATCCGTATTATACCCAAACGTCAAATTTTTGATCTCGCCGAACGTTTCCCGAATCACGAACTTGTCACTATGGTCTCAATTCCAAATCACTGAGAAGTCAAGCTTTTCTCTCTCTTTTAAGGGAAGTTATTTATGCAAAACGTCATTGAAATGAAAAATTATTGACCACTCGAGTAAGATGGATCATTGTTAAATGAATCTGAACCGGACAGGTGTAAAGTGATCGTGACCACCCCAACAGAAAATAAAGAAAGGGATATTGTAATATCTCAAGTTCATTTATTTTGGACTACTACACAATTTTAAATCAATCAAAGTTTAAATTGAAAAAGTTAAATGGAAAAAAAAAACAGAAAAGACAACCAATTTTTCCCATGGCACGTTGTAGCTGTCCAAGGGTGCTTCATAACCATAACATGTACTCATCCCATCTCTTTTGATCGAGGAAGTAAATGGAGAACCAAAATCGTAAAAAGAAAAACGAAGAAAGAATAAATAGATGAGACACGTGACCAATTTTTCTCATGATATGTGGTAGCCGACTCTTTTTGTTTCCGTCTTTTTTATTTTTTTTGGCTGACAACATTAATTATTGACTGTCAGATGAATATAAAATATATGATTTTATAGAGTTTCGACACAGGACGTTACAGTATTTTGAGTGGATTTTAAGTTAAAATCTTACAAATCCTCATTGCTGTACAGTGGAAAAATGTACACACAAGATGTGTTGCAAGTCAAGAGAAAACTTGGCGAAAATCATGTACCAATCAATTTCTAACAAATTTACGTGGATAATTAATTTGTCAGAGCACCCACCCCCTACTTTTTTTTAGGGTGAAAAAAAAATCACAGTCATTTCTTTTAGATACAAAAAATCTCACGGTTGGCCAATTGGTAATGACAGGTTTCTATGGTAAAGTCCAAAAGAGATCCACCATTCCTTTGATGGTAAAGACTAAAGAGCACCAGAGTTTCCTCAAATAAAAGAAGAAGAAGACCAGAGCACACCACCAATTAAAATTGCAGCTGTAATTACGCCACGTCAGCTGACTAATTATGTGAAGTGACCTCGGACTAATACGTGGCACATAAGCATGAGTTCAAGATATCAATAACAAAATTTTAAAAGCGTCAAATATCCACTCACGCGCTTTGAGAGTGACTAAAAATTATGAGTTATTCCAAAGAGATAAAATTTGATTAGGAATTTGGGATTATTTTGAAGGAGACATGCGGAGTCGAGCAGATTCTCTCACTAAAATAATGGAATCAATCTATTGCACAAACTCTCTCAGATCGGTATTCTCTGTGGATATTTTCTGTGCGGAGATTTCCGCAGGGAAATCATAACGGTTCAAGGAAATCACAACGGTTGTGGAGAAATCTAAACACAAATTTTGATGCACGTAACTGTTTATTATTGTTAAATCAGAACTGTTGATAAATAATCGGACCGCACATCACTTTCACACAGCGCCTAAGTACAATAACAGAAAAGGGAAAATTTTCATAGCACTCTATTGCATTTATTCTATACATTGCTTCATTTTTACTTGTTCCAATACATAACCTAAGTAATCGTGGTATTTTACGGATACCGAACCTATCTGTATTGACCTCTAGGCCGGGTACAGAATAAACCTGTTTATCCCTTTATTACTGATGGATAAACTTACCAATATTAATTGGATTGTAGATGCAATTGATAACACCATTTTGTGGATGCTCCTTAGATATTTGATTGACATTTGTTCTGGAAGCTCACCCACTCTCCCCTCATTTGTGCATCTTTTGCGTGCTAAAGTGGAAACTCACATTCGCTCGTCCCCGCTCAGTTTGTTTGGTGGGGATTCTACCCTCAAACATCCATCACGCATCCTTGCGAGACAGACTTTCATCGGGTAGGTTCGCTCTCCATGACCGTAGTCACTTCTTTAAGCGAACCACTTTGTTTGACATAGAATATCGGGTAAAAGCGTAAACCTTTAATCTGACCCCTCCACAATCTGTTATGGGATTGTAACAGACTGTCTCTTTGGGCGTGTGATGCTTTTACGGATGAATACACCCAACCTGATTTTTTTCTACCCTCAAACATCCATCACGCATCCCTACTTGACAGACTTTCATTGGGTAGGTTTGTTCTCCATGACCGGAGTCACTTCTTTAAGCAAACCACTTTGTTTGACACATAATATCGGGTAAAAGCGTAAACCCTTAATTTGACCCCTCCATAATATACCATGGGATTGTGGCAAACCATTTCCTTGGGCATATTGTGCTTTTGCGGATGAATGCACCCAACCTAGCTTTGTATAACACTCATGGTGTCGGAGACAAAGGTGACAACCCCTTATTGAAAATATTTTATTTTTACTTTAATTGAGGGATACAAAAATAGACTTTTATTATTTTACTTAGATATCTCTTTTATTTTGTCCGAGAAGGGTAGATTTTTGTTATTAGTGCTACTTGCTACTAATAGTACGAGAGTTATTTATTTACATGCCCTCGGAAGTGACTACTTACTAGCCACCAATTTGTTGGACCTATCCCTTGGTTTACACCGCGGACGACCAATATGAGCAACTTTTATCATTGGACGACAGATAGTTTGAGGGACAAACTGCAAACCCTGCCCATTTTTGTGTTTATCCTGTATCAAATGGACAAACTCAGTGGTATTTATATTGTGAGCCCAAACACCAAAACTCTCGCCTTATACTCTCGCGTGGTTTTAGCATTGAACTATTTTATTATTCTTTTATTTTCTTGTTTTATTTTAGGGCTAGATGTGTTTGTGTGGTTTTAGATTTTTGGATGCATTTTATTTACAAATGCACAAGTAGGGTTTTTGGGATTTTATGCAGAGGTGGAGGTTATTTTTGGGTTTTGGGTTTTGTGCACGTGTGTGTAGAAAAGCACTTATTTTCTCCTTATTTATTTACATTGCAGTACTGCTTCATTCAGTCTCGATCCGGGCTACGTGTAGTACTTATTCGAGTACCGCCTGTTGTTGATCGGTGACATGGGCCTTTCGCCTTCATAGTCAATGAGTTGGTATGCGCGCGCCCCGTATACCTTCCCCGATTGTTGCGTGCAAAGAACTCTCATATGCTTGATACAAGTGGTATTCGTTAAGGGACCCCTCAAAGCATCTTTGCGTAGTCACGGTTGTAACTCGGACCTCGGGTGTACTTTACCTTGCCATTTAGACTCGGGATTTTCTTGTGGGATTAATGTTTAATCCTTGTTCCTACTGGTTAGATTTAGTGGATAGGCTAGGCTCGGATCGTTGAAGTTGTTTGTGTGGAACTGTCAAGTGAGTCCCACTTGTCAGAGAAAAAATGATCACATGGATGACACCTCAAGAGATCTCTTTCTCTCTCCTGAATCTCTTGAGTGTTATCTGTTAGTTTGTAATAATCTTGAAGTCAATAATACGATAAATTTATTATATAAAGCTTTGTTCATAAATTGAATAATTAAATGATATTTTATTTCCTTGAGTATTATTGAATTTATGAATCATTCCGAGTTCATGACTGGAATTGTGAAACTTCATAATATAGAATATACTCTTAAAAGTCACTAACCGAGATAATTAGTATGAACACTAATTAACCGCTATCAGGTTAGTATGCAGATTAAATGATGGTCAAGTTTTACAGATCATAGACAAAGAGTTATCATTTTAATCACATAGATAGATGTTCTAGGAACATCGTATTTGACAGACCCCGAATAAAACATTAAATGGAATTGTGTTTGTGTCATTAATGCTTTCATTCAGTGTTAAATTTTAAAGTATACGGTATCCATCTTTCCTACATAAGATATGTATGTGTGTGATTTCTACCAAACGTTATCCGTAAAAGGTTGCTATAAAGGTAGCTCTTCGGTATACATAACTTATGCGGAGGAAGAGATGGTTTGCTAAAAGTACTATTATCCCTCGTATCTCTATACGAGTTATAGCATCATTGGGCCCCTTGATAGAGTAAGATTACCTGCTAGCAGTATAATTACAAGAGTAATTATATTTGATAATTTACTCAGGATCAAGAAAAAAATAAGTTTGCAAGGATGACACATACCTACCTTGAAACTGATCTGATAGTTATGAGACAAAAGAATTAAACATAAGTAAATAGTTTACTGGATCATGATATTGTATAGTACAATATCATCTATGTAATTGGATGGTCATAGTGCATTCTGTCAGATGCCTCCTATGATTATAGAGATTAAAATGGTTTTAACTCTATTTACCAATATAACACGGATCTTGTCAGATCACACCGTATAGGAGTTGATCGGAGAATCTTACTGATTAATTATAAATTATTTATAATTAATAATAAGATGGTTATAATTAAGTATATTTATCATAGAGATGACAAGAAGCAAAAATCAGATTGAATTTATAACGTGTTGGACACGTCGTATAAATTTACCGAAACAACAACCGAGACAAATATAATTGTACACGACAATTATATATATATATATATGATTTGGATTTTAAATGTTAATTATGGATTTAAATTTTGGGTTGAAAGTCCATTAATAATTAAAGCCTTAATTAATAATTAAAAGCCCAAAATAAAATAAAAACCCAAAATCAAAAAGGCCCCAAATAGCCCAATGGAAAACTTGTAAATTTGGCCAACTTTATATTCTTGCAAAATAAGTAATGACATTTTAATAATTTTGGCTAACTTTATATTCTTGTAAAATAAGTAATGGTATTTTGGTAATTTTGGCAAACTTTTTGAAAGACTATAAATAAAAGGGTGAGATGAGAGAGAAAAAAATAATTCAGTTCTATATTCTCTCTTTCTCGGTATACGGTTGTTACGAAAGTTGCGGTATTTCTGCACATTTGTGAAACAGAATAACTGCGATTCGTGAACAGTACTATTTCATCTTTTTCTCGGTGAATAGTGTTTTTTCGAGAAACCGCAGTTTACGGTATTTCTGGCAAAAGCAATAAGCCGCTCTCTGGTCAGTCCTGATGGATAACCTACAGAGGTATCACACGTGTGATACTTCGAGACAAGCCAATTTTCATTCCAATTAAAATTTGGAAACGAGGTATAAAATTTTATATTAATCTATTTAATTGTTAAGTAGATTAATATTTTAGATATCAATCATGGAGTAGATCTATACAGGTTTAAAGAGGTGTGTATCTCTCGGTAATCATTCGACATACCGCTTTAACCCTTCGCTTAAGTTAGAAGTAAAATAATATTTTACTGTCTTTTGTAAAAGATTAAAATGTGTGTATCTCTCGGTAATCATCCGACATACTTTAATCCCTAACTTAAGTAGAAGTAAAAATTTTGTTTTACGGTCTTTCCGCAACTTAAGCCATAACGAGATTTGGTTGGACCAAAACCCAACAAAGAGTACGGCTTATTTTTCCTAGCCTTGAGGGTTGGCACAGTGGTTGACTGTTTAAATGTCGCCTCTTTTGTTTCTGTTTCGTCAACTATGACGATCACCTGTTTACTGCTATCAGGTGTTTGCCTTTCTAGGGTCCCGGAACGGGGCTCACTTGCCGCTTTTTTGAGTAGTCCGGAATTGTAGATAGTGATTTGCAGGGTCTCGATCATTATCATTATCTCATTGTGTTGTGTCTTGATGTCCTGCATCACTTCCCATTGTTCAGACACCTCTCTTCTGTTGTTTTCAATTTGGTGTCTCATTTCATTGATTGCATTCCTGACTTTCATTGTTTGTTTCCGTGTTGATGATGAATGATTCCTCACTTTCATTGTTTGTTTCAGGTCCCTTGTAGGGTTTCTTGAGGATGTGGTAGATGATCTCCTCGTCGGATTCTTCTTCCCAGAGTTGACGACCATGACCAGCCTCTTCTTCTTCGGTGGTGTTGTCTGAGTCGTCAGATTCTTCATAGTTTTCTCCTGAAGTTGCCTCGGTGATTTGGATTCGAGGTGTATTAGCGGACTTGAAGTTGAAAATTACTTCTTCCTCAGAATCATTCAAGTTTATTTCACTCGGCTTTGTCCGGGCCTTGGATGTAGCCACCTGTTTGAAGTGGAGGACCACTTCTTCACCCGACTCTTCTCTGGGTTTCTGAGCTCAAGCACCTCTGGGTTTGAAGTTGAATTTGAACTCTTCTTCTTCTCCTGACGAGACATCAAATTGGGGCCTTCATTGAAGGGTTTCTGACTTGCTTTTCTTATTGGCCGGCTCGACGTGTCGGAGTTTGGGCAGGAAGTACTAGGCATCATTGAACTTGATCTCATACACCCTGAATGTCTTGACATCACCGTCAATTCTCTTTTATTTTTCATTCTCAATGTATTTCAGGCATTGGTGCAGAGTAGATGGTATAACCTAGAGGTGGCGTAACCCGGCAGGACCCGACAAACCGCCCGACCCGCTTGGGACCGAACAGGCAGACCCAGACCCGATTTTTAAGAAAGTCAAACGGACCCGACCCGACCCGAACCCGACCTGACCCGACCCGACCCGAGATCTGAAAAAATATATCAACGATCTGAAAAAACACAACATGTAAATTCACCCGACCTGACCCGACCCTGACCCGACCCGGCCCGACCCGATTTCTTCCAGAAAGTCAAACTGACTCGACCCGTCCGACCCGAACCCGAACCCGACCCGACCCGCCCGATTGCCACCTCTAGTATAACCGATTGTTGTGAAGCCACAGTCAACCTAACAACGCCCGATAGGAGGTCTCGGCATCAATGACGTAGAATTTGGTAAGCGCTTTCAGGCTTTCGCAATGTAGGTTCAGAGTTATCGCTCCTAGGGCCTTTTGGGAATTTTGATTGAAGCCATGGATGATCACCTTCTCGTCGGATAGGTTCTTCACATCCATGGTGATGGTCTTCAGGGTTTTTAGCGGTATAATATTGATCGATGACCCTACATCGACCAAAATACGGCCAATCTTCTGCCCATCACAGTTTTCGATGATGTACAACGGTCAGTTGTGGTCGGCGGTGCCTATCAGGAGATCATTACGCGTGAAGTTTATACAGGCGGCCCACTTGGCGGTGAATAGGGCTTCATGCATATTTTGCTCGATAAAATAGGACTTGTACTTTTTGGGATCTTATAAGGTCTGGATTAGTATCTCCCTTAGGTCTTGTGACATCATCAATGCGTCGAATATACTTAGTAGTGCTGGAATCTTACGCAAATGTGCCAACACATTGTATTCTTCGCCCGTTGACCGGGTCTTCTCTGAGTTTTTGCCTAGGCTTTCAACCTCTTTGCCCTTGTTATGGACTTTGTCCTTTCCTTTGTCAGAGTCTTTGGGAGCTTGTCTCTCGGGTACATAGGTCTCGAAGTGGAGCACGGCTTTACACTCTTCGCTTTTGGTCCCAGAGGTGCTTGCTTCCCCTTCATCATTTAGGAAGAACATCTCTTCTAGTGTTGGCATATCTTCATCGTGGGAAGAATATACCATATTGCACGAAGCACCCCAGATTTCTTCACTCTCTTCTTTGTTTACTCCTTCATCTGTATTTTCTTTCTTTTGACTTAGGGTTAGCTTCTCCCAGTCTTTTTTGGAGATGAAGTGCTAAATGGTGATCACCTGGGATCGCCTACGCTTTCGTATTCTTCTATTTTGTTCTTCTTGAACTTGTTGTTTATGTGCTTTTTCTTTTTCATAAGAGCCTAGTCTTCGCTCTGATCCACCTTGTAATACACTCTGGATTTTGATGGGACTATTGGCGTGATGTCGTCTTTCCATTTCATGTCAGGTTCTTTCTTAAGGGATTAAGCATCTTAATCGACTTCTTCGATAAGTGCTTAGTCCATTGTTCTTTTTTATTTTTACTTAATTGGTCCGAGCTCTTCTCTTCTCCGTGAGAGATTGTGTGTTGGCCTGTTCATGCGAATCTGGATTTTGTAGGAACCCCTTGGGTAGGGTAATTTCACCATTTTTGTATGCTTTCTCAACCTAGTCCTTGAAGACCCAGCAATTTTCAATTGTGTGCCCTAGCACTCTGTGGTATGGACAGAAATTGGGCTCGTCCGATTTATCAGCGTCTTCTGGACATTTACTGGCCAGTAGAGATAGGTTGTTCTTTACCGCTCCTCTAAAGATTTGGGCAACTTTATCCCTTCTGAAGGAGTACGGCTTATTCTTCTTTTGTTTTAGTGACTCAAAGGCCTGTGAACTCCCTCCTGGGTTAGGCATAGGTCCTTTATTATAATTGTTGTCATTTGTGCTACTGTCGCCGCTTTGAATGTTTATGTTGGCGACCATTTTATCTTTTAATGATGTGAACGCTACCTTAGTCTCGGCCTTGGCTCCCCGCTACGGCTTGCTACTCATAAAGCTTGGCATGGTGTACGGTGACATTCTTTCCATGTTGGACACCGATCTGAGCAAGTCTTTGAACGTGTTGACCTTTGTCATGCCAAGTAACATGCCCATTCACCCGTCAAGCCTCATCTTCGGTCAATGCGCGATCACATTTGATGTTGAGGTTCTGTCATCTGTTGATAAAGTCTGTCATTGACTCCCTTTTATCCCTTCTAAAGGAGTACGACTTATTCTTCTTTTATTTTAGTGACTCAAAGGCCTGTGAACTCCCTCCTAGGTTGGGCATAGGTCCTTTATTATAATTGTTGTCATTCGTGTTGCTGCCGTCGCTTTGAATCTTTATGTTGGCGACCATTTTATCTTTTAACGATGTGAACGCTACCTTAGTCTCGACCTTGGCTCCCCGCTATGGCTTGCTACTCATAAAGCTTGGCATGGTGTACGGTGACATTCTTTCCATGTTGGACACCGATCTGAGCAAGTCTTTGAACGTGTTGACCATTGTCACGCCAAGTAACATGCCCATCCACCCGTCAGGCCTCATCTTTGGTCAATGCGCGGTCGCATTTGATGTTGAGGTTCTGTCATCTGTTGATAAAGTCTGTCATTGACTCCCCTTTTTTGGGTTTAATGTTTGCCAGATCGACTATGTTTATTTTGTCAGATACCATGACAAACCGCGCCCTGAACAAGTCTGTCATCTCGTCCTAGGTTCTGATGTTGTTGTTTTCTAATGAGTAGTACCATTGAAAGGCAGTCCCTACCAAGCTTTGGGGGAATTGTCTCAACAATAGTGCATCATTGTCACCCGTGTTGCCACATGAGGCTACGAAGTGGGTCAGGTGTTGTTCGGGATTCAGGTCCTTATTATCTTCCCTGGAGAAGGTCCTGAAGCGAGGAATCACGTACCCCTTGGGATATTCTTCTAAATCGTACACAACGGGGTACGGATGTCTACGGTTCTTGACTGGAGGGATAACGTATCAAGCTCTAGCTATCTGTATTTGCTGGGCAATCATGGCTTGAATCTCTTTCTGAGATAGACCCGTTAGTTTGGGCTCTACTTCTACTGCTCTATGTGGATGGGGTTTAGAATTGACAGGTTGTTTGCTTTTGTGATTGCTTTTAGTGTTGTGGACTCCTTCTTGATGGGAGCTACCAGCTTTTGGATTGAAATTGGCGTCTTGTGATTCTTATAATGATTTGACTGCCTTAATCAACTATTCATTTTATTTTAGCATAGTAGCTATTAGTTATCGTTGTCTGATTAGTTCTTCATCCCGTACCTCGATGTGGCCTTTCAATATTTCAATTTCATCGATGAGCATTTCAGGACAGTACTTCATCATCATCTTCATTATCGAAGAGCTCGGGGGTTTTCATTGTTGTACTCCCCTTCTCAAATGTTACCTTCGGGATTTACTCTCTTAGGCGGTCTCCCCTTTCTACCATTATTTTTGTTGGTATTGGTAACATGAGCTTGGTTAGGTGGGGACTGATCGTTCTGTACCATATTCACCTCAGTATCTGTGTCTGGGTCAGTGTCATAGCCTATACTGATGGTGTTGACGGAGAAGTGTTCTTCATAACAAAGTGGTTCTTCTCTTCTTCCTTTTCTAGTCGGGGGCCGTTATTTTCAAGCTGCCAAGCGGTATTCTCGAGCCTAATAGGCTGAATACGCTCTTTTGACCCAAGCAGCTAAATACGCTTTCAGGTGGAGCACTTGAATTGCCTGCCTTGCTAGGTTGGGCTTGGGATTGGTGTTTTGTTGGCTGGGAACCCACACCTGCTGGACGCTAGGTGCTGCTTTGTGTATGACCTTTTTGGGCTGAGGAGCAGAGGTAAAGGCTTGAGACTTGGTCATATCTTGTGATTGGTCATAGCGGGAGACAGTGGCTTGCGGCTTAGCCACGTCTTGAGATTGATAGGAGCGGGAGACATATTATCTCGACCTAGCACTTCTGGCGCTTTTCTTTTGTTTGAGCACCCTATGAGTCTTGTAGATGGCTTATGCAGGGGCTTGAGGCTTGCGATGGCATCGTAGAGACGTCTTCATTTGGGCTGGCTGGGGTGCAGGCTTAGGCACCTCCCATGCTTGGCGAAGCTAGGCGATGGGCCGAGTTCTTCGCCACAATGCGGAGAGTTGTGAATTGATTAGAGGCGGGATGATCGGCCTAGCCACCGGTTGGTTTTGATATTCGCCCGCAGCCTTCTTCCGGATGCTTGAGAGTTGCGAGCAGTTTTAGCTGCTACGGCTAGGGCTGCCTTCTTAGTCGGGCGTCTCCTCCTCTTGGGAGAGTTAGTAGGGGAGGCCATAATGTTGTTAGGGATGTCCTTAGGAGTTAGGGCGATTGAGACCTCCTCTTCGTCCGTAACGGAGATCCAGATGGTTGCGGTAGTGAAGGTGGTCACGGAGATCCAGACCCCCTCTTCGTCTGTTTAAACAACCGTTTTTAATGCATCTTATTCATGATTTGTGCAAAATTTGTGTCGTACAATGTTCATATCGAAGTGTTAATTGGATAATCTTCTAACAGGTATAATTAGGAGTAATTACATTAATTTTGACGAAATTATGTGTAGTTATGAGTAAAAAATGTTAAAAATCTTAAACAACTTGTTTAAACAGTAGTTTCTAATATATCTTACTTATGTTTTATGAAAAATTAGTGTCGTAGGATATTCATATCGAAGTGTTAATTGGACAATCTTATGAAAGGCATAATTAGGAGTGATTATATTAATTTGCATGAAATTATGTGTGCTTATGCGGCCAAAATTTTTGAAAAACACAAACAACTTGTTTAAACAGCCATTTTTAATGCATCCTACTTATATCTTGTGCAAAATTAGTGCCGTAGAATGCATCCTACTTATATCTTGTGCAAAATTAGTGCCGTAGAATATTCATCTCGAAGTGTTAATTAGCTAATATTTTAATAGACGTGATTAGCAGTAATTATATTAATTTTTACGAAATTTTATGTAGTTATGAGGCCAAAAATGTTGAAAAACTTACTTTTTTTTAAATAGCAGTTTCTAATGCATCTTGCTTATGTTTTGAGGAAAAATAGTGCCATAAAATATTCATTTTGAAGTGTTAATTGAACAATCTTATAATAAGCATAATTAGGAGTAAATATATTAATTTGCACCAAATTATGTGTAGTTATGCTACTAGAAGTTTCATAAAGCCAAACAACTTGTTTAAACAGGAGTTTTTAACGCATCTTACTTATGTTTTGTGCAATATTAGCGTGATATAATATTCATATTGAAATTTTAATTTCAAAAATATTTATAATAGGCGTAATTATATTAATTTGCACGAAATTATATGTAGTTATGCGGCCAAAAATTATGAAAAACTCAAACAAACTTGTTTATACAAAGAAGTTTTTAACGCATCTTACTTATGTTTTGCGCAAAATTAGCATCATGGAATATTCATATCAAAGTTTTAATAGGGAGATCTTATAATTAGCGTAATCGGGAGTAATTATTTTAATTTGAACGAAATTATGTGTAGTTGTGCGGCCAAAATCTTTCATAAAACCAAACAACTTGTTTGAACAGCTAGCTTTTAACGCGTCTTACTTATGTTTTGTGCAAAATCAACGTTATCGAATATTAATATCGAAGTATTAATTGGACCACTTTATAATAGACGTAATTAGGAGTAGTTATATTAATTTTTACGAAATTATGTGTAGTTATGAGGGCAAAAATGTTGAAAACTCAAACAACTTTTTTAAGTAACAGTTTCTAATGCATCTTACTTATGTTTTGTGAAAAATTAGTATCGTAGAATATTCATATCAAAGTGTTAATCGAAAAATATTATAAAAGACGTAATTATGAGTAATTATATTTAATTTATACGAAATTATGTCCAGTTATGCGGCCAAAAAATTTAGAAAGATCAAACAACTTGGTTAAATGAGTTTTTAATGCATCTTACTTATGTTTTGTGCGAAATTAGTGTTGTAGAATATTTATGTCGAAGTTTTAATTGAAAAATCTTACAATAGACATATCTAGGAGTAATTATATTAATTTATAAGAAATTATGTGTAGTTATGCAGCCAAAATTTTAAAAAAACTCAAATAACTTGTTTAAACAAATGTTTTTAATGCATCTTACTTATGTTTTGTTCAAAAATAGTGTCGTAGAATATTCATATCAAAGTTTTCATTAGAAGATCTTATAATAGTCATGCTTAGGAGTAATTATATTAACTTATAAGAAATTATGTGAAATTATGCGGCCAAAAATTATAAAAAAACTCAAACAACTTGTTTAAACAAATTGTTTTAAAAGCCTTCTACTTATGTTTTGTGCAGAATTAGTGTTGTAGAATGTTCATTTTGAAGTGTTAATTAGATAATATTTTAATAGCCATAATTAGGAGTGATAATATTAATTTTCACTAAATTATGTGTAGTTATGGGGCCAAAAATGTTGAAATACTCAAATAAGTTTTTTAAATAGTGTTTATAATGCATCTTACTTATATTTTGGGAGAAAATAGTGTCGTAGAATATTCATATCGAAGTGTTAATTGAACAATCTTATAATAGGCATAATTAGGAGTAATTATATTAATTTGCACGAAATTATGGGTATTTATGAGGCCAAAAATTTTAAAAAAGTCAAACAACTTGTTTAAACAGCAGTTTTTAATGCATCTTACTTATGTTTTGTGCCAAATTAGCGTCATATAATATTCATATCAAAGTTTTAATTATATAATCTTATAATAGACATAATTAGGAGTAATTATATTAATTTTCATGACATTATATTTAGGTATGCGGCAAAAAATTTAAAAAACTCAATCAACTAGTTTAAACTGCTATTTCTTAATGCATCTTATTTATGTTTTGTGCAAACTTAGTGTCGTAGAATATTCATATTGAAGTATTAATTGGATAATCTTCTAATAGACATAATTAGGAGTAATTATATTAATTTTCACGAAATTATAAGTAATAATGAGACAATAAATTTTGAAAATATGAAACAACTTGTTTAAACAAGCAGTTTCAAATGTATCTTATATATGTTTATGAAAAATTACGGTTATAGCATATTCATATTGGAGTTTTATTTGGATAATTATATAATAGGCATAATTAGTAGTAATTATATTAATCGAGCGAAATTATGTGTAGTTATGCAGCCAAAAATTATAAAAAACTCAAATAACTTGTTTAAACAATGTTATTAATGCATCTTACTTATTTTTTTTATGCAAAATTCGTATCGTAGAATGTTCATATCGAAGGGATAATTGGATAATCTTCTAATAGGCATAGCTAGGAGTAATTATATTAATTTTTACGAAAATTTGTGTCGTTATGAGGCAATAAATGTTAAAAATCTTAAACAACTTGTTTAAACAGCAATTTCTAATGTATCTTACTTATGTTTTATGAAAAATTAGTGTCCTCGATATTCATATCGAAGTGTTAATTTGACAATCTTATAACAGATATAGATAGGATCAATTATATTAATTCGCTCGAAATTATGTGTAGTTTTGATTAAAAAATGTTCAAAATCTTAAACAACTTGTTTAAACAACGGTTTCTAATGCATCTCACTTATATTTGTGAAAAATTAGCGTCATAGAATATTCATATCTAAGTTTTAATTGGACAATCATATGATAGGCATAATTAGGAGTAATTATATTATTTTTTATAAAATTATATGTAGTTATGCGGCCAACAAATTTCAAAAACTCAAACAACGTGTTTAAACAACCGTTTTTAATGCATCTTATTCATGATTTGTGCAAAATTTGTGTCGTACAATGTTCATATCGAAGTGTTAATTGGATAATCTTCTAACAGGTATAATTAGGAGTAATTACATTAATTTTGATGAAATTATGTGTAGTTATGAGTAAAAAAATGTTAAAAATCTTAAACAACTTGTTTAAACAAATAGTTTCTAATATATCCTACTTATGTTTTATGAAAAATTAGTGTCGTAGGATATTCATATCGAAGTGTTAATTGAACAATCTTATGAAAGGCATAATTAGGAGTGATTATATTAATTTGCATGAAATTATGTGTGCTTATGCGGCCAAATTTTTTGAAAAACACAAACAACTTGTTTAAATGTACCGCTTTTAATGCATCCTACGTATATCTTGTGCAAAATTAGTGCCGTAGAATATTCATCTCGAAGTGTTAATTAGCTAATATTTTAATAGACGTGATTAGCAGTAATTATATTAATTTTTACGAAATTTTATGTAGTTATGAGGCCAAAAATGTTGAAAAACTTACTTTTTTTAAATAGCAGTTTCTAATACATCTTGCTTATGTTTTGAGAAAAAATAGTGCCATAAAATATTCATTTTGAAGTGTTAATTAAACAATCTTATAATAAGCAAAATTAGGAGTAATTATATTAATTTGCACCAAATTATGTGTAGTTATGCGGCCTAGAAGTTTCATAAAGCCAAACAACTTGTTTAAACGGCAGTTTTTAACGCATCTTACTTATGTTTTGTGCAATATTAGCGTGATATAATATTCATATCGAAGTTTTAATTGGAAAATATTTATAATAGGCGTAATTGTATTAATTTGCACGAAATTATATGTAGTTATGCGGCCAAAAATTATGAAAAACTCAAACAGCTTGTTTATACAGCAGTTTTTAACGCATCTTACTTATGTTTTGCGCAAAATTAGCATCATGGAATATTCATATCGAAGTTTTAATAGGGAGATCTTATAATTAGCGTAATCAGGAGTAATTATTTTAATTTGCACGAAATTATGTGTAGTTGTGCGGCCAAAATCTTTCATAAAACCAAACAACTTGTTTGAACAGCAGTTTTTAAAGCGTCTTACTTATGTTTTGTGAAAAATTAACGTTATAGAATATTAATATCGAAGTATTAATTGGACCACTTTATAATAGACGTAATTAGGAGTAGTTATATTATTTTTTACGAAATTATGTGTAGTTATGAGGGCAAAAATGTTGAAAACTCAAACAACTTTTTTAAGTAACAGTTTCTAATGCATCTTACTTATGTTTTGTGAAAAATTAGTATCGTAGAATATTCATATCAAAGTGTTAATTGAAAAATATTATAAAATACGTAATTATGAGTAATTATATTTAATTTATACGAAATTATGTCCAGTTATGCGGCCAAAAAATTTAGAAAGATCAAACAACTTGGTTAAACAGCAGTTTTTAATGCATCTTACTTATGTTTTGTGCGAAATTAGTGTTGTAGAATATTCATGTCGAAGTTTTAATTGAAAAATCTTACAATAGACATATCTAGGAGTAATTATATTAATTTATAAGAAATTATGTGTAGTTATGCAGCCAAAATTTTTAAAAAACTAAAATAACTTGTTTAAACAGCTGTTTTTAATGCATCTTACTTATGTTTTGTTCAAAAATAGTGTCGTAGAATATTCATATCAAAGTTTTAATTAGAAGATCTTATAATAGTCATGCTTAGGAGTAATTATATTAACTTATAAGAAATTATGTGAAATTATGCGGCCAAAAATTATAAAAAAACTCAAACAACTTGTTTAAACAGCTGTTTTAAAAGCCTTCTACTTATGTTTTGTGCAGAATTAGTGTTGTAGAATGTTCATATTGAAGTGTTAATTAGATAATATTTTAATAGCCATAATTAGGAGTGATAATATTAATTTTCACTAAATTATGTGTAGTTATGGGGCCAAAAATGTTGAAATACTCAAATAAGTTTTTTAAATAGCTGTTTATAATGCATCTTACTTATATTTTGGGAGAAAATAGTGTCGTAGAATATTCAT
The DNA here is from genome assembly GCA_037127355.1 of Schoenoplectus tabernaemontani. NCBI lineage: Eukaryota > Viridiplantae > Streptophyta > Magnoliopsida > Poales > Cyperaceae > Schoenoplectus > Schoenoplectus tabernaemontani. The sequence goes on from CM073746.1 coordinate 10,367,959, forward strand.
ATCGAAGTGTTAATTGAACAATCTTATAATAGGCATAATTAGGAGTAATTATATTAATTTTCACGAAATTATGGGTATTTATGAGGCCAAAAATTTTAAAAAAGTCAAACAACTTGTTTAAACAGCAGTTTTTAATGCATCTTACTTATGTTTTGTGCCAAATTAGCGTCATATAATATTCATATCAAAGTTTTAAATATATAATCTTATAATAGACGTAAATATGAGTAATTATATTAATTTTCATGACATTATATTTAGGTATGCGGCAAAAAATTTGAAAAACTCAATCAACTAGTTTAAACTGCTATTTCTTAATGCATCTTATTTATGTTTTGTGCAAACTTAGTGTCGTAGAATATTCATATTGAAGTATTAATTGGATAATCTTCTAATAGACATAATTAGGAGTAATTATATTAATTTTCGCGAAATTATAAGTAATAATGAGACAATAAATTTTGAAAATATGAAACAACTTGTTTAAACAGCAGTTTCAAATGTATCTTATATATGTTTATGAAAAATTACGGTTATAGCATATTCATATTGGAGTTTTATTTGGATAATTATATAATAGGCATAATTAGTAGTAATTATATTAATCTGAGCGAAATTATGTGTAGTTATGCAGCCAAAAATTATAAAAAACTCAAATAACTTGTTTAAACAACTGTTATTAATGCATCTTACTTATTTTTTTTATGCAAAATTCGTATCGTAGAATGTTCATATCGAAGGGATAATTGGATAATCTTCTAATAGGCATAGCTAGGAGTAATTATATTAATTTTTACGAAAATTTGTGTCGTTATGAGGCAATAAATGTTAAAAATCTTAAACAACTTGTTTAAACAGCAATTTCTAATGTATCTTACTTATGTTTTATGAAAAATTAGTGTCCTCTCGATATTCATATCGAAGTGTTAATTTGACAATCTTATAACAGATATAGATAGGATCAATTATATTAATTCGCTCGAAATTATGTGTAGTTTTGATTAAAAAATGTTCAAAATCTTAAACAACTTGTTTAAACAACGGTTTCTAATGCATCTCACTTATATTTGTGAAAAATTAGCGTCATAGAATATTCATATCTAAGTTTTAATTGGACAATCATATGATAGGCATAATTAGGAGTAATTATATTATTTTTTATAAAATTATATGTAGTTATGCGGCCAACAAATTTCAAAAACTCAAACAACGTGTTTAAACAACCGTTTTTAATGCATCTTATTCATGATTTGTGCAAAATTTGTGTCGTACAATGTTCATATCGAAGTGTTAATTGGATAATCTTCTAACAGGTATAATTAGGAGTAATTACATTAATTTTGATGAAATTATATGTAGTTATGAGTAAAAAAATGTTAAAAATCATAAACAACTTGTTTAAACAGCAGTTTCTAATATATCCTACTTATGTTTTATGAAAAATTAGTGTCGTAGGATATTCATATCGAAGTGTTAATTGAACAATCTTATGAAAGGCATAATTAGGAGTGATTATATTAATTTGCATGAAATTATGTGTGCTTATGCGGCCAAATTTTTTGAAAAACACAAACAACTTGTTTAAACAGCCGTTTTTAATGCATCCTACGTATATCTTGCGCAAAATTAGTGCCGTAGAATATTCATCTCGAAGTGTTAATTAGCTAATATTTTAATAGACGTGATTATCAGTAATTATATTAATTTTTACGAAAGTTTATGTAGTTATGAGGCCAAAAATGTTGAAAAACTTACTTTTTTTTTTAAATTGCAGTTTCTAATGCATCTTGCTTATGTTTTGAGGAAAAATAGTGCCATAAAATATTCATTTTGAAGTGTTAATTGAACAATCTTATAATAAGCATAATTAGGAGTAATTATATTAATTTGCACCAAATTATGTGTAGTTATGCGGCCTAGAAGTTTCATAAAGCCAAACAACTTGTTTAAACGGCATTTTTTAACGCATCTTACTTATGTTTTGTGCAATATTAGCGTGATATAATATTCATATCGAAGTTTTAATTGGAAAATATTTATAATAGGCGTAATTGTATTAATTTGCACGAAATTATATGTAGTTATGCGGCCAAAAATTATGAAAAACTCAAACAGCTTGTTTATACAGCAGTTTTTAACGCATCTTACTTATGTTTTGCGCAAAATTAGCATCATGGAATATTCATATCGAAGTTTTAATAGGGAGATCTTATAATTAGCGTAATCAGGAGTAATTATTTTAATTTGCACGAAATTATGTGTAGTTGTGCGGCCAAAATCTTTCATAAAACCAAACAACTTGTTTGAACAGCAGTTTTTAACACGTCTTACTTATGTTTTATGTAAAATCAACGTTATAGAATATTAATATCGAAGTATTAATTGGACCACTTTATAATAGACGTAATTAGGAGTAGTTATATTAATTTTTACGAAATTATGTGTAGTTATGAGGGCAAAAATGTTGAAAACTCAAATAACTTTTTTAAGTAACAGTTTCTAATGCATCTTACTTATGTTTTGTGAAAAATTAGTATCGTAGAATATTCATATCAAAGTTTTAAATGAAAAATATTATAAAAGACGTAATTTTGAGTAATTATATTTAATTTATACGAAATTATGTCCAGTTATGCGGCCAAAAAATTTAGAAAGATCAAACAACATGGTTAAACAGCAGTTTTTAATGCATCTTACTTATGTTTTGTGCGAAATTAGTGTTGTAGAATATTCATGTCGAAGTTTTAATTGGAAAATCTTACAATAGACATATCTAGGAGTAATTATATTAATTTATAAGAAATTATGTGTAGTTATGCAGCCAAATTTTTTGAAAAACTCAAATAACTTGTTTAAACAGCTTTTTTTAATGCATCTTACTTATGTTTTGTTCAAAAATAGTGTCGTAGAATATTCATATCAAAGTTTTCATTAGAAGATCTTATAATAGCCATGCTTAGGAGTAATTATATTAACTTATAAGAAATTATGTGAAATTATGCGGCCAAAAATTATAAAAAAACTCAAACAACTTGTTTAAACAGCTGTTTTAAAAGCCTTCTACTTATGTTTTGTGCAGAATTAGTGTTGTAGAATGTTCATATTGAAGTGTTAATTAGATAATATTTTAATAGCCATAATTAGGAGTGATAATATTAATTTTCACTAAATTATGTGTAGTTATGGGGCCAAAAATGTTGAAATACTCAAATAAGTTTTTTAAATAGCTGTTTATAATGCATCTTACTTATGTTTTGGGAGAAAATAGTGTCGTAGAATATTCATATCGAAGTGTTAATTGAACAATCTTATAATAGGCATAATTAGGAGTAATTATATTAATTTGCACGAAATTATGTGTATTTATGGGGCCAAAAATTTTAAAAAAGTCAAACAACTTGTTTAAACAGCATTTTTTAATGCATCTTACTTATGTTTTGTGCCAAATTAGCGTCATATAATATTCATATCAAAGTTTTAATTATATAATCTTATAATAGACATAATTAGGAGTAATTATATTAATTTTCATGACATTATATTTAGGTATGCGGCAAAAAATTTGAAAAACTCAATCAACTAGTTTAAACTGCTATTTCTTAATGCATCTTATTTATGTTTTGTGCAAACTTAGTGTCGTAGAATATTCATATTGAAGTATTAATTGGATAATCTTCTAATAGACACAATTAGGAGTAATTATATTAATTTTCACGAAATTATAAATAGTAATGAGACAATACATTTTGAAGATCTGAAACAACTTCTTTAAACAGCAGTTTCAAATGTATCTTATATATGTTTATGAAAAAATTACGGTTATAGGATATTCATATTGGAGTTTTATTTGGATAATTATATAATAGGCATAATTAGTAGTAATTATATTAATCTGAGCGAAATTATGTGTAGTTATGCAGCCAAAAATTATAAAAAACTCAAACAACTTGTTTAAACAACTGTTATTAATGCATCTTACTTATTTTTTTTATGCAAAATTCGTATCGTAGAATGTTCATATCGAAGTGATAATTGGATAATCTTCTAATAGGCATAGCTAGGAGTAATTATATTAATTTTTACGAAAATTTGTGTCGTTATGAGGCAATAAATGTTAAAAATCTTAAACAACTTGTTTAAACAGCAATTTCTAATGTATCTTACTTATGTTTTATGAAAAATTAGTGTCCTCTCGATATTCATATCGAAGTGTTAATTTGACAATCTTATAACAGATATAGATAGGATCAATTATATTAATTCGCTCGAAATTATGTGTAGTTTTGATTAAAAAATGTTCAAAATCTTAAACAACTTGTTTAAACAACGGTTTCTAATGCATCTCACTTATATTTGTGAAAAATTAGCGTCATAGAATATTCATATCTAAGTTTTAATTGGACAATCATATGATAGGCATAATTAGGAGTAATTATATTATTTTTTATAAAATTATATGTAGTTATGCGGCCAACAAATTTCAAAAACTCAAACAACGTGTTTAAACAACCGTTTTTAATGCATCTTATTCATGATTTGTGCAAAATTTGTGTCGTACAATGTTCATATCGAAGTGTTAATTGGATAATCTTCTAACAGGTATAATTAGGAGTAATTACATTAATTTTGATGAAATTATGTGTAGTTATGAGTAAAAAAATGTTAAAAATCTTAAACAACTTGTTTAAACAGCAGTTTCTAATATATCCTACTTATGTTTTATGAAAAATTAGTGTCGTAGGATATTCATATCGAAGTGTTAATTGAACAATCTTATGAAAGGCATAATTAGGAGTGATTATATTAATTTGCATGAAATTATGTGTGCTTATGCGGCCAAATTTTTTGAAAAACACAAACAACTTGTTTAAACAGCCGTTTTTAATGCATCCTACGTATATCTTGCGCAAAATTAGTGCCGTAGAATATTCATCTAGAAGTGTTAATTAGCTAATATTTTAATAGACGTGATTATCAGTAATTATATTAATTTTTACGAAAGTTTATGTAGTTATGAGGCCAAAAATGTTGAAAAACTTACTTTTTTTTAAATTGCAGTTTCTAATGCATCTTGCTTATGTTTTGAGGAAAAATAGTGCCATAAAATATTCATTTTGAAGTGTTAATTGAACAATCTTATAATAAGCATAATTAGGAGTAATTATATTAATTTGCACCAAATTATGTGTAGTTATGCGGCCTAGAAGTTTCATAAAGCCAAACAACTTGTTGAAACGGCATTTTTAACGCATCTTACTTATGTTTTGTGCAATATTAGCGTGATATAAAATTCATATCGAAGTTTTAATTGGAAAATATTTATAATAGGCGTAATTGTATTAATTTGCACGAAATTATATGTAGTTATGCGGCCAAAAATTATGAAAAACTCAAACAGCTTGTTTATACAGCAGTTTTTAACGCATCTTACTTATGTTTTGCGCAAAATTAGCATCATGGAATATTCATATCGAAGTTTTAATAGGGAGATCTTATAATTAGCGTAATCAGGAGTAATTATTTTAATTTGCACGAAATTATGTGTAGTTGTGCGGCCAAAATCTTTCATAAAACCAAACAACTTGTTTGAACAGCAGTTTTTAAAGCGTCTTACTTATGTTTTGTGAAAAATTAACGTTATAGAATATTAATATCGAAGTATTAATTGGACCACTTTATAATAGACGTAATTAGGAGTAGTTATATTATTTTTTACGAAATTATGTGTAGTTATGAGGGCAAAAATGTTGAAAACTCAAACAACTTTTTTAAGTAACAGTTTCTAATGCATCTTACTTATGTTTTGTGAAAAATTAGTATCGTAGAATATTCATATCAAAGTGTTAATTGAAAAATATTATAAAAGACGTAATTATGAGTAATTATATTTAATTTATACGAAATTATGTCCAGTTATGCGGCCAAAAAATTTAGAAAGATCAAACAACATGGTTAAACAGCAGTTTTTAATGCATCTTACTTATGTTTTGTGCGAAATTAGTGTTGTAGAATATTCATGTCGAAGTTTTAATTGGAAAATCTTACAATAGACATATCTAGGAGTAATTATATTAATTTATAAGAAATTATGTGTAGTTATGCAGCCAAAATTTTTGAAAAACTCAAATAACTTGTTTAAACAGCTTTTTTTAATGCATCTTACTTATGTTTTGTTCAAAATTAGTGTCGTAGAATATTCATATCAAAGTTTTCATTAGAAGATCTTATAATAGCCATGCTTAGGAGTAATTATATTAACTTATAAGAAATTATGTGTAATTATGCGGCCAAAAATTATAAAAAAACTCAAACAACTTGTTTAAACAGCTGTTTTAAAAGCCTTCTACTTATGTTTTGTGCAGAATTTGTGTTGTAGAATGTTCATATTGAAGTGTTAAATAGATAGTATTTTAATAGCCATAATTAGGAGTGATAATATTAATTTTCACTAAATTATGTGTAGTTATGGGGCCAAAAATGTTGAAATACTCAAATAAGTTTTTTAAATAGCTGTTTATAATGCATCTTACTTATGTTTTGGGAGAAAATAGTATCGTAGAATATTCATATCGAAGTGTTAATTGAACAATCTTATAATAGGCATAATTAAGAGTAATTATATTAATTTGCACGAAATTATGGGTATTTATGGGGCCAAAAATTTTAAAAAAGTCAAACAACTTGTTTAAACAGCAGTTTTTAATGCATCTTACTTATGTTTTGTGCCAAATTAGCGTCATATAATATTCATATCAAAGTTTTAATTATATAATCTTATAATAGACATAATTAGGAGTAATTATATTAATTTTCATGACATTATATTTAGGTATGCGGCAAAAAATTTGAAAAACTCAATCAATCAGTTTAAACTGCTATTTCTTAATGCATCTTATTTATGTTTTGTGCAAACTTAGTGTCGTAGAATATTCATATTGAAGTATTAATTGGATAATCTTCTAATAGACACAATTAGGAGTAATTATATTAATTTTCACGAAATTATAAGTAGTGATGAGACAATACATTTTAAAAATCTGAAACAACTTCTTTAAACAGCAGTTTCAAATGTATCTTATATATGTTTATGAAAAATTACGGTTATAGGATATTCATATTGGAGTTTTATTTGGATAATTATATAATAGGCATAATTAGTAGTAATTATATTAATCTGAGCGAAATTATGTGTAGTTATGCAGCCAAAAATTATAAAAAACTCAAACAACTTGTTTAAACAACTGTTATTAATGCATCTTACTTATTTTTTTTATGCAAAATTCGTATCGTAGAATGTTCATATCGAAGTGATAATTGGATAATCTTCTAATAGGCATAGCTAGGAGTAATTATATTAATTTTTACGAAAATTTGTGTCGTTATGAGGCAATAAATGTTAAAAATCTTAAACAACTTGTTTAAACAGCAATTTCTAATGTATCTTACTTATGTTTTATGAAAAATTAGTGTCCTCTGATATTCATATCGAAGTGTTAATTTGACAATCTTATAACAGATATAGATAGGATCAATTATATTAATTCGCTCGAAATTATGTGTAGTTTTGATTAAAAAATGTTCAAAATCTTAAACAACTTGTTTAAACAACGGTTTCTAATGCATCTCACTTATATTTGTGAAAAATTAGCGTCATAGAATATTCATATCTAAGTTTTAATTGGACAATCATATGATAGGCATAATTAGGAGTAATTATATTATTTTTTATAAAATTATATGTAGTTATGCGGCCAACAAATTTCAAAAACTCAAACAACGTGTTTAAACAACCGTTTTTAATGCATCTTATTCATGATTTGTGCAAAATTTGTGTCGTACAATGTTCATATCGAAGTGTTAATTGGATAATCTTCTAACAGGTATAATTAGGAGTAATTACATTAATTTTGATGAAATTATGTGTAGTTATGAGTAAAAAAATGTTAAAAATCTTAAACAACTTGTTTAAACAGCAGTTTCTAATATATCCTACTTATGTTTTATGAAAAATTAGTGTCGTAGGATATTCATATCGAAGTGTTAATTGAACAATCTTATGAAAGGCATAATTAGGAGTGATTATATTAATTTGCATGAAATTATGTGTGCTTATGCGGCCAAATTTTTTGAAAAACACAAACAACTTGTTTAAACAGCCGTTTTTAATGCATCCTACGTATATCTTGTGCAAAATTAGTGCCGTAGAATATTCATCTCGAAGTGTTAATTAGCTAATATTTTAATAGACGTGATTATCAGTAATTATATTAATTTTTATGAAAGTTTATGTAGTTATGAGGCCAAAAATGTTGAAAAACTTACTTTTTTTTTTTAAATTGCAGTTTCTAATGCATCTTGCTTATGTTTTGAGGAAAAATAGTGCCATAAAATATTCATTTTGAAGTGTTAATTGAACAATCTTATAATAAGCATAATTAGGAGTAATTATATTAATTTGCACCAAATTATGTGTAGTTATGCGGCCTAGAAGTTTCATAAAGCCAAACAACTTGTTTAAACGGCAGTTTTTAACGCATCTTACTTATGTTTTGTGCAATATTAGCGTGATATAATATTCATATCGAAGTTTTAATTGGAAAATATTTATAATAATCGTAATTGTATTAATTTGCACGAAATTATATGTAGTTATGCGGCCAAAAATTATGAAAAACTCAAACAGCTTGTTTATACAGCAGTTTTTAACGCATCTTACTTATGTTTTGCGCAAAATTAGCATCATGGAATATTCATATCGAAGTTTTAATAGGGAGATCTTATAATTAGCGTAATCAGGAGTAATTATTTTAATTTTCACGAAATTATGTGTAGTTGTGCGGCCAAAATCTTTCATAAAACCAAACAACTTGTTTGAACAGCAGTTTTTAACGCGTCTTACTTATGTTTTGTGCAAAATCAACGTTATAGAATATTAATATCGAAGTATTAATTGGACCACTTTATAATAGACGTAATTAGGAGTAGTTATATTAATTTTTATGAAATTATGTGTAGTTATGAGGGAAAAAATGTTGAAAACTCAAACAACTTTTTTAAATAACAGTTTCTAATGCATCTTACTTATGTTTTGTGAAAAATTAGTATCGTAGAATATTCATATCAAAGTGTTAATTGAAAAATATTATAAAAGACATAATTTTGAGTAATTATATTTAATTTATACGAAATTATGTCCAGTTATGCGGCCAAAAAATTTAGAAAGATCAAACAACTTGGTTAAACAGCAGTTTTTAAATGCATCTTACTTATTTTTTGTGCGAAATTAGTGTTGTAGAATATTCATGTCGAAGTTTTAATTGGAAAATCTTACAATAGACATATCTAGGAGTAATTATATTAATTTATAAGAAATTATGAGTAGTTATGCAGCCAAAAATTTTGAAAAACTCAAATAACTTATTTAAACAGCTGTTTTTAATGCATCTTACTTATGTTTTGTTCAAAATTAGTGTCGTAGAATATTCATATCAAAGTTTTCATTAAAAGATCTTATAATAGCCATGCTTAGGAGTAATTATATTAACTTATAAGAAATTATGTGTAATTATGCGGCCAAAAATTATAAAAAAACTCAAACAACTTGTTTAAACAGCTGTTTTAAAAGCCTTCTACTTATGTTTTGTGCAGAATTAGTGTTGTACAATGTTCATATTGAAGTGTTAATTAGATAATATTTTAATAGCCATAATTAGGAGTGATAATATTAATTTTCACTAAATTATGTGTAGTTATGGGGCCAAAAATGTTGAAATACTCAAATAAGTTTTTTAAATAGCTGTTTATAATGCATCTTACTTATGTTTTGGGAGAAAGTAGTGTCGTCAAATATTCATATCGAAGTGTTAATTTTACAATCTTATAATAGGCATAATTAGGAGTAATTATATTAATTTGTACGAAATTATGGGTATTTATGGTGCCAAAATTTTTAAAAAAGTCAAACAACTTGTTTAAACAGCAGTTTTTAATGCATCTTACTTATGTTTTGTGCCAAATTAGCGTCATATAATATTCATATCAAAGTTTTAATTATATAATCTTATAATAGACATAATTAGGAGTAATTATATTAATTTTCATGACATTATATTTAGGTATGCGGCAAAAAATTTGAAAAACTCAATCAACTAGTTTAAACTGCTATTTCTTAATGCATCTTATTTATGTTTTGTGCAAACTTAGTGTCGTAGAATATTCATATTGAAGTATTAATTAGATAATCTTCTAATAGGCACAATTAGGAGTAATTATATTAATTTTCACGAAATTATAAGTAGTGATGAGACAATAAATTTTAAAAATCTGAAACAACTTGTCTAAACAGCAGTTTCAAATGTATCTTATATATGTTTTATGAAAAATTACGGTTATATGATATTCATATTGGAGTTTTATTTGGATAATTATATAATAGGCATAATTAGTAGTAATTATATTAATCTGTGCGAAATTATGTGTAGTTATGCAGCCAAAAATTATAAAACACTCAAACAACTTGTTTAAACATCTGTTATTAATGCATCTTACTTATTTTTTTTATGCAAAATTCGTATCGTAGAATGTTCATATCGAAGTGATAATTGGATAATCTTCTAATAGGCATAGCTAGGAGTAATTTATATTAATTTTTACGAAAATTTGTGTCGTTATGAGGCAATAAATGTTAAAAATCTTAAACAACTTGTTTAAACAGCAATTTCTAATGTATCTTACTTATGTTTTATGAAAAATTAGTGTCCTCTGATATTCATATCGAAGTGTTAATTTGACAATCTTATAACAGATATAGATAGGATCAATTATATTAATTCGCTCGAAATTATGTGTAGTTTTGATTAAAAAATGTTCAAAATCTTAAACAACTTGTTTAAACAACGGTTTCTAATGCATCTCACTTATATTTGTGAAAAATTAGCGTCATAGAATATTCATATCTAAGTTTTAATTGGACAATCATATGATAGGCATAATTAGGAGTAATTATATTATTTTTTATAAAATTATATGTAGTTATGCGGCCAACAAATTTCAAAAACTCAAACAACGTGTTTAAACAACCGTTTTTAATGCATCTTATTCATGATTTGTGCAAAATTTGTGTCGTACAATGTTCATATCGAAGTGTTAATTGGATAATCTTCTAACAGGTATAATTAGGAGTAATTACATTAATTTTGATGAAATTATGTGTAGTTATGAGTAAAAAAATGTTAAAAATCTTAAACAACTTGTTTAAACAGCAGTTTCTAATATATCCTACTTATGTTTTATGAAAAATTAGTGTCGTAGGATATTCATATCGAAGTGTTAATTGAACAATCTTATGAAAGGCATAATTAGGAGTGATTATATTAATTTGCATGAAATTATGTGTGCTTATGCGGCCAAATTTTTTGAAAAACACAAACAACTTGTTTAAACAGCCGTTTTTAATGCATCCTACGTATATCTTGTGCAAAATTAGTGCCGTAGAATATTCATCTCGAAGTGTTAATTAGCTAATATTTTAATAGACGTGATTATCAGTAATTATATTAATTTTTATGAAAGTTTATGTAGTTATGAGGCCAAAAATGTTGAAAAACTTACTTTTTTTTTTTAAATTGCAGTTTCTAATGCATCTTGCTTATGTTTTGAGGAAAAATAGTGCCATAAAATATTCATTTTGAAGTGTTAATTGAACAATCTTATAATAAGCATAATTAGGAGTAATTATATTAATTTGCACCAAATTATGTGTAGTTATGCGGCCTAGAAGTTTCATAAAGCCAAACAACTTGTTTAAACGGCAGTTTTTAACGCATCTTACTTATGTTTTGTGCAATATTAGCGTGATATAATATTCATATCGAAGTTTTAATTGGAAAATATTTATAATAATCGTAATTGTATTAATTTGCACGAAATTATATGTAGTTATGCGGCCAAAAATTATGAAAAACTCAAACAGCTTGTTTATACAGCAGTTTTTAACGCATCTTACTTATGTTTTGCGCAAAATTAGCATCATGGAATATTCATATCGAAGTTTTAATAGGGAGATCTTATAATTAGCGTAATCAGGAGTAATTATTTTAATTTTCACGAAATTATGTGTAGTTGTGCGGCCAAAATCTTTCATAAAACCAAACAACTTGTTTGAACAGCAGTTTTTAACGCGTCTTACTTATGTTTTGTGCAAAATCAACGTTATAGAATATTAATATCGAAGTATTAATTGGACCACTTTATAATAGACGTAATTAGGAGTAGTTATATTAATTTTTATGAAATTATGTGTAGTTATGAGGGAAAAAATGTTGAAAACTCAAACAACTTTTTTAAATAACAGTTTCTAATGCATCTTACTTATGTTTTGTGAAAAATTAGTATCGTAGAATATTCATATCAAAGTGTTAATTGAAAAATATTATAAAAGACATAATTTTGAGTAATTATATTTAATTTATACGAAATTATGTCCAGTTATGCGGCCAAAAAATTTAGAAAGATCAAACAACTTGGTTAAACAGCAGTTTTTAAATGCATCTTACTTATTTTTTGTGCGAAATTAGTGTTGTAGAATATTCATGTCGAAGTTTTAATTGGAAAATCTTACAATAGACATATCTAGGAGTAATTATATTAATTTATAAGAAATTATGAGTAGTTATGCAGCCAAAAATTTTGAAAAACTCAAATAACTTATTTAAACAGCTGTTTTTAATGCATCTTACTTATGTTTTGTTCAAAATTAGTGTCGTAGAATATTCATATCAAAGTTTTCATTAAAAGATCTTATAATAGCCATGCTTAGGAGTAATTATATTAACTTATAAGAAATTATGTGTAATTATGCGGCCAAAAATTATAAAAAAACTCAAACAACTTGTTTAAACAGCTGTTTTAAAAGCCTTCTACTTATGTTTTGTGCAGAATTAGTGTTGTACAATGTTCATATTGAAGTGTTAATTAGATAATATTTTAATAGCCATAATTAGGAGTGATAATATTAATTTTCACTAAATTATGTGTAGTTATGGGGCCAAAAATGTTGAAATACTCAAATAAGTTTTTTAAATAGCTGTTTATAATGCATCTTACTTATGTTTTGGGAGAAAGTAGTGTCGTCAAATATTCATATCGAAGTGTTAATTTTACAATCTTATAATAGGCATAATTAGGAGTAATTATATTAATTTGTACGAAATTATGGGTATTTATGGTGCCAAAATTTTTAAAAAAGTCAAACAACTTGTTTAAACAGCAGTTTTTAATGCATCTTACTTATGTTTTGTGCCAAATTAGCGTCATATAATATTCATATCAAAGTTTTAATTATATAATCTTATAATAGACATAATTAGGAGTAATTATATTAATTTTCATGACATTATATTTAGGTATGCGGCAAAAAATTTGAAAAACTCAATCAACTAGTTTAAACTGCTATTTCTTAATGCATCTTATTTATGTTTTGTGCAAACTTAGTGTCGTAGAATATTCATATTGAAGTATTAATTAGATAATCTTCTAATAGGCACAATTAGGAGTAATTATATTAATTTTCACGAAATTATAAGTAGTGATGAGACAATAAATTTTAAAAATCTGAAACAACTTGTCTAAACAGCAGTTTCAAATGTATCTTATATATGTTTTATGAAAAATTACGGTTATATGATATTCATATTGGAGTTTTATTTGGATAATTATATAATAGGCATAATTAGTAGTAATTATATTAATCTGTGCGAAATTATGTGTAGTTATGCAGCCAAAAATTATAAAACACTCAAACAACTTGTTTAAACATCTGTTATTAATGCATCTTACTTATTTTTTTTATGCAAAATTCGTATCGTAGAATGTTCATATCGAAGTGATAATTGGATAATCTTCTAATAGGCATAGCTAGGAGTAATTTATATTAATTTTTACGAAAATTTGTGTCGTTATGAGGCAATAAATGTTAAAAATCTTAAACAACTTGTTTAAACAGCAATTTCTAATGTATCTTACTTATGTTTTATGAAAAATTAGTGTCCTCTGATATTCATATCGAAGTGTTAATTTGACAATCTTATAACAGATATAGATAGGATCAATTATATTAATTCGCTCGAAATTATGTGTAGTTTTGATTAAAAAATGTTCAAAATCTTAAACAACTTGTTTAAACAACGGTTTCTAATGCATCTCACTTATATTTGTGAAAAATTAGCGTCATAGAATATTCATATCTAAGTTTTAATTGGACAATCATATGATAGGCATAATTAGGAGTAATTATATTATTTTTTATAAAATTATATGTAGTTATGCGGCCAACAAATTTCAAAAACTCAAACAACGTGTTTAAACAACCGTTTTTAATGCATCTTATTCATGATTTGTGCAAAATTTGTGTCGTACAATGTTCATATCGAAGTGTTAATTGGATAATCTTCTAACAGGTATAATTAGGAGTAATTACATTAATTTTGATGAAATTATGTGTAGTTATGAGTAAAAAAATGTTAAAAATCTTAAACAACTTGTTTAAACAGCAGTTTCTAATATATCCTACTTATGTTTTATGAAAAATTAGTGTCGTAGGATATTCATATCGAAGTGTTAATTGAACAATCTTATGAAAGGCATAATTAGGAGTGATTATATTAATTTGCATGAAATTATGTGTGCTTATGCGGCCAAATTTTTTGAAAAACACAAACAACTTGTTTAAACAGCCGTTTTTAATGCATCCTACGTATATCTTGCGCAAAATTAGTGCCGTAGAATATTCATCTCGAAGTGTTAATTAGCTAATATTTTAATAGACGTGATTATCAGTAATTATATTAATTTTTACGAAAGTTTATGTAGTTATGAGGCCAAAAATGTTGAAAAACTTACTTTTTTTTTTTAAATTGCAGTTTCTAATGCATCTTGCTTATGTTTTGAGGAAAAATAGTGCCATAAAATATTCATTTTGAAGTGTTAATTGAACAATCTTATAATAAGCATAATTAGGAGTAATTATATTAATTTGCACCAAATTATGTGTAGTTATGCGGCCTAGAAGTTTCATAAAGCCAAACAACTTGTTGAAACGGCATTTTTTAACGCATCTTACTTATGTTTTGTGCAATATTAGCGTGATATAATATTCATATCGAAGTTTTAATTGGAAAATATTTATAATAGGCGTAATTGTATTAATTTGCACGAAATTATATGTAGTTATGCGGCCAAAAATTATGAAAAACTCAAAAAGCTTGTTTATACAGCAGTTTTTAACGCATCTTACTTATGTTTTGCGCAAAATTAGCATCATGGAATATTCATATCGAAGTTTTAATAGGGAGATCTTATAATTAGCGTAATCAGGAGTAATTATTTTAATTTGCACGAAATTATGTGTAGTTGTGCGGCCAAAATCTTTCATAAAACCAAACAACTTGTTTGAACAGCAGTTTTTAACGCGTCTTACTTATGTTTTGTGCAAAATCAACGTTATAGAATATTAATATCGAAGTATTAATTGGACCACTTTATAATAGACGTAATTAGGAGTAGTTATATTAATTTTTACGAAATTATGTGTAGTTATGAGGGCAAAAATGTTGAAAACTCAAACAACTTTTTTAAGTAACAGTTTCTAATGCATCTTACTTATGTTTTGTGAAAAATTAGTATCGTAGAATATTCATATCAAAGTGTTAATTGAAAAATATTATAAAAGACGTAATTATGAGTAATTATATTTAATTTATACGAAATTATGTCCAGTTATGCGGCCAAAAAATTTAGAAAGATCAAACAACTTGGTTAAACAGCAGTTTTTAATGCATCTTACTTATGTTTTGTGCGAAATTAGTGTTGTAGAATATTCATGTCGAAGTTTTAATTGGAAAATCTTACAATAGACATATCTAGGAGTAATTATATTAATTTATAAGAAATTATGTGTAGTTATGCAGCCAAAAATTTTGAAAAACTCAAATAACTTGTTTAAACAGCTGTTTTTAATGCATCTTACTTATGTTTTGTTCAAAATTAGTGTCGTAGAATATTCATATCAAAGTTTTCATTAGAAGATCTTATAATAGCCATGCTTAGGAGTAATTATATTAACTTATAAGAAATTATGTGTAATTATGCGGCCAAAAATTATAAAAAAACTCAAACAACTTGTTTAAACAGCTGTTTTAAAAGCCTTCTACTTATGTTTTGTGCAGAATTAGTGTTGTACAATGTTCATATTTTAGTGTTAATTAGATAGTATTTTAATAGCCATAATTAGGAGTGATAATATTAATTTTCACTAAATTATGTGTAGTTATGGGGCCAAAAATGTTGAAATACTCAAATAAGTTTTTTAAATAGCTGTTTATAATGCATCTTACTTATGTTTTGGGAGAAAGTAGTGTCGTCAAATATTCATATCGAAGTGTTAATTTTACAATCTTATAATAGGCATAATTAGGAGTAATTATATTAATTTGTACGAAATTATGGGTATTTATGGTGCCAAAATTTTTAAAAAAGTCAAACAACTTGTTTAAACAGCAGTTTTTAATGCATCTTACTTATGTTTTGTGCCAAATTAGCGTCATATAATATTCATATCAAAGTTTTAATTATATAATCTTATAATAGACATAATTAGGAGTAATTATATTAATTTTCATGACATTATATTTAGGTATGCGGCAAAAAATTTGAAAAACTCAATCAACTAGTTTAAACTGCTATTTCTTAATGCATCTTATTTATGTTTTGTGCAAACTTAGTGTCGTAGAATATTCATATTGAAGTATTAATTAGATAATCTTCTAATAGGCACAATTAGGAGTAATTATATTAATTTTCACGAAATTATAAGTAGTGATGAGACAATAAATTTTAAAAATCTGAAACAACTTGTCTAAACAGCAGTTTCAAATGTATCTTATATATGTTTTATGAAAAATTACGGTTATATGATATTCATATTGGAGTTTTATTTGGATAATTATATAATAGGCATAATTAGTAGTAATTATATTAATCTGTGCGAAATTATGTGTAGTTATGCAGCCAAAAATTATAAAACACTCAAACAACTTGTTTAAACATCTGTTATTAATGCATCTTACTTATTTTTTTTATGCAAAATTCGTATCGTAGAATGTTCATATCGAAGTGATAATTGGATAATCTTCTAATAGGCATAGCTAGGAGTAATTTATATTAATTTTTACGAAAATTTGTGTCGTTATGAGGCAATAAATGTTAAAAATCTTAAACAACTTGTTTAAACAGCAATTTCTAATGTATCTTACTTATGTTTTATGAAAAATTAGTGTCCTCTGATATTCATATCGAAGTGTTAATTTGACAATCTTATAACAGATATAGATAGGATCAATTATATTAATTCGCTCGAAATTATGTGTAGTTTTGATTAAAAAATGTTCAAAATCTTAAACAACTTGTTTAAACAACGGTTTCTAATGCATCTCACTTATATTTGTGAAAAATTAGCGTCATAGAATATTCATATCTAAGTTTTAATTGGACAATCATATGATAGGCATAATTAGGAGTAATTATATTATTTTTTATAAAATTATATGTAGTTATGCGGCCAACAAATTTCAAAAACTCAAACAACGTGTTTAAACAACCGTTTTTAATGCATCTTATTCATGATTTGTGCAAAATTTGTGTCGTACAATGTTCATATCGAAGTGTTAATTGGATAATCTTCTAACAGGTATAATTAGAAGTAATTACATTAATTTTGATGAAATTATGTGTAGTTATGAGTAAAAATGTTAAAAATCTTAAACAACTTGTTTAAACAGCAGTTTCTAATATATCCTACTTTTGTTTTATGAAAAATTAGTGTCGTAGGATATTAATATCGAAGTGTTAATTGAACAATCTTATGAAAGGCATAATTAGGAGAGATTATATTAATTTGCATGAAATTATGTGTGCTTATGCGGCCAATTTTTTGAAAAACACAAACAACTTGTTTAAACAGCCGTTTTTAATGCATCCTACGTATATCTTGTGCAAAATTAGTGCCGTAGAATATTCATCTCGAAGTGTTAATTAGCTAATATTTTAATAGACGTGATTAGCAGTAATTATATTAATTTTTATGAAATTTTATGTAGTTATGAGGCCAAAAATGTTGAAAAACTTACTTTTTTTAAATAGCAGTTTCTAATGCATCTTGCTTATGTTTTGAGGAAAAATAGTGCCATAAAATATTCATTTTGAAGTGTTAATTGAACAATCTTATAATAAGCATAATTAGGAGTAATTATATTAATTTTCACCAAATTATGTGTAGTTATGCGGCCTAGAAGTTTCATAAAGCCAAACAACTTGTTGAAACAGCAGTTTTTAACGCATCTTACTTATGTTTTGTGCAATATTAGCGTGATATAATATTCATATCGAAGTTTTAATTGGAAAATATTTATAATAGGCGTAATTGTATTAATTTTCACGAAATTATATGTACTTATGCGGCCAAAAATTATGAAAAACTCAAACAGCTTGTTTATACAGCAGTTTTTAACGCATCTTACTTATGTTTTGTGCAAAATTAGCATCATGGAATATTCATATCGAAGTTTTAATAGGGAGATCTTATAATTAGCGTAATCAGGAGTAATTATTTTAATTTGCACGAAATTATGTGTAGTTATGCGGCCAAAATCTTTCATAAAACCAAACAACTTGTTTGAACAGCAGTTTTTAACGCGTCTTACTTATGTTTTGTGCAAAATCAACGTTATAGAATATTAATATTGAAGTATTAATTGGACCACTTTATAATAGACGTAATTAGGAGTAGTTATATTAATTTTTATGAAATTATGTGTAGTTATGAGGGAAAAAATGTTGAAAACTCAAACAACTTTTTTAAATAACAGTTTCTAATGCATCTTACTTATGTTTTGTGAAAAATTAGTATCGTAGAATATTCATATCAAAGTGTTAATTGAAAAATATTATAAAAGACATAATTTTGAGTAATTATATTTAATTTATACGAAATTATGTCCAGTTATGCGGCCAAAAAATTTAGAAAGATCAAACAACTTGGTTAAACAGCAGTTTTTAAATGCATCTTACTTATTTTTTGTGCGAAATTAGTGTTGTAGAATATTCATGTCGAAGTTTTAATTGGAAAATCTTACAATAGACATATCTAGGAGTAATTATATTAATTTATAAGAAATTATGAGTAGTTATGCAGCCAAAAATTTTGAAAAACTCAAATAACTTATTTAAACAGCTGTTTTTAATGCATCTTACTTATGTTTTGTTCAAAATTAGTGTCGTAGAATATTCATATCAAAGTTTTCATTAAAAGATCTTATAATAGCCATGCTTAGGAGTAATTATATTAACTTATAAGAAATTATGTGTAATTATGCGGCCAAAAATTATAAAAAAACTCAAACAACTTGTTTAAACAGCTGTTTTAAAAGCCTTCTACTTATGTTTTGTGCAGAATTAGTGTTGTACAATGTTCATATTGAAGTGTTAATTAGATAATATTTTAATAGCCATAATTAGGAGTGATAATATTAATTTTCACTAAATTATGTGTAGTTATGGGGCCAAAAATGTTGAAATACTCAAATAAGTTTTTTAAATAGCTGTTTATAATGCATCTTACTTATGTTTTGGGAGAAAGTAGTGTCGTCAAATATTCATATCGAAGTGTTAATTTTACAATCTTATAATAGGCATAATTAGGAGTAATTATATTAATTTGTACGAAATTATGGGTATTTATGGTGCCAAAATTTTTAAAAAAGTCAAACAACTTGTTTAAACAGCAGTTTTTAATGCATCTTACTTATGTTTTGTGCCAAATTAGCGTCATATAATATTCATATCAAAGTTTTAATTATATAATCTTATAATAGACATAATTAGGAGTAATTATATTAATTTTCATGACATTATATTTAGGTATGCGGCAAAAAATTTGAAAAACTCAATCAACTAGTTTAAACTGCTATTTCTTAATGCATCTTATTTATGTTTTGTGCAAACTTAGTGTCGTAGAATATTCATATTGAAGTATTAATTAGATAATCTTCTAATAGGCACAATTAGGAGTAATTATATTAATTTTCACGAAATTATAAGTAGTGATGAGACAATAAATTTTAAAAATCTGAAACAACTTGTCTAAACAGCAGTTTCAAATGTATCTTATATATGTTTTATGAAAAATTACGGTTATATGATATTCATATTGGAGTTTTATTTGGATAATTATATAATAGGCATAATTAGTAGTAATTATATTAATCTGTGCGAAATTATGTGTAGTTATGCAGCCAAAAATTATAAAACACTCAAACAACTTGTTTAAACATCTGTTATTAATGCATCTTACTTATTTTTTTTATGCAAAATTCGTATCGTAGAATGTTCATATCGAAGTGATAATTGGATAATCTTCTAATAGGCATAGCTAGGAGTAATTATATTAATTTTTACGAAAATTTGTGTCGTTATGAGGCAATAAATGTTAAAAATCTTAAACAACTTGTTTAAACAGCAATTTCTAATGTATCTTACTTATGTTTTATGAAAAATTAGTGTCCTCTGATATTCATATCGAAGTGTTAATTTGACAATCTTATAACAGATATAGATAGGATCAATTATATTAATTCGCTCGAAATTATGTGTAGTTTTGATTAAAAAATGTTCAAAATCTTAAACAACTTGTTTAAACAACGGTTTCTAATGCATCTCACTTATATTTGTGAAAAATTAGCGTCATAGAATATTCATATCTAAGTTTTAATTGGACAATCATATGATAGGCATAATTAGGAGTAATTATATTATTTTTTATAAAATTATATGTAGTTATGCGGCCAACAAATTTCAAAAACTCAAACAACGTGTTTAAACAACCGTTTTTAATGCATCTTATTCATGATTTGTGCAAAATTTGTGTCGTACAATGTTCATATCGAAGTGTTAATTGGATAATCTTCTAACAGGTATAATTAGGAGTAATTACATTAATTTTGATGAAATTATGTGTAGTTATGAGTAAAAAAATGTTAAAAATCTTAAACAACTTGTTTAAACAGCAGTTTCTAATATATCCTACTTATGTTTTATGAAAAATTAGTGTCGTAGGATATTCATATCGAAGTGTTAATTGAACAATCTTATGAAAGGCATAATTAGGAGTGATTATATTAATTTGCATGAAATTATGTGTGCTTATGCGGCCAAATTTTTTGAAAAACACAAACAACTTGTTTAAACAGCCGTTTTTAATGCATCCTACGTATATCTTGCGCAAAATTAGTGCCGTAGAATATTCATCTCGAAGTGTTAATTAGCTAATATTTTAATAGACGTGATTATCAGTAATTATATTAATTTTTACGAAAGTTTATGTAGTTATGAGGCCAAAAATGTTGAAAAACTTACTTTTTTTTTTAAATTGCAGTTTCTAATGCATCTTGCTTATGTTTTGAGGAAAAATAGTGCCATAAAATATTCATTTTGAAGTGTTAATTGAACAATCTTATAATAAGCATAATTAGGAGTAATTATATTAATTTGCACCAAATTATGTGTAGTTATGCGGCCTAGAAGTTTCATAAAGCCAAACAACTTGTTGAAACGGCATTTTTTAACGCATCTTACTTATGTTTTGTGCAATATTAGCGTGATATAATATTCATATCGAAGTTTTAATTGGAAAATATTTATAATAGGCGTAATTGTATTAATTTGCACGAAATTATATGTAGTTATGCGGCCAAAAATTATGAAAAACTCAAACAGCTTGTTTATACAGCAGTTTTTAACGCATCTTACTTATGTTTTGCGCAAAATTAGCATCATGGAATATTCATATCGAAGTTTTAATAGGGAGATCTTATAATTAGCGTAATCAGGAGTAATTATTTTAATTTGCACGAAATTATGTGTAGTTGTGCGGCCAAAATCTTTCATAAAACCAAACAACTTGTTTGAACAGCAGTTTTTAAAGCGTCTTACTTATGTTTTGTGAAAAATTAACGTTATAGAATATTAATATCGAAGTATTAATTGGACCACTTTATAATAGACGTAATTAGGAGTAGTTATATTATTTTTTACGAAATTATGTGTAGTTATGAGGGCAAAAATGTTGAAAACTCAAACAACTTTTTTAAGTAACAGTTTCTAATGCATCTTACTTATGTTTTGTGAAAAATTAGTATCGTAGAATATTCATATCAAAGTGTTAATTGAAAAATATTATAAAAGACGTAATTATGAGTAATTATATTTAATTTATACGAAATTATGTCCAGTTATGCGGCCAAAAAATTTAGAAAGATCAAACAACTTGGTTAAACAGCAGTTTTTAATGCATCTTACTTATGTTTTGTGCGAAATTAGTGTTGTAGAATATTCATGTCGAAGTTTTAATTGGAAAATCTTACAATAGACATATCTAGGAGTAATTATATTAATTTATAAGAAATTATGTGTAGTTATGCAGCCAAAAATTTTGAAAAACTCAAATAACTTGTTTAAACAGCTTTTTTTAATGCATCTTACTTATGTTTTGTTCAAAATTAGTGTCGTAGAATATTCATATCAAAGTTTTCATTAGAAGATCTTATAATAGCCATGCTTAGGAGTAATTATATTAACTTATAAGAAATTATGTGTAATTATGCGGCCAAAAATTATAAAAAAACTCAA
Source organism: Schoenoplectus tabernaemontani (assembly GCA_037127355.1). Taxonomy (NCBI): domain Eukaryota; kingdom Viridiplantae; phylum Streptophyta; class Magnoliopsida; order Poales; family Cyperaceae; genus Schoenoplectus; species Schoenoplectus tabernaemontani. The sequence continues at coordinate 10,390,696 of CM073746.1, forward strand.
ACAACTTGTTTAAACAGCTGTTATAAAAGCCTTCTACTTATGTTTTGTGCAGAATTTGTGTTGTAGAATGTTCATATTGAAGTGTTAAATAGATAGTATTTTAATAGCCATAATTAGGAGTGAAAATATTAATTTTTACTAAATTATGTGTAGTTATGGGGCCAAAAATGTTGAAATACTCAAATAAGTTTTTTAAATAGCTGTTTATAATGCATCTTACTTATGTTTTGGGAGAAAATAGTATCGTAGAATATTCATATCGAAGTGTTAATTGAACAATCTTATAATAGGCATAATTAAGAGTAATTATATTAATTTGCACGAAATTATGGGTATTTATGGGGCCAAAAATTTTAAAAAAGTCAAACAACTTGTTTAAACAGCAGTTTTTAATGCATCTTACTTATGTTTTGTGCCAAATTAGCGTCATATAATATTCATATCAAAGTTTTAATTATATAATCTTATAATAGACATAATTAGGAGTAATTATATTAATTTTCATGACATTATATTTAGGTATGCGGCAAAAAATTTGAAAAACTCAATCAACTAGTTTAAACTGCTATTTCTTAATGCATCTTATTTATGTTTTGTGCAAACTTAGTGTCGTAGAATATTCATATTGAAGTATTAATTGGATAATCTTCTAATAGACACAATTAGGAGTAATTATATTAATTTTCACGAAATTATAAATAGTAATGAGACAATAAATTTTGAAGATCTGAAACAACTTCTTTAAACAGCAGTTTCAAATGTATCTTATATATGTTTATGAAAAAATTACGGTTATAGGATATTCATATTGGAGTTTTATTTGGATAATTATATAATAGGCATAATTAGTAGTAATTATATTAATCTGAGCGAAATTATGTGTAGTTATGCAGCCAAAAATTATAAAACACTCAAACAACTTGTTTAAACATCTGTTATTAATGCATCTTACTTATTTTTTTTATGCAAAATTCGTATCGTAGAATGTTCATATCGAAGTGATAATTGGATAATCTTCTAATAGGCATAGCTAGGAGTAATTTATATTAATTTTTACGAAAATTTGTGTCGTTATGAGGCAATAAATGTTAAAAATCTTAAACAACTTGTTTAAACAGCAATTTCTAATGTATCTTACTTATGTTTTATGAAAAATTAGTGTCCTCTGATATTCATATCGAAGTGTTAATTTGACAATCTTATAACAGATATAGATAGGATCAATTATATTAATTCGCTCGAAATTATGTGTAGTTTTGATTAAAAAATGTTCAAAATCTTAAACAACTTGTTTAAACAACGGTTTCTAATGCATCTCACTTATATTTGTGAAAAATTAGCGTCATAGAATATTCATATCTAAGTTTTAATTGGACAATCATATGATAGGCATAATTAGGAGTAATTATATTATTTTTTATAAAATTATATGTAGTTATGCGGCCAACAAATTTCAAAAACTCAAACAACGTGTTTAAACAACCGTTTTTAATGCATCTTATTCATGATTTGTGCAAAATTTGTGTCGTACAATGTTCATATCGAAGTGTTAATTGGATAATCTTCTAACAGGTATAATTAGAAGTAATTACATTAATTTTGATGAAATTATGTGTAGTTATGAGTAAAAAATGTTAAAAATCTTAAACAACTTGTTTAAACAGCAGTTTCTAATATATCCTACTTTTGTTTTATGAAAAATTAGTGTCGTAGGATATTAATATCGAAGTGTTAATTGAACAATCTTATGAAAGGCATAATTAGGAGAGATTATATTAATTTGCATGAAATTATGTGTGCTTATGCGGCCAAATTTTTTGAAAAACACAAACAACTTGTTTAAACAGCCGTTTTTAATGCATCCTACGTATATCTTGTGCAAAATTAGTGCCGTAGAATATTCATCTCGAAGTGTTAATTAGCTAATATTTTAATAGACGTGATTAGCAGTAATTATATTAATTTTTATGAAATTTTATGTAGTTATGAGGCCAAAAATGTTGAAAAACTTACTTTTTTTAAATAGCAGTTTCTAATGCATCTTGCTTATGTTTTGAGGAAAAATAGTGCCATAAAATATTCATTTTGAAGTGTTAATTGAACAATCTTATAATAAGCATAATTAGGAGTAATTATATTAATTTTCACCAAATTATGTGTAGTTATGCGGCCTAGAAGTTTCATAAAGCCAAACAACTTGTTGAAACAGCAGTTTTTAACGCATCTTACTTATGTTTTGTGCAATATTAGCGTGATATAATATTCATATCGAAGTTTTAATTGGAAAATATTTATAATAGGCGTAATTGTATTAATTTTCACGAAATTATATGTACTTATGCGGCCAAAAATTATGAAAAACTCAAACAGCTTGTTTATACAGCAGTTTTTAACGCATCTTACTTATGTTTTGTGCAAAATTAGCATCATGGAATATTCATATCGAAGTTTTAATAGGGAGATCTTATAATTAGCGTAATCAGGAGTAATTATTTTAATTTGCACGAAATTATGTGTAGTTATGCGGCCAAAATCTTTCATAAAACCAAACAACTTGTTTGAACAGCAGTTTTTAACGCGTCTTACTTATGTTTTGTGCAAAATCAACGTTATAGAATATTAATATTGAAGTATTAATTGGACCACTTTATAATAGACGTAATTAGGAGTAGTTATATTAATTTTTATGAAATTATGTGTAGTTATGAGGGAAAAAATGTTGAAAACTCAAACAACTTTTTTAAATAACAGTTTCTAATGCATCTTACTTATGTTTTGTGAAAAATTAGTATCGTAGAATATTCATATCAAAGTGTTAATTGAAAAATATTATAAAAGACATAATTTTGAGTAATTATATTTAATTTATACGAAATTATGTCCAGTTATGCGGCCAAAAAATTTAGAAAGATCAAACAACTTGGTTAAACAGCAGTTTTTAAATGCATCTTACTTATTTTTTGTGCGAAATTAGTGTTGTAGAATATTCATGTCGAAGTTTTAATTGGAAAATCTTACAATAGACATATCTAGGAGTAATTATATTAATTTATAAGAAATTATGAGTAGTTATGCAGCCAAAAATTTTGAAAAACTCAAATAACTTATTTAAACAGCTGTTTTTAATGCATCTTACTTATGTTTTGTTCAAAATTAGTGTCGTAGAATATTCATATCAAAGTTTTCATTAAAAGATCTTATAATAGCCATGCTTAGGAGTAATTATATTAACTTATAAGAAATTATGTGTAATTATGCGGCCAAAAATTATAAAAAAACTCAAACAACTTGTTTAAACAGCTGTTTTAAAAGCCTTCTACTTATGTTTTGTGCAGAATTAGTGTTGTACAATGTTCATATTGAAGTGTTAATTAGATAATATTTTAATAGCCATAATTAGGAGTGATAATATTAATTTTCACTAAATTATGTGTAGTTATGGGGCCAAAAATGTTGAAATACTCAAATAAGTTTTTTAAATAGCTGTTTATAATGCATCTTACTTATGTTTTGGGAGAAAGTAGTGTCGTCAAATATTCATATCGAAGTGTTAATTTTACAATCTTATAATAGGCATAATTAGGAGTAATTATATTAATTTGTACGAAATTATGGGTATTTATGGTGCCAAAATTTTTAAAAAAGTCAAACAACTTGTTTAAACAGCAGTTTTTAATGCATCTTACTTATGTTTTGTGCCAAATTAGCGTCATATAATATTCATATCAAAGTTTTAATTATATAATCTTATAATAGACATAATTAGGAGTAATTATATTAATTTTCATGACATTATATTTAGGTATGCGGCAAAAAATTTGAAAAACTCAATCAACTAGTTTAAACTGCTATTTCTTAATGCATCTTATTTATGTTTTGTGCAAACTTAGTGTCGTAGAATATTCATATTGAAGTATTAATTAGATAATCTTCTAATAGGCACAATTAGGAGTAATTATATTAATTTTCACGAAATTATAAGTAGTGATGAGACAATAAATTTTAAAAATCTGAAACAACTTGTCTAAACAGCAGTTTCAAATGTATCTTATATATGTTTTATGAAAAATTACGGTTATATGATATTCATATTGGAGTTTTATTTGGATAATTATATAATAGGCATAATTAGTAGTAATTATATTAATCTGTGCGAAATTATGTGTAGTTATGCAGCCAAAAATTATAAAACACTCAAACAACTTGTTTAAACATCTGTTATTAATGCATCTTACTTATTTTTTATGCAAAATTCGTATCGTAGAATGTTCATATCGAAGTGATAATTGGATAATCTTCTAATAGGCATAGCTAGGAGTAATTATATTAATTTTTACGAAAATTTGTGTCGTTATGAGGCAATAAATGTTAAAAATCTTAAACAACTTGTTTAAACAGCAATTTCTAATGTATCTTACTTATGTTTTATGAAAAATTAGTGTCCTCTGATATTCATATCGAAGTGTTAATTTGACAATCTTATAACAGATATAGATAGGATCAATTATATTAATTCGCTCGAAATTATGTGTAGTTTTGATTAAAAAATGTTCAAAATCTTAAACAACTTGTTTAAACAACGGTTTCTAATGCATCTCACTTATATTTGTGAAAAATTAGCGTCATAGAATATTCATATCTAAGTTTTAATTGGACAATCATATGATAGGCATAATTAGGAGTAATTATATTATTTTTTATAAAATTATATGTAGTTATGCGGCCAACAAATTTCAAAAACTCAAACAACGTGTTTAAACAACCGTTTTTAATGCATCTTATTCATGATTTGTGCAAAATTTGTGTCGTACAATGTTCATATCGAAGTGTTAATTGGATAATCTTCTAACGTATAATTAGGAGTAATTACATTAATTTTGATGAAATTATGTGTAGTTATGAGTAAAAAAATGTTAAAAATCTTAAACAACTTGTTTAAACAGCAGTTTCTAATATATCCTACTTATGTTTTATGAAAAATTAGTGTCGTAGGATATTCATATCGAAGTGTTAATTGAACAATCTTATGAAAGGCATAATTAGGAGTGATTATATTAATTTGCATGAAATTATGTGTGCTTATGCGGCCAAATTTTTTGAAAAACACAAACAACTTGTTTAAACAGCCGTTTTTAATGCATCCTACGTATATCTTGCGCAAAATTAGTGCCGTAGAATATTCATCTCGAAGTGTTAATTAGCTAATATTTTAATAGACGTGATTATCAGTAATTATATTAATTTTTACGAAAGTTTATGTAGTTATGAGGCCAAAAATGTTGAAAAACTTACTTTTTTTTTTAAATTGCAGTTTCTAATGCATCTTGCTTATGTTTTGAGGAAAAATAGTGCCATAAAATATTCATTTTGAAGTGTTAATTGAACAATCTTATAATAAGCATAATTAGGAGTAATTATATTAATTTGCACCAAATTATGTGTAGTTATGCGGCCTAGAAGTTTCATAAAGCCAAACAACTTGTTGAAACGGCATTTTTTAACGCATCTTACTTATGTTTTGTGCAATATTAGCGTGATATAATATTCATATCGAAGTTTTAATTGGAAAATATTTATAATAGGCGTAATTGTATTAATTTGCACGAAATTATATGTAGTTATGCGGCCAAAAATTATGAAAAACTCAAACAGCTTGTTTATACAGCAGTTTTTAACGCATCTTACTTATGTTTTGCGCAAAATTAGCATCATGGAATATTCATATCGAAGTTTTAATAGGGAGATCTTATAATTAGCGTAATCAGGAGTAATTATTTTAATTTGCACGAAATTATGTGTAGTTGTGCGGCCAAAATCTTTCATAAAACCAAACAACTTGTTTGAACAGCAGTTTTTAAAGCGTCTTACTTATGTTTTGTGAAAAATTAACGTTATAGAATATTAATATCGAAGTATTAATTGGACCACTTTATAATAGACGTAATTAGGAGTAGTTATATTATTTTTTACGAAATTATGTGTAGTTATGAGGGCAAAAATGTTGAAAACTCAAACAACTTTTTTAAGTAACAGTTTCTAATGCATCTTACTTATGTTTTGTGAAAAATTAGTATCGTAGAATATTCATATCAAAGTGTTAATTGAAAAATATTATAAAAGACGTAATTATGAGTAATTATATTTAATTTATACGAAATTATGTCCAGTTATGCGGCCAAAAAATTTAGAAAGATCAAACAACTTGGTTAAACAGCAGTTTTTAATGCATCTTACTTATGTTTTGTGCGAAATTAGTGTTGTAGAATATTCATGTCGAAGTTTTAATTGGAAAATCTTACAATAGACATATCTAGGAGTAATTATATTAATTTATAAGAAATTATGTGTAGTTATGCAGCCAAAAATTTTGAAAAACTCAAATAACTTGTTTAAACAGCTTTTTTTAATGCATCTTACTTATGTTTTGTTCAAAATTAGTGTCGTAGAATATTCATATCAAAGTTTTCATTAGAAGATCTTATAATAGCCATGCTTAGGAGTAATTATATTAACTTATAAGAAATTATGTGTAATTATGCGGCCAAAAATTATAAAAAAACTCAAACAACTTGTTTAAACAGCTGTTATAAAAGCCTTCTACTTATGTTTTGTGCAGAATTTGTGTTGTAGAATGTTCATATTGAAGTGTTAAATAGATAGTATTTTAATAGCCATAATTAGGAGTGAAAATATTAATTTTTACTAAATTATGTGTAGTTATGGGGCCAAAAATGTTGAAATACTCAAATAAGTTTTTTAAATAGCTGTTTATAATGCATCTTACTTATGTTTTGGGAGAAAATAGTATCGTAGAATATTCATATCGAAGTGTTAATTGAACAATCTTATAATAGGCATAATTAAGAGTAATTATATTAATTTGCACGAAATTATGGGTATTTATGGGGCCAAAAATTTTAAAAAAGTCAAACAACTTGTTTAAACAGCAGTTTTTAATGCATCTTACTTATGTTTTGTGCCAAATTAGCGTCATATAATATTCATATCAAAGTTTTAATTATATAATCTTATAATAGACATAATTAGGAGTAATTATATTAATTTTCATGACATTATATTTAGGTATGCGGCAAAAAATTTGAAAAACTCAATCAACTAGTTTAAACTGCTATTTCTTAATGCATCTTATTTATGTTTTGTGCAAACTTAGTGTCGTAGAATATTCATATTGAAGTATTAATTGGATAATCTTCTAATAGACACAATTAGGAGTAATTATATTAATTTTCACGAAATTATAAATAGTAATGAGACAATAAATTTTGAAGATCTGAAACAACTTCTTTAAACAGCAGTTTCAAATGTATCTTATATATGTTTATGAAAAAATTACGGTTATAGGATATTCATATTGGAGTTTTATTTGGATAATTATATAATAGGCATAATTAGTAGTAATTATATTAATCTGAGCGAAATTATGTGTAGTTATGCAGCCAAAAATTATAAAACACTCAAACAACTTGTTTAAACATCTGTTATTAATGCATCTTACTTATTTTTTTTATGCAAAATTCGTATCGTAGAATGTTCATATCGAAGTGATAATTGGATAATCTTCTAATAGGCATAGCTAGGAGTAATTTATATTAATTTTTACGAAAATTTGTGTCGTTATGAGGCAATAAATGTTAAAAATCTTAAACAACTTGTTTAAACAGCAATTTCTAATGTATCTTACTTATGTTTTATGAAAAATTAGTGTCCTCTCGATATTCATATCGAAGTGTTAATTTGACAATCTTATAACAGATATAGATAGGATCAATTATATTAATTCGCTCGAAATTATGTGTAGTTTTGATTAAAAAATGTTCAAAATCTTAAACAACTTGTTTAAACAACGGTTTCTAATGCATCTCACTTATATTTGTGAAAAATTAGCGTCATAGAATATTCATATCTAAGTTTTAATTGGACAATCATATGATAGGCATAATTAGGAGTAATTATATTATTTTTTATAAAATTATATGTAGTTATGCGGCCAACAAATTTCAAAAACTCAAACAACGTGTTTAAACAACCGTTTTTAATGCATCTTATTCATGATTTGTGCAAAATTTGTGTCGTACAATGTTCATATCGAAGTGTTAATTGGATAATCTTCTAACAGGTATAATTAGAAGTAATTACATTAATTTTGATGAAATTATGTGTAGTTATGAGTAAAAAATGTTAAAAATCTTAAACAACTTGTTTAAACAGCAGTTTCTAATATATCCTACTTTTGTTTTATGAAAAATTAGTGTCGTAGGATATTAATATCGAAGTGTTAATTGAACAATCTTATGAAAGGCATAATTAGGAGAGATTATATTAATTTGCATGAAATTATGTGTGCTTATGCGGCCAAATTTTTTGAAAAACACAAACAACTTGTTTAAACAGCCGTTTTTAATGCATCCTACGTATATCTTGTGCAAAATTAGTGCCGTAGAATATTCATCTCGAAGTGTTAATTAGCTAATATTTTAATAGACGTGATTAGCAGTAATTATATTAATTTTTATGAAATTTTATGTAGTTATGAGGCCAAAAATGTTGAAAAACTTACTTTTTTTAAATAGCAGTTTCTAATGCATCTTGCTTATGTTTTGAGGAAAAATAGTGCCATAAAATATTCATTTTGAAGTGTTAATTGAACAATCTTATAATAAGCATAATTAGGAGTAATTATATTAATTTTCACCAAATTATGTGTAGTTATGCGGCCTAGAAGTTTCATAAAGCCAAACAACTTGTTGAAACAAAGCAGTTTTTAACGCATCTTACTTATGTTTTGTGCAATATTAGCGTGATATAATATTCATATCGAAGTTTTAATTGGAAAATATTTATAATAGGCGTAATTGTATTAATTTTCACGAAATTATATGTACTTATGCGGCCAAAAATTATGAAAAACTCAAACACTTGTTTATACAGCAGTTTTTAACGCATCTTACTTATGTTTTGTGCAAAATTAGCATCATGGAATATTCATATCGAAGTTTTAATAGGGAGATCTTATAATTAGCGTAATCAGGAGTAATTATTTTAATTTGCACGAAATTATGTGTAGTTATGCGGCCAAAATCTTTCATAAAACCAAACAACTTGTTTGAACAGCAGTTTTTAACGCGTCTTACTTATGTTTTGTGCAAAATCAACGTTATAGAATATTAATATTGAAGTATTAATTGGACCACTTTATAATAGACGTAATTAGGAGTAGTTATATTAATTTTTATGAAATTATGTGTAGTTATGAGGGAAAAAATGTTGAAAACTCAAACAACTTTTTTAAATAACAGTTTCTAATGCATCTTACTTATGTTTTGTGAAAAATTAGTATCGTAGAATATTCATATCAAAGTGTTAATTGAAAAATATTATAAAAGACATAATTTTGAGTAATTATATTTAATTTATACGAAATTATGTCCAGTTATGCGGCCAAAAAATTTAGAAAGATCAAACAACTTGGTTAAACAGCAGTTTTTAAATGCATCTTACTTATTTTTGTGCGAAATTAGTGTTGTAGAATATTCATGTCGAAGTTTTAATTGGAAAATCTTACAATAGACATATCTAGGAGTAATTATATTAATTTATAAGAAATTATGAGTAGTTATGCAGCCAAAAATTTTGAAAAACTCAAATAACTTATTTAAACAATTTGTTTTTAATGCATCTTACTTATGTTTTGTTCAAAATTAGTGTCGTAGAATATTCATATCAAAGTTTTCATTAAAAGATCTTATAATAGCCATGCTTAGGAGTAATTATATTAACTTATAAGAAATTATGTGTAATTATGCGGCCAAAAATTATAAAAAAACTCAAACAACTTGTTTAAACATTTGTTTTAAAAGCCTTCTACTTATGTTTTGTGCAGAATTAGTGTTGTACAATGTTCATATTGAAGTGTTAATTAGATAATATTTTAATAGCCATAATTAGGAGTGATAATATTAATTTTCACTAAATTATGTGTAGTTATGGGGCCAAAAATGTTGAAATACTCAAATAAGTTTTTTAAATAGCTGTTTATAATGCATCTTACTTATGTTTTGGGAGAAAGTAGTGTCGTCAAATATTCATATCGAAGTGTTAATTTTACAATCTTATAATAGGCATAATTAGGAGTAATTATATTAATTTGTACGAAATTATGGGTATTTATGGTGCCAAAATTTTTAAAAAAGTCAAACAACTTGTTTAAACAATGAGTTTTTAATGCATCTTACTTATGTTTTGTGCCAAATTAGCGTCATATAATATTCATATCAAAGTTTTAATTATATAATCTTATAATAGACATAATTAGGAGTAATTATATTAATTTTCATGACATTATATTTAGGTATGCGGCAAAAAATTTAAAAAACTCAATCAACTAGTTTAAACTGCTATTTCTTAATGCATCTTATTTATGTTTTGTGCAAACTTAGTGTCGTAGAATATTCATATTGAAGTATTAATTAGATAATCTTCTAATAGGCACAATTAGGAGTAATTATATTAATTTTCACGAAATTATAAGTAGTGATGAGACAATAAATTTTAAAAATCTGAAACAACTTGTCTAAACAAAGCAGTTTCAAATGTATCTTATATATGTTTTATGAAAAATTACGGTTATATGATATTCATATTGGAGTTTTATTTGGATAATTATATAATAGGCATAATTAGTAGTAATTATATTAATCGTGCGAAATTATGTGTAGTTATGCAGCCAAAAATTATAAAACACTCAAACAACTTGTTTAAACATCTGTTATTAATGCATCTTACTTATTTTTTTTATGCAAAATTCGTATCGTAGAATGTTCATATCGAAGTGATAATTGGATAATCTTCTAATAGGCATAGCTAGGAGTAATTTATATTAATTTTTACGAAAATTTGTGTCGTTATGAGGCAATAAATGTTAAAAATCTTAAACAACTTGTTTAAACAGCAATTTCTAATGTATCTTACTTATGTTTTATGAAAAATTAGTGTCCTACGATATTCATATCGAAGTGTTAATTTGACAATCTTATAACAGATATAGATAGGATCAATTATATTAATTCGCTCGAAATTATGTGTAGTTTTGATTAAAAAATGTTCAAAATCTTAAACAACTTGTTTAAACAACGGTTTCTAATGCATCTCACTTATATTTGTGAAAAATTAGCGTCATAGAATATTCATATCTAAGTTTTAATTGGACAATCATATGATAGGCATAATTAGGAGTAATTATATTATTTTTTATAAAATTATATGTAGTTATGCGGCCAACAAATTTCAAAAACTCAAACAACGTGTTTAAACAACCGTTTTTAATGCATCTTATTCATGATTTGTGCAAAATTTGTGTCGTACAATGTTCATATCGAAGTGTTAATTGGATAATCTTCTAACAGGTATAATTAGAAGTAATTACATTAATTTTGATGAAATTATGTGTAGTTATGAGTAAAAAATGTTAAAAATCTTAAACAACTTGTTTAAACAAAGCAGTTTCTAATATATCCTACTTTTGTTTTATGAAAAATTAGTGTCGTAGGATATTAATATCGAAGTGTTAATTGAACAATCTTATGAAAGGCATAATTAGGAGAGATTATATTAATTTGCATGAAATTATGTGTGCTTATGCGGCCAAATTTTTTGAAAAACACAAACAACTTGTTTAAACGGCGTTTTTAATGCATCCTACGTATATCTTGTGCAAAATTAGTGCCGTAGAATATTCATCTCGAAGTGTTAATTAGCTAATATTTTAATAGACGTGATTAGCAGTAATTATATTAATTTTTATGAAATTTTATGTAGTTATGAGGCCAAAAATGTTGAAAAACTTACTTTTTTTTTTAAATTGCAGTTTCTAATGCATCTTGCTTATGTTTTGAGGAAAAATAGTGCCATAAAATATTCATTTTGAAGTGTTAATTGAACAATCTTATAATAAGCATAATTAGGAGTAATTATATTAATTTGCACCAAATTATGTGTAGTTATGCGGCCTAGAAGTTTCATAAAGCCAAACAACTTGTTTAAACGGCAATTTTTAACGCATCTTACTTATGTTTTGTGCAATATTAGCGTGATATAATATTCATATCGAAGTTTTAATTGGAAAATATTTATAATAGGCGTAATTGTATTAATTTGCACGAAATTATATGTAGTTATGCGGCCAAAAATTATGAAAAACTCAAACAACTTGTTTATACAAAGTAGTTTTTAACGCATCTTACTTATGTTTTGCGCAAAATTAGCATCATGGAATATTCATATCGAAGTTTTAATAGGGAGATCTTATAATTGGCGTAATCGGGAGTAATTATTTTAATTTTCACGAAATTATGTGTAGTTGTGCGGCCAAAATCTTTCATAAAACCAAACAACTTGTTTGAACAAATAGTTTTTAACGCGTCTTACTTATGTTTTGTGCAAAATCAACGTTATAGAATATTAATATCGAAGTATTAATTGGACCACTTTATAATAGACGTAATTAGGAGTAGTTATATTAATTTTTACGAAATTATGTGTAGTTATGAGGGCAAAAATGTTGAAAACTCAAACAACTTTTTTAAGTAACGATTTCTTATGCATCTTACTTATGTTTTGTGAAAAATTAGTATCGTAGAATATTCATATCAAAGTGTTAATTGAAAAATATTATAAAAGACGTAATTATGAGTAATTATATTTAATTTATACGAAATTATGTCCAGTTATGCGGCCAAAAAATTTAGAAAGATCAAACAACTTGGTTAAACAGTTTTTAATACATCTTACTTATGTTTTGTGCGAAATTAGTGTTGTAGAATATTCATGTCGAAGTTTTAATTGGAAAATCTTACAATAGACATATCTAGGAGTAATTATATTAATTTATAAGAAATTATGTGTAGTTATGCAGCCAAAAATTTTGAAAAACTCAAATAACTTGTTTAACAAATTTGTTTTTTAATGCATCTTACTTATGTTTTGTTCAAAATTAGTGTCGTAGAATATTCATATCAAAGTTTTCATTAGAAGATCTTATAATAGCCATGCTTAGGAGTAATTATATTAACTTATAAGAAATTATGTGTAATTATGCGGCCAAAAATTATAAAAAAACTCAAACAACTTGTTTAAACAATTTGCTTTAAAAGCCTTCTACTTATGTTTTGTGCAGAATTAGTGTTGTAGAATGTTCATATTTTAGTGTTAATTAGATAGTATTTTAATAGCCATAATTAGGAGTGATAATATTAATTTTCACTAAATTATGTGTAGTTATGGGGCCAAAAATGTTGAAATACTCAAATAAGTTTTTTAAATAGTTGTTTATAATGCATCTTACTTATGTTTTGGGAGAAAGTAGTGTCGTCAAATATTCATATCGAAGTGTTAATTTTACAATCTTATAATAGGCATAATTAGGAGTAATTATATTAATTTGTACGAAATTATGGGTATTTATGGTGCCAAAATTTTTAAAAAGTCAAACAACTTGTTTAAACAAAGCAGTTTTTAATGCATCTTACTTATGTTTTGTGCCAAATTAGCGTCATATAATATTCATATCAAAGTTTTAATTATATAATCTTATAATAGACATAATTAGGAGTAATTATATTAATTTTCATGACATTATATTTAGGTATGCGGCAAAAAATTTGAAAAACTCAATCAACTAGTTTAAACTGCTATTTCTTAATGCATCTTATTTATGTTTTGTGCAAACTTAGTGTCGTAGAATATTCATATTGAAGTATTAATTGGATAATCTTCTAATAGACACAATTAGGAGTAATTATATTAATTTTCACGAAATTATAAATAGTAATGAGACAATAAATTTTGAAGATCTGAAACAACTTCTTTAAACAACAGTTTCAAATGTATCTTATATATGTTTATGAAAAAATTACGGTTATAGGATATTCATATTGGAGTTTTATTTGGATAATTATATAATAGGCATAATTAGTAGTAATTATATTAATCTGAAGCGAAATTATGTGTAGTTATGCAACCAAAAATTATAAAACACTCAAACAACTTGTTTAAACATCTGTTATTAATGCATCTTACTTATTTTTTTTATGCAAAATTCGTATCGTAGAATGTTCATATCGAAGTGATAATTGGATAATCTTCTAATAGGCATAGCTAGGAGTAATTTATATTAATTTTTACGAAAATTTGTGTCGTTATGAGGCAATAAATGTTAAAAATCTTAAACAACTTGTTTAAACAAAGCAATTTCTAATGTATCTTACTTATGTTTTATGAAAAATTAGTGTCCTCTCGATATTCATATCGAAGTGTTAATTTGACAATCTTATAACAGATATAGATAGGATCAATTATATTAATTCGCTTCGAAATTATGTGTAGTTTTGATTAAAAAATGTTCAAAATCTTAAACAACTTGTTTAAACAACGGTTTCTAATGCATCTCACTTATATTTGTGAAAAATTAGCGTCATAGAATATTCATATCTAAGTTTTAATTGGACAATCATATGATAGGCATAATTAGGAGTAATTATATTATTTTTTATAAAATTATATGTAGTTATGCGGCCAACAAATTTCAAAAACTCAAACAACGTGTTTAAACAACCGTTTTTAATGCATCTTATTCATGATTTGTGCAAAATTTGTGTCGTACAATGTTCATATCGAAGTGTTAATTGGATAATCTTCTAACAGGTATAATTAGAAGTAATTACATTAATTTTGATGAAATTATGTGTAGTTATGAGTAAAAAATGTTAAAAATCTTAAACAACTTGTTTAAACAAATAGTTTCTAATATATCCTACTTTTGTTTTATGAAAAATTAGTGTCGTAGGATATTAATATCGAAGTGTTAATTGAACAATCTTATGAAAGGCATAATTAGGAGAGATTATATTAATTTGCATGAAATTATGTGTGCTTATGCGGCCAAATTTTTTGAAAAACACAAACAACTTGTTTAAAGTAGTTTTTAATGCATCCTACGTATATCTTATGCAAAATTAGTGCCGTAGAATATTCATCTCGAAGTGTTAATTAGCTAATATTTTAATAGACGTGATTAGCAGTAATTATATTAATTTTTATGAAATTTTATGTAGTTATGAGGCCAAAAATGTTGAAAAACTTACTTTTTTTAAATAGCAGTTTCTAATGCATCTTGCTTATGTTTTGAGGAAAAATAGTGCCATAAAATATTCATTTTGAAGTGTTAATTGATCAATCTTATAATAAGCATAATTAGGAGTAATTATATTAATTTGCACCAAATTATGTGTAGTTATGCGGCCAAGAAGTTTCATAAAGCCAAACAACTTGTTTAAACAACAGTTTTTAACTCATCTTACTTATGTTTTGTGCAATATTAGCGTGATATAATATTTATATCGAAGTTTTAATTGAAATTTTTTATAATAGGCGTAATTGTATTAATTTGTACGAAATTATATGTAGTTATGCGGCCAAAAATGATGAAAAACTCAAATAGCTTGTTTATACAGCAGTTTTTAACGCATCTTACTTATGTTTTGCGCAAAATTAGCATAATGAAATATTCATATCGAAGTTTTAATAGGACGATCTTATAATTGGCGTAATCAGGAGTAATTATTTTAATTTGCACGAAATTATGTGTAGTTGTGCGGCCAAAATCTTTCATAAAACCAAACAACTTGTTTGAACAGCAGTTTTTAACGCATCTTACTTATGTTTTGTGCAAAATCAACGTTATAGAATATTCTTATCGAATTATTAATTGAACCACTTTATAATAGACGTAATTAGGAGTAGTTATATTAATTTTTACGAAATTATGTGTAGTTATGAGGGCAAAAATGGTGAAAACTCAAACAATTTTTTAAGTAACAGTTTTTAATGCATCTTACTTATGTTTTGTGAAAAATTAGTATCGTAGAAAATTCATATCAAAGTGTTAATTGAAAATATTATAAAAGACGTAATTATGAGTAATTATATTAATTTATACGAAATTATGTGCAGTTATGCGGCCGAAAATTTTGGAAATATCAAACAACTTGGTTAAACAGCAGTTTTTAATGCATCTTACTTATGTTTTGTGCGAAATTAGCACTAAATATAAAATGTATATAATAAAAGAGGAGGATCAAGTTACATTATTTTTTGGTGACACTAGTTATAATGAATATTTTTAAAATTTAAATAGTCGATCTAAACCGTTCAATATGATGAATATATTAAAATACGTTTCTAGATCAAATTGTATTTATATTTTTTTTAATTTTTTCTATTTATTAAGATGGGTAAATAAATTGTTGTTTTCGTACTACTGAATTTTGTATCCATCTTAATAAATAGTAAAAATTAAAAAAAAATATTCAATTTAATTTGTATGTATATCATAATACATCCATCATGTTGAACAGTTTCAATTTGAACTTTAAATTTTTTAAAAATATCCATTGTAACTTTAATATCATCAGAGTTAAATTACTATAATTGAATCCCTCGTAATATAATTTAAAGAACCTCCTTCACCGCAAAAAAATATTTTTATTGCAAACCAGATGCTTAAGCGATCTCTTTGACATAGAGAGAAACTGGGTATTACGGTTTTTCAAATGAAAAATATTTTATGCACGAGGAAGTATAATTCAGTTCCCGATTAGTGGCGACAAGTCAAACATGATATTTGTTTTATTGCACCGTGCTCAACCAAATTTGGTATTTTTGAATGGAAAAAAAAAAGAAAATCTCAGTTGACCAATAATAGGATTTTATTTGTTTTCCATTAAAACAATGTTTTTGCATATGGTGGAAACCAACCAGCAAATAGCAGGATTAATATGCTATGACTTAATGACCTAATTACAAAAAACCTATCTTCAATTAAGAGGGAATCTCTACAAGTAAGACTTTATTGGGCACAAATCCTCTATTGCTGCATTTAATGGACTTGTTATAGGCCGCAGTTTGATCTCATAAAGTTTCGGCCACAATTTTCCTGTGACTGATATAGGCAAAAAAAAAGGGAAAGAAAATAACAGTCAGTTCCAAGTAATACAGTGCTTAAGGCGAAACTAATCATGATTAATCTAATGGGTATAACTTGGAAGTTGGAATTCACATAAACAGTTACTTAGCCGAATCATTACCCTTAAGCTCTTTCTTGTTGTTATTCCCAGGAATCGGTAAAAAAGAGGAAACTAAAGAAAAGAGAGAAAAAATGTAACTCACCAAACAACCGATTGTTATCCTTGTCCCATGCTATGCCATTCAAACAATCAAAGCCCTGAAAAGTGGTAAATACCAATCACATAATCAGAAAACAGAGAAAAGTTATTTATAATGTCATATTCAAAATAAATAAACAATCAAGCTCACTTGATAGCCCAATTTGAAGAGGCCATCCCTGCAGGGTGAAATTTAAAAAAATTCAAATGACTTACAATAAATTTCAATTCTGTTAAAGAAAAGAAGAAACAATCAATTTACTTGTATACCTTAGTCCATGGAGAAGGACCCAACCTACTACTTTACCATCTTTATGAGAAATTCTAGCTATGCAATCCGTCTACATGGAATCAACAACAATTATTGACTCTTACTTCAAAATTTTAGCAATCAGGAAGGAATTTAAGAATTTACCAAAAAAAAGAGAAAAGAAGCTATATTACCAGCCAGATGTTTGCCCAGATTTCACCATTTATGTACTCCAGCTCATTGAGATTAAAAACTTCAAGATCATGATATTTCACCGTTACTCTTTTCAAAGCTGTACATGAAAAGAGATTAAATTAGCTACAAATCTTAAAAAAAAATAAAAAAATCAATAAAATAGAAATAACCTCGGAAAGTCACGGGGTCAAGATGATACAATGACGAACTGCCATCACTGCCATATAGGATCTTTCCATCAGTTGCAAGTCCCCATCCATCACGCATTTCATGTGTAAATTTCTCACGCTGAGAAGATATTTTATAAATTAAAAAAGTAACTTCTAATATATAACACTACTAAATACATTGAATAGTGCCAAAATCTTCAGTAGAGGATACAACAATCATTACTGCATATTTGCACCAGACAAAGACCATGGTATGTTGTAACATTGAAAGGTGCCTTGTATATTTCTATTCTTAGGGAAACTGATTTTTGAGCTTGAAACAACCTAATAATGTCGATTACACAACTTAAGATGACAAAGGCAAACCAGAAAGGTAATAATTTCATCTCAAATGGTAACTAAACTAAACTTTCCATTCTGGGCAATTCAAAATTTCAAATTCAGAATTTTGATAGTTTAGAAACATTATAAATAATCTGGGGAGTGAATCAAGTACTAACTTTGGTGAAGTTGTATCGATCATATATGATGCCTTCACTTTTCAACCACAGTACTTGATACAACCTACCATAACAAGTAATAACAATTAGCACAAATGAAAAAACACATCAGACAATCAATAACATAATAATTAGAAAATTTAGCAGAGACCTTTCACCTAATAGTGTCAGGCCTTCTGCAAACAAAGAACCATCCATCTGGTAATCAGCTTGGACCTAGTTTCAGAAACAATGGTAGGAATCCAACAATTCACAATATAGGTCATCCAATTTGACTAACATTGAGATAATCCCATTATATATGATGATTGTCAAAAGTCGTTAATACTTCAGTGAAATTTTTACCTTTCCAGACTGAAGTTCAACCTCCCGAAGGGATGACTACAATTAAAACAGAAAAAAAATCTCCTCAGAAGAGATATATAATATTAAATCAGATTCAAAACTCTGTATAAGCTGCGTTGTCAAAAAACCAAGTTTTAAACATACCCTTTTGTAGAGACCGGTGGACTCGAAAAGAGTGTCATTCCCTGCATACAACAAACCCTGTAACGAAACAGAGCCGAAAAAGATGAAAAGACGAAGAAAATGAGCGCTAAACTAAGCAGTCAACGAACAACTAACAACCAATAAGAAAATGAAAGCTGATGAGTACCTGAGTGAAGGCGTTAGGGTCGTGCGGGTACTCATTGACCACATCGAAAGTGTAGAAGAGATGCTGCTGCGATGAGGCGTGGAGTACGCGCCAGGAGGCATAAACGACGAGGAGGAGGAGGAGGGCACATAGGATGAAGAGGGCGGAGGTGGGTCGGTTGCGACGGAGGCGGGAGAGGAGAGGAGGCGATCGGGATCGGGAGAAGGATGGCGAAGGAGAGGCCATGGATGCGGGTTGGGGATTGATCCGACGCTTGTGGCTCCTCTTGGAGAAAGCGGGCATGCTAGTGAGGTTTTTGTCGGGCTGTCGGATTTGGAGGTTTGCGGCGTGCGGGATCGACTGAGACGGGGTCGGAGTTGCGCACTTGCGCGAGACGGCGCGAGAGAGAGAGATTAGTAGATAATTAAATTAAAACTGAGAAGAATGGTAAATTAGATAACACGAAGAAAAAGACTTGGAACAGTGATGTACCACTCGGTAAATTAGGCCGCGCCTAAATGGGCCGAATGATAATGTGTTCTGGGCCTTCTGGCTTATGGATTGCAAACTAAATTGGTTTCTCTTGTTCTATTTTGGGTAAATGAATTATGCACAAGATTTACTTCTAAATTCGTTGCAAATTGGTTTCTCACGAATGATGGTATGATTCCGTTGCAAATTGCAACACGGAGTTTATTTGACTCCATTGGAACATTATAAATACTAATGTATTTATAGCAATTTCATCTCAAAAAGTATTAACAAGAAATTCATTCAGTGATCTCCTCTCGCTTAACAAATCAAATGAAGACTGGTTGCATGGCTTCTCTTATGCTTGCTTTCGTGCTCTGTGCTGGTATACTTATATTGCTTACCATATAATTTCATAACTCTCTTTTCATATAGATTATTATTAGCATTCTTGGTATACTTCGAATAAAGAGCGTTTGAATAATTAATATTACCTAACATTTTTGGTCGGTTGAGCTACATTCTTTTTAAGTAGTTGCTATAGCAATTGCACTGTTCTCATGGAATATACAAAATTTAACATGATTTCCTAAGGGAAATATTTCTTTCTGAAATCTTTAAACTAGTACAAAAGATGTTCCCTAAATATTGTTAACAGAGTATCTGGTGCCACAAAAAAGAATGTTTATTTATTTATCGAATCTCTTTCCTTATAACATTTTTCTTGTTGCCCTCCAAAATCACCATATTGCACTATGCCTAGTTAAAAACTTAAAATTGGATTTTCCTTTGTCAGTTCCATTTGTTTGTTCATTTTATAAATTAGGCCTGACAACCTCAAGGGAGCTGCATCTCGTTTCAAGACCAGAGGCGAATTTGAATTGCTGCAAGTACATAAACCACACTCCATGCAATAGTGAAACTCCAAATGATCTGAACCAATGCCGTGTAGATTGCATCGACTCAATTGGCCCTAATGTCGTTGGTGAATGCTTATCTGATGGTTGCAAGTGCCATTTTGTCTGTGGTGACAAGTGATGGATGGAAGTGCATATAGCATATATTAACTATTAACACATTAGCATTCATGTTGAAATCAAAATTGAACTCGATATGCTGTCTTAATGATATGGGAAATGGATAAATATATGGACAGTTCAATTTTCCTTATTTGTAATTTGAGAATTTTGTGTGTTTTCCTGAGAAGAACAAGCTAAGCTATTTTGTTCGAGTACCACAAATGACAAATGGGCTTATTTTCTGTATATATTATTGCTTTCGAAAGAAGATTTTTTACACCCAAAGCCTAATGGATTCTGCACATTTTGCTACCTAATTTTAATAAAATCAAGAGCTGAAGAAGTCTAGACTAAAATCGTTAAAGGATCAAGTTGACCTAGCCTGAAATGGAAACTAGTTCTGTTTGAATTTTTGAAGCAAACTCGACGCGTTAAAAATCAAGTTACAAACACAATTATGTTAACAAAGTGACAGAATTCCAACAAATATAAAGTTTTAGACGGCTCGATTGATCTTGACTTGTGACAAAATTCCAACAAATATCAAGTTAACGAAGTGATATTTTCTTTTTCCCTTTTTCAAGCAAGTATTATCTTTGAATTCCGGCTTCAAGCAAATGTTTGGAACGATATGTTTTTCTTCAGTTAGCGAAGTGATACTATATTTTTCCCTTTTTCAGATCCCCTTGTGCTGTAAGTTATCCCTTCGTAAGGCACGAAAGTTAAGGCAGACGAGACCTCATGTAACCACCCCTGCATCAGAACCAGAACATTCGCTGAGGCATTCTCCTCAAAACATGCAAAGGCACAAGAAAACATACGCCATAAGCTCGACATAATATATGAACTCATTACAGAACAGTAGACAACCATAAGTGACACAGCATACGACACATGACAGACCCAAAAAACGAAAAAAAAAATGTATTAGGTCGCACCATAGCTACCTTCTCAATTCGTACGTCCAACGAACTACCAAGGGACAGAATACAAAACATAATAGACCCTAACACTAGCTAAGACGCGCGTTAAAATAACAACACCCAGTTAGATGCCTCTTTAGCCAGCAACACACTTATGATCACCTCTTTTAGAACTTTAATCAACTTCCTCCATTTTGCTTTCCTCATGAACATCCTCCTCAAGGGGTGGCATATCAGCGTCATCCCCTGCTGCATCATCTTCATCAATGTTCAATCCCAGTTTGAGCATTCTATGAATCCGACCCGCAAATGTGTTTGGATCATCCAAACTGAACCCAGATGTGAGAAGTGCCGTCTCATACAGCAGCAATACCAGATCCTTCACCGACTTGTCATTCTTGTCTGCTTCAGCTCTCTTCCTTAGCTCCTCCATTATCCCATTTTCAGGATTGATCTCCATGGTCTTCTTGCTTGACATGTAAGCACCCATGCTGTTGTCCCGCAATGCCTGAGCCTTCATGATTCTTTCCATGTTGGCTGTCCAACCATACTCTCCAGTAACCAGGCAGCATGGGGAGTCAACAATCCTGTCAGACACCACCACTTTATCCACTCTGTCGCCCAAGATTTCTTTCATCGTCTTGCAAAGGCTTTCAAATGCAGCTTTCTTCTCTTCCTTCTTCTCTCTCCTCCTCACTTTCATCAAGCTTAAGGCCTTCTTTGGTTGCGCAGACCAGCTTGTGCCCTTCATACTCTTTCAATTGCCCGACCGCATACTCGTCAATGGCATCAACCATGAAGAGGACCTCAAACCCCTTCCTCTTTAGCTTCTCCAAGAATGGTGAGTTCTCTACCGCCTTCTTACTCTCACCGGTAATGTAGTAGATGTCTTTCTGGCCATCCTTCATTCTGGTAACATAGTCTTTCAGACTTGTCATCTCATCACCACTCTTGGTCGAGTAGTACCTCAAGAGGTCAGCCAACTTGGAACGGTTCTGGCTGTCTTCATGGATACCCAGTTTGAGGTTCTTGGAGAAGGCCTCATAGAATTTATTGTAATCCTCCTTGTTCTCTGCAATTTCACTGAACATCTCAAGACATTTCTTCACCAAGTTCTTCCTGATAACCTTCAAAATTTTGTTCTGCTGCAGCATCTCACGTGAGATGTTGAGGGGAAGGTCATCGGAATCCACCACACCTGCATTTTATGATATGTAATCAGTCATCAGATGCCCAAAATAGAAGCTTAATAAATGACCCCCAGGCAAATGTGCACTCAAAACCTGAAATCAGTGCTTAATCACTCACCCTCAGTCATTTGTGCACTAAAAGAACCAACAAATTCTAGAATTTAATACCTTTCACAAAGCTGAGATATTCCGGAATGAGCTCCTCGCAATTATCCATGATAAACACCCGCCTCACATAAAGCTTTATGTTATTCAATTTCTTCCTCGTATCAAACAGGTCGAACGGGGCGCGCCTCGGGACAAACAAAATGGCCTTAAATTCAAGCTGACCTTCAACCGAGAAGTGCTTGACGGCCAAGTGATCTTCCCAATCATTTGTCAAACTCTTGTAGAAAGAGGCATACTCTTCCTTGGTGATTTCCTCAGGCTTGCGCAGCCAGATTGGCTTTTGCTTGTTGATTAAGGTCCACTCATGTGACACTTCCTTCACCTTCTTTTTCTTTGGCTTCTTATCCTTATCCTCATCAACCTCCTCAATATCACCTTCTTCTTCCTTCTTAGCGTCTTCTTCTTCATCATCATCATCTATTTCTTTCTCTGTTGTTTTCTCTGTCCATAGGTAGATCGGGTAGGAGATGAATTCGGAGTGTTTCTTCACCAGGTCCTTCAGCCTCCTCTCCTCCAGGTATTCAAGCTACAGTGACAACATCAACAAGAAACTATAAATACAAAGACAATACTAAATGGATATTTGTGAGCAGCAAATACAGTTTTTAGTAATAATAAATTTTAGTAAATTAATATTACTAAAAATAAGAGTGAGAAACGTAAAATTTCAAATATACGAATGGCAGCGCGCTACTGGCAGTGGCGCGTTCACTGCGCGTTTGAAACGCGCCACTGTCAGTGGCGTGTTTCATTATTTTTACCAAACGCGCCACTGCCAGTGGCGCGTTTCCTTATTTTTACGAAACGCGCCACTACCAGTGGTGCGTTTGCTTCTTATATATACAAAATGCGCAGTCACTTGCGCGGGGTTTGGACGAAACGCGCCACTGGCAGTGACACATTTTCTAAAAATAATGAAACGCGCCACTGGCAGTGGCATGTTTCGTCCGCGCCACTACCAATGGCGCGCTGCCATTCGTATATTTGAAATTTTACGTTTCTCACTCTTATTTTTAATAATATTAATTTAATAAAACTTATTATTACTAAAATCTGCAGCAAATATTTAGTAGAAATTCTGGTTCAAACTTTCTCTCTCAAAAACAATTATTCTGCTTATTTTGCAGATGAGTATGAGATGAAGACAATAAAAAATTGAGCTGCAATTCACAACAGAAAGTTATTGTTTCAGTTCAGGCAACAGTGATATAACAATTGATCCTTTAAATATGAGAGTTCTCATAAATGGGTACCATTTAAATAACAGATTTCATTCTCCAATACCAAACTGGAGGGATATTTTGGGTTTGAACATTTGATAGTTTTTGTAAGTGGCTACCCTTTAACAGATTTCATGCTCCAATAACAAACTGGAGTGGAGGGATATTCCAGGTTTGAACATTTGCCATCCCTACAGCTCCTAAACAGTATAATAAATAAATAAAAAAAAAATATATCAGACAGAACAACTTACTTGATCCTCCTTAAGGTAGAGAGTGATTTTTGTACCTCGGCCGAGCTGCTCACCAGTTGTATCAAGAGTCACGGTGAATGAACCACCAGCCTGGGACTCCCAAACATATTGCTCATCATCATTGTGTTTGGTTGTAACCACAACCTTCTCGGCCACCAGGTATGAAGAGTAGAAGCCAACACCAAATTGACCGATCATGCTGACATCAGCACCAGCTTGAAGTGCCTCCATGAACTCCTTTGTGCCAGACCTCGCAATGGTGCCCAGGTTGTTTACCAAATCTGTCATGTAAGTTTAAATAATGTCAGGAAGCCAATTTAAGAACTGAGATTTTTGTTTGAGCGCAAGCATCTTCAACGATATTACCTTCCAGTTTCACATAACTAAGCACCAATTCACCCAGCACCAGGACAGTTAGTTTCTGCACCTGTCCTATGTTTGGTCCCTTTGATGCTGGTTGAAGATTTCATGTGCTTGGCTTTACAGTTTTCATAACAACTGTGAGCCCTTTTATGAAATGGATATGTCATTTATTGTTTCTCTAATATTTTGGAATTGTATTGTCAGCTGTCATTTATTGTTTCTCTAATATTTTGGATATGACATTATAAGCTTGTACAATACTTTGTGATAAAACTATAATTTTGTTTCAGTTCTGAGGTTCAATTTTCAAAATTTAGAGTTTCATACTAGTTACCGGCTTTAGTCATGCCAATGCCGCTGTCAATAATGGATAAAGTCTTGTTCTCCTTGTCAGGTACCAACCGAATAAACAACTCTGGCTGCGCATCTAGTTTACTCTTGTCAGTCAAGCTCTCATACCTTATTTTGTCCAATGCCTTCAATTTTAAGCGAAAAAGGATCCCATTCAGTACACATACAATGAAAATGCATTAAATCAAAACAACAAATAGGCAATAATTACAAGTAACAGCAACATACATCAGAAGAGTTGCTAATAAGTTCCCGAAGGAAGATCTCCTTGTTAGAGTAGAAAGTATTGATGATCAAACTCAGCAACTGGTTGATCTCCGCCTGGAAGGCGAAGGTCTCGGTTTCTCCCATGTGCACATCCGCCATTGATGATCGATCAAGAGTTGAATAGAAAATAAAATGAGAGCGCTTGAATGGGAACCTGATCAAGTGTATGTAAGGATTAAGAAAGCACGAACAGAGGAAGCTCTTTGTTTTTTTCTTTTCGATTGACGGACAGAGCGGGAGAGGAGAGGGGTATTTATAGGAGGAAGACGAAGAGGTTCTAGTCACTTCGTTATCCCCCAAAAGATGGTGATACTTTTCGGAAATAAGAGGGTTCGAGAGAATTCTCCGGATGTATTGGGTATATGGAATTATTGAGGGGTTTCCAGAGAATTCTAGGCAGGAGCAGAGCAGGGTTAGTGATAGTGAGCTTCATTTTCTGACTGCTGTACTCCGCTTTAATGGAAAAAGTATATGCAGTTACGTCGTGGCACGTTCTGCACCGTCGATTTTGAATTTTGATCCGAAGGTTTAAATTTATGAGGGAAAAATCAGCTCAAAAATTTGAGTTTGTTCATGACACGATCTGAATTCTGAACTATCGATTTTAAATCTCCGTCGACCGTCGGAATGATCACAATAGTAAGGTTTGGATTCACAGTTAGGGTCCGTGTCTGTTGTTATAGCAGCGACGGTAGGAATCTGTTATTGAGAGAGGATGACGGTCCGATTTATTTTTAACAGCTTAGATTTTAATTAATGGAGGGATTTTTATTCTGTATTTAGTGAATTTCATCTGTCAAACAAAATGACAGAGTTCTACCATCACATTTATGGTAGAGAATGTGAATCCGTCCTTATCATAGAGGTTATAATTTTATCATTTGTTAAGAAAAAAATACTTTGAACCAAATGAAATTCCGTTTGAAATATACTGCTTTGAATATTTTCTTGCTGATTCGTGTTCTTGATTAATGTCATAATCACGTATTTTGGAATTGAAATCGATCTACTGTTTTGCAATATTATGCTAAATAGCAGATACTATTAATTGTGTTCTAGAAAAAAAAATGTTAGTTAGATTTCATTGAAATCCGGGAGCAATGATATATAAAGGCTAGTTTATTTTTTATTTTTTTAAAATAGTGAGAGACTAGTCGTCCAATTTTATTAATAAAAAAGTGTTTAACAAAATGATCACAATTGAGTGATCAGATAATGAAAAAGAGAAAAAAAGAAGGAAAAAAATTACAATGGGAACAAAACAAAGTATCAAATTAGAGTTTATTTGTTGTATGATTTATTCAGCCAACATATGCACGTCTTTGGTTTTTTATTTTGACATCTATTCACTTGTTCTTTAAGCTCACTCATTGATGGTTTAGCGAGAAATCCCATTTTCACAGGTCACAGGAGATTTCAAATATGTTATAGCAGCTAGGCTAGATGGAATGAAATTGGTATCCGAGAGTGGAGGGGAGAAGTGAGAAAAATAGTAAGTATCATACAGGTTGGCTGGTAAGTAGTTTTGTTTGCTGAATAGAAATGTGTAACTTGTCTCCAAATTATGAAGCAGGTTGTTATCTCCATTCGTTGCCTCCCAACTTTATTTCATAATTTCAATTTTAAATCGTAACGATATATAAATTTGTGAGAGTTTTTTTCAGTACTAAAGATGAGAGTCCAATTTTATTCATCTTTAAGTAGAGGGCGGAGTCACACATTGAATCTGGGGGGGGGGGGGGGGGCAAAAATTTTTTTTTTAAGGGGCATAAATTTTGAAAAAAATTCTTTAGTATAAGTATATTTTTTTAATTTTTTTCTTTCTGAAAATAGATATAATCATTGGGGTATTTTTAAAAAAATTTCCGGTCAAGGGTAGGAGTGCACAAAATATTCGTGGCTCGTAACTTGCTCGTGTTCGACTCGTCTACAACTTGCTTATAGCCCGTTCGTTACCAGCTCGAGCTATTAACGAGACGAGCTGGTCAGCTCGTTGATTAACGAGACGAGTTTGAGAACTTCCTAACTCAGCTCGTGGATGTCTCGAGACCTAGCTGAGTTAATCTGGTACGTCCGTTATACAATGAGTTAATCTAGTCCCAGCAATCTCAGCTCGCAGTGACTCTGCAACTCGCAAATAAATCTTAGACTAACCCCATTCTCATTTCTCTCTCGCGCACATTTAGGGTCCGTTTGGCATCCAATGGAATAGCAAAAAGTTAGAATAGAATAGCTATTCTGATGAATTAATTTGCCAAACGAATTTTAGACTAAGTAGAATAGTGCAGAATAGTGCTAATCCGGTATACCAACTTATAGGTGGAATACCGGATTAGCTCTCGTCGGAATAGCGATTATTATTTGATTATATTATATTATATTATTATATTATGATTATGATTATGATTAAGATTTAGTATTATTATATTATTAAATTATATTTATGATTATAATTTATTATTATATTAATATTATGATTATTATTTATTATTATTATTATCATTATATTAGTATTATTAAATTATTATTATCATTATTGTTATTATATTATCATTACCATTAGTATTATTATATTATTTATTATTATTATAAATATAATTTTAATATTATATTATTATATTATGAATATAAATATAATTATTTTATTATTATATTATTATGATCAAGATTATTTATTATTATATTATTATATTATGATGATTATGATTATGATTATTATTATTTATTATTATTTTATTATGTTGTATTATATTATTATATGTTTATTATAGTGATGATTAATTTATTATTATAATTATAATTATTTATAATTATTTTTATTTTTATGATTATATTTTTATTATTATATTATTATGATTATGATTATTATATTATAATTATATTATTAAAATTATGATTACTTATTATTATTATATTATTATAATTATGATTGTAATTATAATATTTTTATTATTATATTACTATATTATGATTATGTTTATATTTTTATTATATTACTATTATAATATTATTATTTATTATGATTATTTTTTATTACTTTATTATTATTTTATTATATTATATTATATTATTATATATTGATTATAGTTATGATTAATTTATTATTATTATTATTATTATTATTATTATTATTTATAATTATTTTTATGATTATGATTATATTTTTATTATTATATTATTATGATTATGATTATGGTTATATTATTATGATTATGACTATAATTATTATTATCATGATTATGATTATTATATTATTAAAATTATTATTATTTATTATTATATTATTATAATTATGATTGTAATTATAATTTTTTATTATTATATTACTATATTATGATTATGTTTATATTTTTATTATATTACTATTATAATATTATAATATTATTATTTATTATGATTAATTTTTATTACTTTATTATTATTATTATCTTACTATTATGATTATTATTTTACTATTATTATTATCATCATCATTATTAGTATCATAATTATTCATATTTTAACTATTCTGAGTAACAACTGCCAAACGATATTTTCGCTCTTCCGAATAGTCAAGAATACCACTCTTCAAAAAAAAAATACTATTTTATCACTCTTCCAAATCTATTCCTTGATTTGCCAAACGGATCCTTAATGTGGCGCCTCTCCGAGACCGAGAGGAAAAAAAACCTAACTCCATTTCTCCCCTTCTTCTAATCTTTTCCAATCTCTTCCGCTATCGGCTGTCGGCGTCGCTGAACGTTCAATACTAGAGCTTTGCTCCCGCTACCGGCTGTCGGCGTCTTTGATCTCTCAATAAGGTTTGTCTCGGACCTTGTTTCTTTCTTTTTCTTTCTTTCTCACTTCTTAATCTCAGAGCTTTGCTTTCTTTCTTAGCTCTTGTGATATGTTCTCTCCAAGACGGCTCTACGGTTTTGGGTTCACATTTTTAGCAACTCGGCATCTCTAAGGTTTTTCTGTTTACTCTTTGGTTGTGGGTTTTGGCTTTTTTGGGTTCTGAATTCTGACAAATATTTTTGGGTTCTGACAACTAGTCAATGCCCTTTTAGGTTCTGACAACTCCTCATTAATGGACAACTAGTCAATGCGGCATCAGGTATGAATTATTCAACTAGCTCCATGTAAAATCAGAGTTCAGTCAGAAAAGAAACAGAGACAAAAAAAATGCAAAATGCAAAATGATAGGCGCAGAGAGAGAATTGCACATTAAAATTTCCTGTTTAGTATGATTGTACTGACATTGATCTCAACATTGGCATAATTGCTTGTATACGCCTGTAACATTTGCCATTTGTCTATTCTTTCCCTTGCTTTCTTCCCCTTGCTTACTCTAGGTTCTGGGTTCTGTTCTCTTAGCTTTGCTTGCTGCTGAGTTCTGGGTTCTAATAAATATTGTGTTCTGGCAAATATTTTGTGTTCTCTAGCTTTGCAGCACTGTGGGCATGGACCATAGAATAATGAGATGGATTTGTTTCCAAATTATTTGTTCATAGCAAGTGAATTTTGGCTTGGGATTGGGGATGTTTTGGATAATTTAGGAATTTAAGACTGTTAGGGCAAAAGAGGAACTTGAAGCTGTTTTTGATAATTTTTGTACTGATTTTTTTTTCAGCATGCTACAAGGGCAGAAGAGGATCTGGATGTACAAATACCAATGAGCGAATTAAATATCACTTAAGTGTTGAATTCGAAACTTCATATCAATTTAAGTGTTGTATGGACTGTATGAACTATTTAGAATTGACTTTGTATTTGTTGTATGAACTAATATTTAGAATGAACTTTGTTGTATAAACTTTATTGTATGGATATTTATGTTTTTAGAATGATCTTTGTTGTATATATATAGATAAACTGTATTATGTAATTTATGTATTGTAGTAATTTCTATTTCTATTTCTATGAACTTTGTATGAATGGATTGTTTGAATTGTTTTTATTTCTATGAACTTTATATTCATAATTATTGGAAGTTTGAAATTGTATTGGCAAACGAGCTGGACGAACTCAATCTAACTCACGAGCTGTAAAAGAGCCAACAAGCTAGCTCGATTCTTAACGAGACAATCACGAACCCACCCTTGTAGCTCGGGACCCTTTGTAGAGACGAGCTGGCTCATCTCGTTAACATGACGAGACAAGTTCGAGATTAAATCGGCTCATCTCGAGATCGTCTCGTGGGCACCCCTAGTTAGGGGGAGCGACAACCTCCCCTACGACTAGGTGGCTCCACCCCTGGCTTTAAGTGTCCATAAAGAATCTCCATTCGAGTTTCGAACTTGTAATTTCTCACAATGAAAATATTATCATCATCACTAAATCAAAGATTAGTTCTCAATACATGAGAGAGCTGACAACCTCTTCAATTTTTTTTAAATAGATGTTTTATCAGCTTAAGGAATCTTCTCTAAAAAAATATATTCATCATGTTATATCGTTCTAAATACGACTTTCAGAATAGTTGTTTTATTTTTATTAATTTTTTTAGATATGTTTATCCTTCTAAATGAAGTCCAAAAAATAGTCGTGTCAAGAATTGCAAGTAGAATCCATCTAGTAGCTGTTTTATTTTTATTAATATTTTTAATATACACTTATCCTTCTAAATGAAGCTCAACTATAATCTTAGCTGACCGTAAATGATTTAGTAGCTTAAGTTGTAGCAAATTAAAATGATCCCTAAAAAATTATGAATTCAAACTCTCATAGATATGAAATAAAATTTGTGAGTTAGACCCTCATCTTTCCTTTAAGAGAAAAAAACATGTTAGATGGCCTGTAAAAAATCCCATAGTACTAGTGTACTACAATACAACTATATACATAACTATGATATAATTTGACCAAATCTATTTTGAGTTTAAGCTCACCAAGATGCCTATGAATTCAACTCATGTTAAGTTCAATAAAATTTTGAACACTAATTATCATTTATATAATAAAATTATATTATGTAATAATAAACTAAAAAGATAATTCATGCAAAAATCCTGCACAGGAAAACAAAAAGTTCCTAATCGGTCATGAACTCCATTTAATCAATTCAGAGGTTCAAATGGAACAGTTATCAATTCTCGCATCTATGATCGGTTGAAATGAACTCCCTTTATTAGGGAACTTTATATAGTTTTAAAATATTTTTCGATCTCTGCTTTGAAATATTTTACCCCTCACGAGCAGCTGTGGGTGGTATCCCACATTCTCTGCTTTGAAATATTTTACCCCTGGTATTTTTTATCATTGATTTAGAGAAAGCAGGTAAATTACACACCCACTGTACGGTTCAATGATTTCCTAACCGATCCTTGTACGGTTGTACAAATTAAAGGGAAACAAAGAGAGGAGGATTTAATTAGGGGAAAACACACATGAATATAAGATCTCAGTACCGCAACAAAAGGGGAAAAATAACTCGTTCAATATTATACTAAAGAGTGAGGATCCATTGACAATGAGTTATTTTGATAACCTTGACAATGGATTTCTAGATAAATATACAAAAAAAAACTTAAAAATAAAAATAAAATTTATAAATATGTTCTTCTACATTTAAATTGATGGTCATTTAAATTTTATGTAATTTTTTTATCATTTGATAATCCATCAAAGATCATAGATTGATGGTCATTTAAATTTCATGTAATTTCATTATCATTTGATAGTCCATTAAAAACTGTTAAATTAAAATCGTTGTAAATTATATAAAAATTTGATGATCTTTGATAGACTATCAAATGATAATAAAATTACATAAAATTTGAATGATCATAAATCTAAAGATAGAAAAACACATCTACAAACTTTTTTTTATTTTTAAGATATTTTTATATTTATTTGAAATCCATTGTCAAACTTATCAAAATAAATCATTATCAATCGATCCCTTCTGTACTAAAACCAGAATGAAGTCAACAACATTTAGACTAGGATTGTCAATGGGTAGGGTAGGGTATGGGTGAAGGTATTTTCATATTCATACCTATTAATTTTTTTATCCATATCTTATCCATACCCATTAAAATTTTCTTTATCCATACCTTACGCTGACCCATTAAATGTTTTGGATAACAAATGAGTAATGGTAGATAACTAGTAAAAATAAAAATAATTCAATGAAAAAAATTATATGATTTAGATAAATAAATATACTAATAAAGTACAATAATAATTAATATTTTAGATATAATAAAAATCATATAATTTTTTATGTCAATTATTATAAAAAATATATACTAATTATTATATATATAATTTAAATATATATATATATTTATATAATTTACTCATTGGATAATAGATAACTTACCCATATTCATATCTGATGACCTAATGAAAATAAAATTTTATTCATATTTATTTTATTAGAATCGAATAAACGATCATATTTATTTTATTAGAATCAGATAAACGATCAAAAATGTGTCATTCACAACCCTAATTCGCCATCATTCAGATGGCGTTCCGTAGAAAGAAGGAAGATTGGCCTTAGCTAGATGACTAATAGCTTATAATGAATTAAACCAGGAAGGTTGCTGAAGTGTCTGTAACAAGTCATACTTGCATTAAAATTCATGTAACAATCATATTAACCAGAGTTTCAATACATCCACCATTCAACGCAAACGCTAGCCACTGAAAGACAGACCACTCACAATCCACAAAATATGACAGTACCTCAACACTTCAGATTAAACCTTTCAATTAACAAAACATAATCCTAGAAATCAAAGTTAACTTCGCTATTTCAATTTTCTCAATCAACCTCCTCCATCTTGCTCTCCTCATGATCATCCTCCTCCAGTGGTGGCATATCAGTGTCATCAGCAGCTGCATCGTCCTCATCAATATTTAATCCAAGTTTCAGCATCCTGTGAATCCGACCCGCAAGCATGTTTGGATCATCCAAACTGAACCCAGAAGTGAGGAGAGCAGTTTCAAACAGAAGCAACACCAAATCCTTCACAGATTTGTCGTTCTTGTCAGCCTCAGCTCTCTTCCTCAATTCCTCCATAATGCCATTTTCAGGGTTGATCTCCATGGTCTTCTTGCTAGACATGTAGGTACCCATGCTGTTGTCACGCAATGCCTGAGCCTTCATAATTCTCTCCATATTGGCTGACCAACCATACTCACCAGTCACCAAGCAGCATGGAGAATCAACGATGCGGTCAGATACCACCACCTTCTCAACATTGTCTCCCAGTATTTCCTTCATGGTCTTGCAAAGGCTCTCAAATGCAGCCTTCTTTTCTTCTTTCTTCTTTTTCTCTTCCTCTGTTTCCTCAAGTTTGAGGCCTTCTTTGGTTGCACAGACAAGTTTGTGCCCATCATATTCCTTCAATTGCCCAACTGCATACTCATCAATAGCATCCACCATGAAGAGCACCTCATATCCCCTTTTCTTGAGCTTTTCCAAGAAAGGAGAGTTCTCCACGGCCTTCTTGCTCTCACCCGTGATGTAGTAGATGTCTTTCTGGCCCTCCTTCATTCTCGTCACATAGTCCTTCAGGCTCGTCATCTCATCACCGCTCTTGGTGGAGTGATATCGCAATAGGTCAGCCAGCTTGGCACGGTTCTGGCTGTCTTCATGGATACCCAATTTGAGGTTCTTGGAGAAGGCCTCGTAGAATTTGTTGTAGTCTTCCTTGTTCTCTGCAATTTCAGAGAACATCTCAAGGCATTTCTTGACCAGGTTCTTTCTAATAACCTTCAGGATCTTGTTCTGTTGCAGCATCTCACGAGAGATGTTGAGGGGAAGGTCATCAGAATCAACAACACCTACAAAAAAAATATTACACCATTAGTAGGTTTGTCAAAAGCAAACATAGTGCTGAAAATTAACCGTATCATTTGTGTCAGGTCTATTTAACTATGCAAGTTAGATCAAAGCCTTATTGAAAACACTTTTTAGCATGTAATGGACTGTAACATTACTGACAAAGCATCAAGCAAAAAAAATAATAATAAAAAAAAAGAAAAGAAAGAAAATACAAAAAAAATATTACAATCCTCAAAATGTAGGACTAATAAAAAACAATAACATACCTTTCACGAAGCTGAGGTACTCTGGAATCAGTTCCTCACAGTTATCCATTATAAACACTCTTCTCACATACAATTTGATGCTATTCAACTTTTTCCTGGTATCAAACAGGTCGAATGGGGCACGCCTGGGACAAACAAAATGGCCTTAAATTCAAGCTGACCTTCAACTGAGAAGTGCTTCACGGCCAAGTGATCCTCCCAATCGTTTGTCAAACTCTTGTAGAAAGAGGCATACTCTTCCTTGGTGATTTCCTCGGGCTTGCGCAGCCAGATTGGTTTTTGCTTGTTGATTAGGGTCCACTCATGTGACACTTCCTTCACCTTCTTTTTCTTTGGCTTCTTATCCTTATCCTCATCAACCTCCTCAATGTCACCTTCTTCTTCCTTCTTAGCCTCTTCTTCATCATCATCATCATCTATTTCTTTCTCTGTTGTTTTCTCTGTCCATAGGTAGATGGGGTAGGAGATGAATTCTGAGTGTTTCTTCACCAGGTCCTTCAGCCTCCTCTCCTCCAGGTATTCAAGCTAAGCAGAGATAACAACATGGCAAGTGATCAAAGCCACATTAACAAGAGGAAATTTAATGTTAAATTAAATTAATGATCCCAGAGTTAGAAAAACAACATAAGAAATATTTGTCTGGCACCAGTTGCATTTCAAAAACTTATTGGTATAATTTGAACTTCCAACAGAATGCCCTTTTCCTTCCCGTCGTCATGTCCAATCAATTGCTTTATCTAATTATTGTTTTGAAAATTTGCGAGACAGGCATCACCAGTAGATAGCTTTTCTAAGTAACCTAATGTTGATGATTAAAGTCACAACCTGATATATCCAAATTTTGAAGACTACTAATTCATTTTAAACTTGGAACTTTACTATCTACTACCAATGGACAAAATGTATTCACAACTATGAAGAAGAGAGAAACTCACCTGATCTTCTTTGAGGTACAGAGTGATCTTTGTACCACGGCCAAGTTGATCACCAGTGGTGTCGCGAGTCACAGTGAATGAACCACCTGCTTGGGACTCCCAAATGTACTGCTCATCATCATTGTGTTTTGTTGTGACTACAACCTTCTCAGCTACCAGATATGCTGAGTAAAAACCAACACCAAATTGGCCAATCATGCTAACATCAGCACCTGCTTGTAGTGCCTCCATGAATTCTTTTGTACCCGATCTTGCAATGGTTCCCAAATTGTTCACCAAATCTGTTACCAAAATAATACATTTTAAGTACAACAGTTTGTTACCAAAATAATGTATTAGTATAACAATTTACAAGCTACATAGAAAAATATATAATTAACTATAAAACTAATCTTTGAGGAAATTGAGGTAATTTTATTCATTTAATTAACTGAGGAAGAATTACCTACATTTCAGCATCTACTTTTCAAGACAATTTCTATTTTTTATTTTATTTTATGTTATCCAGCTACTGCAGAATTAACTAATACAAATTTTTTTTCAGAAATGGATATATGGTAATTTTCACTGTTGCATAATCCAATTTCTCAAAACTGTCTAATTTCTTAATTATAATTAGATAAGACTTCAACCACATCACAAAGTAGAAACAACCAGAATAGACCCAATCTTATTAAGTTTCAAATTATAAGTACAAAACGCGCACCAGCTTTGGTCATTCCAATTCCACTGTCAGTAATAGACAGTGTTTTGTTCTCCTTGTCAGGAACCAAACGAATAAAGAGCTCTGGCTGGCCATCCAACTTGCTTTTGTCTGTCAGACTCTCATACCTTATTTTGTCCAATGCCTTCAAGTCAAAAAGATGTAAGAGAAATCTACTCAGTACTATGAGAGTATCGCATTGAAGCAAAATAAACCTTCGGATTTTTCTTCATTTCGTTTTATATGAGTCCTTTTAAGATTAACACAGAACTCACATCCCTTGGATCAAATTTCCACT
Organism: Schoenoplectus tabernaemontani; assembly: GCA_037127355.1. Taxonomy (NCBI): domain Eukaryota; kingdom Viridiplantae; phylum Streptophyta; class Magnoliopsida; order Poales; family Cyperaceae; genus Schoenoplectus; species Schoenoplectus tabernaemontani. The sequence goes on from CM073746.1 coordinate 10,426,889, forward strand.
TTACAAGTTCTAATCTAATAGAATAAATTTAGTGCGGAAAGATGATCACGAGAAGACGAACCGCCGAAAGAGACCTAGAAACTTACATCAGATGAGTTGCTAATGAGTTCTCGAAGAAAGATCTCCTTGTTCGAGTAGAATGTATTGATGATCAAGCTCAATAACTGGTTGATCTCCGCCTGGAAGGCGAAGGTCTCAGCTTCTCCCATCTGTACATCCGCCATTGATCAATGTGGAATCAATCAAACAGAGGAAATAAAGAGATCGTACTTCGCTTGCAGTGACGGCCGAGAAGTGAGAACCTTTTAAGAGAGATTTTTCGCTTCTTTCCTTCTTGATTGGGAGAGAAGAAAGAGAACAAGGGGATTTATAGGAGGGAACAGGTTCTAGGCTCTGCCGAGTCTTCTCTTTCCTGCTTTAAAACTGTTTTTAGTTTTTGGTTCGCGAGAAGAGTGGAGTGGGTTCTAGAGAATTCTTCTGCCTTCACAATTGAAAATGTTCAGATTCTCTGTTATACTTGTAATGCAGAAATATACAATTATATATAATTTATTTAGAGAAGGGATAGTTGACAATGAGTAGTCTGACAAGTTGACAATGAATGTTAAAATAAATAAGAAAAAATATAAAAAATATAAATATATTCCTCATAATTGAAAATGTTCAGGTTCTGTATTATACTTCTAATGCAAAAATATATAATTATATATAATTTATTTAGAGAAGGGATAGTTGACAATGAATTATCTGACAAAGTTGACAATATAAATACAAAAAAAATTAAAAAAATTATAAATTATAAATATGTTATTCTACTTATAGATTGATAGTTATTTAAATTTTATATATTTTTTTATTATTTAATAATCTATTAAAAATCAACAAATTTTTATGTAATTTACAATGATTTTAATTTAACAGTATTTGATAAATTATCAAATGATATTGAAATTGTATGAAATTTGAATAACTATCAATCCATAAGTAGAAATATATACCCATAAAAATCCATAAATAGAAGAATATATCCATAATTTTTTTTTATTTTTAAGATTTTTTTATATTTGTTTGAATATTAAAGTTATGAAGATAATCAACCGATCCCCACCCATTTATTTAATTTCATTTCGTTTGAAAATATTGCACGTGGGAATCTGAAAGCATACTCAATGTAATTTTTGAGTATATTTTTTAACGTAATGAAATAAACATTGACTGGACATATTTTGAGGACATTAGATGTTTTATAACAATGTTTTAAAGTAAATGAACAAAACGTAAAAGCATAAATGATTTAGCTATATAAAAAAAATTATATAGGATTCAAGAAAACGGACACAACAAGCACGTACAAAATTCTTATAACATGATAAAATTCTAAATGTAAAATTTTAGAGAATAAAACAGTTCTATAAATTATTGGAACCGAAATAGGTGGTCTTTTGCGTTCGCGGTAACTGGTAAGGGTCCAGAAGTTTCCTGATATTTCTAATTTAATTTCGAAGCATCAAACCAATTTCGGCTGTTAAGGGCCTAGAGATCTACTGTGGATTGCCATACGTGGGCTTTCGTGTTTTAGTTCGAGAACATTGCATGTGGGTAGTCTTTTAGCGGGTATAGCATACTTAAATTCATGTTTTCATATTCTCCATGAAAATCATACCGGTACCAAGAAATCAACACAAGAAGATTTAGAAAGCTTGTTGAACTCGATGCGCACACTACTGAATCAATGGAGAGTTTTGACTTTTGCCATTCAAATGTTCAGTGATGTTCAATGTTACCACAAACCATTTGAAGGGATCATATAAAACCTGATTAACATCAAACAATTCTCAAGTTCAGTAAAATTTCTAAGAAACTACAGATCCATTTATTTACAACAAATAGTGGTTCATCTCTTGCATTATTACAAGAAGATGCGCAAAAGAGGTTCACACGAACACAACATTTTTTATACAGAAACACCCTTCAAAAGTCAAATACTAAGAAAACAGAGGAAACTTTCTGCATATAACACCGCTCTCCTGCTACATTCAAAATACTAAGCATACAACACACATTCCCAATATAACAGGCACGCGCACTTATTTGCAACATGTAACAAAAAAGTTTCACTCAAAATCCCCTTCTCCCTTCTCAATCCACCTCCTCCATTTTGCTCTCTTCGACGCCACTCAGTTCCTCCAGTCCCGGGATCTCCTCCTTGGCCCCTCCCATTGATCAATATTCAGACCCAGCTTAAACATCCTGTGAATCATCCCGGCAAATTGTTTGGATCATCTAAGCTAAATCCTGAACTAAGCAATGCCGTGTCATAGAGCAACATGACCAAATCTTTAAACGTCTTATCATTTTTGTCAGTTTCGACCCACCTCTTCAGTTCCTGTATAATGCCATGCTCAGGGCTTATCTCCATGGTCTTCTTACTGCTCATGTACAAGCTCATGTACAAGCTCATGCTGTTATCTCTCAGTGCCTGAGCTTTCATAATCCTCTCCATGTTGGCGGTCCAGCCATACTCACCCGTAACAAGGCAACACAGTGAGTCCACTATTCTATCAGATGCAACCACCTTCTCTATTTTGTCACCTAAAATCTCTTTTAATGGCCTTGCACAAGGGTTCCAGCTTCTGTTTCATCTGTTCCTCCTTTTCTCTTCTTCTGTCTTCTAACTCGAGCCCTTTTTTGGTAATTGAGACAAGCTTCTCGCCATCGTATTCTTTTAACTGGGTGACAGCATACTCATCTATTGGATCTACCAGAAAAAGAATTTCATAGCCTTTTCTCTTTATTCTTTCCAGAAATGGCGAGTTTTTTACAGCTTTCCTACTTTCCCCAATGATGTAGTATATATGCTTCTGGCCTTCTTTCATTCGAGTGACACAGTCCTTCAAACTAGTCATCTCATCACCGCTCTTCGTCGAGTAGTACCTGTTAATCCAAAGTATTAATCTCATTATATAACTTCACAACAACATGGCCCTCAGCAAAATATATTTATTTTTGTCTAGATACTGGCAACTGCGAGTATAGAGTGGGAATTAATTGATTTCTACACAGGAGGGATAAGGTTCAATTCTTTCTTTTGGTTGGATTCGGGCTTCATACTGAAATCTCACCCATTTCCCAAAACATAGATATTATGACAAAACTCGATCCTCGATTCAGGAACTAAAAACTATGTTTGATTTTGAACAAGAATTATCTTCACAAAAGGGTAAAAACAAACTGAAAGAATAATCACACTACGAGTACAAATCATGCTAATACCTCAAGAGGTCTGCAAGCTTTGCATGGTTCTGGCTGTCTTCGTGAATACCCAATTTGAAATTCTTGGAGAAGGCCTCATAGAACTTGTTATAGTCCCCTTTATTTTCTGAAATTTCAGTAAATAACTCGATGCACTTTTTTACCACATTTTTGCCGATCACCTTGAGGATCTTGTTCTGTTGAATTATCTCCCTTGAAATATTTAATGGGAGATCATCAGAATTCACAACCCCTGATTGAGAATCAAGGTATAAATTCTCAAAAAAGTTCTTACAGAATTAAGAGAGGAAGGTACTGTAATAATGTATTCAGAGAACTAACTAGTGCTGGCTGGTATAGCAAAGTCAAATTTACCTTTTACAAAAGAGAGATTTTCTGGCATTAGCTCCTCACAGTTGTCGGTGATAAAAACCCTCCTGACATAAAGCATAATGTTACTCGGTTTCTTTCTAGTGTCAAATAGATCAAATGGGGCCCGCTTTGGCAGAAACAAAATTGACTTAAACTCGAGCTGGCCTTCTACTGAGAAATGCTTATATGCCAAGGGATCCTCCCAATCATTTGTCACTCTTATAGAAGGATCATATTCTTCTTCCGTAACCTCTTCAGGTTTGTGCAGCCATATTGGTTTCTATTTGTTGATTAATTCCCATTCATGCTTGACCTCTTTGACCTTCTTTTTCTTTTCTCATCTTTTGTCTCCTCTACTTTGCCTTCTTCATCCTTGTTTGCATTTTCTTCGTCATTATCATCTTCATCAATTTCTTCGTCCACAATTTTCTCAACTAGGAGGTAGATCCGATAGCTTATGAATTATAAGTCTCTTGACTAGATCTTTTAGCCTCCTTTCTTCCCGATATTCAAGCTATAAACAAATTAAAAAAATAGTGAAATAGAGATTATACTTGTAGGAGCAAAGAACAAAGTTCGGAACAACTAAGTTATCCAGGGATTCACAAAATCAAGCTACTAAAATAAAAAAATAATACTCCCAATTGTACACCTTTCATTTTCACTTGTATAATATAGAAGCACTGTATCGAGAACAGAAACAACAATAACAACCAACAACCAACAACAAAAAGCTTTTAATCCCAAATAAATTGAGATAGGCTAAAATCAAAACTCAAATTTGAAAGTATAGAGATCATAAATCCGAAATGAAAGAAAAAAGTAATGAAAATGATAATGATAGTACTAATAATAATACAAATATTTATAATAATACTAATAATAATACTACAGACATTCATAATAATAATAATAATGATAATGTTAATAATAATAATAATGATCATACTAAATCTATATGATGAAATATAGATCTAAATTCTAAAAATCATAAATTCTAATTCTATAACTCTAGAATTTAAGAATCTAAAGTTTAAAAAGATCTAAAAACCTAAAAAAATCTAAGAACCTAAAGTTTATACTCTATTAGTAGAATCTAACTCATAAATCATAGTTCTGGTACGTGGATCGTTTTTTTTTCAAACACTCCTACCAAAGCAAGCTTTTTAGATATACTTCATTCTTTCAAATTTCTTTTTATTTCTTCCTCCTATATAAGTCTCGATCGACTTTTATTTCTTCTTGTATTTTCAGAACGATTTAGAATACTACTACGTACCGATGTCTCAGGGGGCCTTCGTTGGATATGATCAAACCATCGCAAATGGTATTAAACCAGTATCTCTTGAATTGGCGCTACGCCAAGTTTTGCCTATATATCATTATTTCTGATTCAATCTCTCCTTAAATGACCACATATCCAACACAACATCCGCATTTCAACTACATACTCATATCAAAGAAAAAAAAGAGGGAAAAAACTATGAACTCTGCCTACAAACCTATGACAAATGCGCCTTAATAAAAGGTTAGAAATTATGAACTTCGCCTACAGGCGTTTAACCCTCAAAAAGTTGGAAAAACTACCAACTCCTGGTGTTAATTTTTGCTCAGACCCACCGAGATACCATTCTTCTCATTTTTTTTTTCTTTTTATCAGGATACCATTAACAAAATATAATCAACTTCTGATAAGATAAATAACAATATTAGATGTCTCATAGTTTTCATCACAATAAAATACCTGATCTTCTTTGAGAAAGAGTGTGATTTTGGTGCCTCTTCCAAGGGGCTCGCCTTCAGTATCTCTTCTCATTGTAAATGATCCACCAGCCTGAGATACCCACACATATTGCTCATCATCATTGTGCTTGCGACCATGACCTTCTCCGCCACCAGATACGTTGAGTAGAAACCGACACGAAATTGATCGATCATGCTGACATCAGCCCCCTGCTTGCAATGCTTCCATGAATTCCTTCGTGCCTGACCTTGCTATTGTTCCTAGATTGTTTACCAACTCTAAAATAGAGAAAAGAAATTAAAATTACGTTTTAAGAAAAGGACATTATTATTATCATCATGTCTAATAGTAATGATGCTTTAGTACACTAGGATTAGAGATTTAAAAAGAAAAAAATATCAGATTTTGTCATGCCAGCACCACTATTAATCACTGATAGATCTTGTTAACCTTGTCAGGAACTATTCTAATAAAGAGCTCTGGCTGTGAATCTAACTTGCTCCTGTCAGTCAAGCTCTCATATCTTATCTTATCCAATGCCTAGAACATAAAAGAAAAGGAATAAACAATGAAACAATATGAGATGGTAATGCAGATGCAATGAAGTAGAACTAATGGGTAAAAGAAGATTAGGAATTTAGGATTCCAAACATCAGAGGAGTTGCTTATAAGCTCTCTTAGAAAGATCTCCTTGTTCAAGTAGAAAGTATTGATGATTAGGCTGAGAATCTGGTTAATCTCCGCTTGAAATGCGAAGGCCTCAGATTCTTCCCCCATCCTCACATCAGCCATGACTGAACTGCTCTACCTTTCGCTATTGCTCTCAAAGTGTTCGACTAATTGTCCCAAAGAGGGCTCCAAATCTATTCTCGTAGGAGAATAGGGTACGTTATTTATTTCAAAAAAATAAAAAAATAAATTTTAAAAATAAAAAAGTTTATAAATATATTCTTTTACTTATAAATTGATAATTTGTTAAATTTGATATAATTTTATTAACGTCCATCAAAGATCCTTAATTTAAAATCATTACAAACATTAGTGAAATATCGTTAAAATTGATAATTTTTGATGAAATATCAAATATTAATTCAATTATATAAAATTTAACAAAATACCAATCTATAAATAAAAAAAATATATCTATAATTTTTTTTATTATTTTTATTTTTTTCTATTTTTTTTAAAATAAATAACAGAAGTCTATTTTTCTTAAAAAAATATAAAAATAACAGCGAGTGCAAGATCAGATAAGAGACCGCCAGGGTTCGCTTATATAGAGCACCGCCACCGAGCAACAGTAGAATCGCTGCATTGATCGTCTTCAGTTCAGTCCGAACTGCAGGCGTCTGACCTCATGACACCCTCCTAGCGCTGGAGAAATCTCCATTTGAGAAAACAAAGAGGTGACTTTCCGGATCAATCTCGGTTAGGGGTGTCAATGGGTACGGTACGGGTCGGGTGGAGGTATTTTTATTATCATACTCATTTTAAATTACTCTTACCCATACCCTACTCTTACCCATTAAAATTAGACTTATCCATATCCTACTCTTATCCGTTAAAATAAACGGTTAACGAAACGGTAATGGGTGCTAACGAATAATACTAATGTATTACTTAGTTTATTATCATTTATAAAAAAAATATATATGAACTCATTCCGTTCATACAAATATATCTCTATTTTACTAGTATGAAATAAAAATATAACTATGCAGTCAATTCTAACTTGAGTCATTTCAAATAAATAAATTTAAAAAATAAGTATATCTTGTCAAACTTTTTAAGTAGAAAATAAAATATATTAAAAGCAAAAATAACATCTTATCTAAAATAAAATATAATATCGTCTCATTCAATCATTTTAAGAAGGACTCTACTAAATATTATTCAAAAATTATAATTTATATAAGATGGTTAAACTTGAAAAAAATAATAATTATAATTCATAGTAATTAACTCATAGAAATTGGGGCGACTAACATACAATTTTTTTTTGGTAAATAAAATAAAAAATAGGGAATTGGTAAGAATACCTCAAAGTTGTGCACTAATGGTCTGGACCGAGTTTGAAACTACTAGCCATTAACGCACAACTTCAGGGTGTTCTTATAATTTTCCTATTTTTATTTTATTTACCAAAATAAATAAATAAATTATTACACGATATAATTATATTGGAAATAATATAAGTTATTTTCTTAATAATTTACCCTATAGGGCAAACGGGTACGAAATGATCTTACCCATACCCTTATCCATTTACTTAACGAAATAATTTTTTTACCCTTATCCATATCAAATAAGTTAATGGAAATTTTTTTTACCCATACCCATCTTATCGAATACGGTACGAATCAGATAAATGGGTAAAAGGATATCATTGACACCCCTAATCTCGGTGCTCCTCACAGTTGGCGGGTAGAAGGGAGTCAATATGGCTGTCAAACGTTTGAAACGGTTGCGAAAACAATAAGTTCCATTTTTGTTCCGTTCAAATTAACATAACAATATAAATTTTCATTGAATGTTTCGTTATTAAGACTGAAGGAAATTTTGTGTCATTTTTGTTCAGTCCATATTAACATTAGTGAACGTTAAAAACGCTAAAATTTGATGTAAATCACACAGATCACAATTTAGAGATCAAAATTCCAAAAAATCACATGCAAATCACATACAACAAATCACATACAAGTCAGATATAACATATCGCATATAAATCACCAACAAATCACATACAAATCGCATACAGATCAAAATATAACAAATTACAACATAAACATTGCACACAATTGAACTTCATAACAAGATGATTAATCCATAGTTCCAGCCAACACGAACTTCATAACAAGATGATTAACCCATAGTTCCAGCCAATAAGCTCAACCTAGTCCAAAGCTATCTTCTCAGATTACCTATCTTAGCCAATGGTCCTCAGATACCTATCTCAGCCAACGACTAAAAATAAAAGCTCTGAAAGCAATAAACACACATCATCATAGAAGAATAATGGCTTGAGACTAAGGAGCCCAAGAACTGAACACTACAGGTTTCATCATGCCCCACAACTACTTGATCTCACTGACAAGCAACAAAACACATACAGCGTCAGAGAAGAAACATGGGTTAAGACTAAGGAGCCCAAGAGTTGAACACCCCAGGCAGTAGCAAGTGCACCAGGGTCTTGTGTGTTAGTATTGTTGGCATCAATTTCAATTCTTTGAATTTCCCCAGGAATAAAATTTAGATCTAACCCCATGCTATAATAGACAAGGAAATCATTACCGCCAAGCATTTCACATAAACAATTTTATTTCAAGTAAACAATTAATGCCAAGCATAAGATATTTCAAATGAACAAGTACTACAGACTTAATTCAATAAGCAAGCTCATTTCAAGCAAAGCAACTAACTACTGCATATTCAATTTCAAGCAATTTCAATCCATTTCATTTCAAGCAAAACAACTACTGCAGATTCAATTCAATAAGCTTTCAATCCATTTCATTTCAAGCAAAGCAACTGTTGTAGTTTCATTTCAAGCAATTTCAATCCATATTCACTAACACAAAGGGGTAAAGTATACATACTCATCCTCATCTGAAATATCATGCTCAAATTCATTCAATGTTGTTACTCTTTCTGGATCAGCCATTAGAGACAACCAAGCCAAAAATAAATGATAGATAAGAAAATAGACCCTGGAGATTGTTGCTTCCTCTTCTCCTTTTGATATATGATAACAAGAATTGTTTGCTCGAAATGATTGCTTTTGTACCAAACCATACTGCCTGAATGTGACTGGTGGCAACGAGGCCCTGAATGGTGATGCAATCACCATGCCTCTTCTTAGAAACCTAGCTATCTGCTCAAATCAGTCAAATATATGATATACGGGTCTAATGGCAAGACAAATAGACAATAGTACACTGCATCGTCGAACAGTACCCGAGCTTCACAAAAGACACAAGTCGGTGGAAATGGCTAGGGTTTACAGAGAAACGACAAAGGCAGGGGTTTTAAATGATTGCTTATGTACCATACCATACTGTCTGACTATGATTGGTGGCAGCGAGGCCCTGAACGACGATGCAATCACCACGCCTCTTCTTAGAAACCTAGCTATCTACTCAAATCAGTCAAATATACGATATATGGGTCTAATAGCAAGACAAATAGACAACCGTACACTGCACCGTCGAACAGGTCTCGAGCCTCACAAAAGTCACAAGTCGGTAGAAATTGCTAGGGTTTACAAAAAAATGGCAAAGGCAGGGGGCTAAAGGGAACAGTTGTACAGATCTCTGTCCTGCCATCGTCACGCATAGGTCGACGAGGCAAAGGCACAGAGAGAGAAGAGTAGGCCATGGGTTGGGCAGTGTGCTGTGTGCGAGAGAGACAAGGAGACGAGAGAGAAAAGAGACGGTAGGGGCAGATGCAGGATTTTGATCAGGGGGCAATTATCGGATTGTAATAGCTTATCGGGTTCAAATTCATTAACTAATCGGGTACTAAATAAAAAATTAATAATTTAATATATATTTTTACCTAATAAAAATTTATTAAAATAATAACATTTTATATATTAAAAATAACAATAAAATAAAGGTCAAAGTAATATATAATCAAGTTGATGAAGAAAGTTTTCATCTACGGAACTTTATATTTTGATATATTTATATAATTATTTCATTATGCACGATATTAAAAAAAAATCTCAATAAAATTAATCAGACAATTCAGGGGGGCAAAAAAAAATTTCAGTGGGGGAAATTACCAAAAGCATTACTAAAAAATACTATTTTTCAAAAATCCAGAGGGGCAGCTGCCCCTTGGTATGAACTGGATCCGCCTCTTAGAGACGGGGCAGCACAATCTAGGGTTTCCGCCCTCTTTATCCCCTTCCTTCAATATTTAATCTACAATCTAACTATTTGAAAATGGTACAATTCCAACGGAATGAAACAACGGTACTACACAAAATGGTATGGATATGTTATGTTTTCATTCGTTAAAATAACGAAACTAAAATCAATTACGTTTCTGTTTCGTTGGTCCAAACGAAATGCATTTCGATTTTTATATAACGTTCAAAACGATATATTTTTGACAGCCTAGGAGTCGAAGGCTCGAAGCATGATAGCATCACTAGGCGATGAGGTGGCGTAAGCATTTGGTTCCGATTTCTACTTTTGAGCCTTCTTGTCTTCTAGACTGATTGTAAATTGATGTACTACATAACAAATCAGGCCCAACCCAGTAAGGCCTAATAAGTGTCTTACACAAATTTAATATAAGACATTTTATTTTCAGTGCCGTCTGTTAATATGGGCCTAATATATGTGCAGTGCAATTAGGCCTCTGATTATCATTGAATCGGCTTTTAATGCACTAAACTCGCTAAATCCATTGAACTGACAAGTCTGTTCTCTTGTTGCAGTAAATGCATCTTAATGATATTATCTCATTTTTTCCTAATTAAGAATCTCCTAGAAATAAAAAACAATAATAAATAATTGGAAGGTATGCAGGGGAGGAAACTGTGTTCAATCTGATCTAATATGTGACAGTCATCATTACAATGAACGGATTTATAATTTTCCATTTTTGATTTATTAGCGCTTTCATTATCATTAATTCGCAATACATATAAAGGTCAAATGGTATAAATATGTGTGAGAAATTTAATTTAAATGTGCACAGGAAAATTTGAGCCCTATTTGACTTTCGGATGTAACATTTTTTAGGTCAACAATTGTTAGCTAATAGAATCGCCTATTGCAAATGAATTATGGCCAAGTGCCTTGTTCATGCATGTAATTTATTAGATTTGAATCTGCATGTTTAAGATTTTATTCATATATAGTATCAGTGGCATATCACCGGCGTAACCGGAATTTTGACTTAGTGAGGTCCCACATAATTTTGTAATGATAATTCATCATCATAATATTTAATATAATAACAATAATTCATAAAATAAATAATTTAATTTAACAAAAAAATTAAAAATAACCAAATTAGACTTAACAATTTTTAAATATAAAAATAAAATGCATTCATGCATTACAAATTACAATATTTATCTATGAGTTTTCATATTTTGACAAATTTATATAATCTCTTCATTAGAAATCATATCAAACATACCTTTCTCTATATAAATTACAAGATAATAATTCATCCAACTATCATTCTAAAGTTTATTTTTATAATATTTATTATAGAGAATACTCTTTCGACGGTTATCATTGTTGTTGTCATCGGTAATAACAATGTTAATTTGAAAATCAAATACACATAGAAGCATTCATCATTTTTTTTGTCTATACTAGTTTTTTTGGATATGTCATTGAGATTTTGAGTGAATTTACCTGATTGAAACATTGAATATATTGCAAATCCTGTAATACAAAGAATTGCAAATTTCATAATTTTGCAATGAGATAACATGATTCATCTAAATAATTTATTTGTATGATTCATCTAACTAATTTACAATGAGATAACTTGATTGAGACATTGGTTTAATTCCCCTTCATTCCTTTCTTTTCAGTCTTTTAGAGAAACTAGTCGGGAACCCACCCGTTGTGCGGAACCCACTTATTTTTTAAAATAATTATATTATATGACATTTTAATTGTCATTTATTGCCAACATTATAGTTTTACATCTATAATGTTGGATAAAAATGTAAGGCTGACAAATCAAATGACATTTGGAGATGACATTAATTGTATCTCAGTAGGTCTCTGTCATTCAGTACATTCATAGCATATCCTGAAAAACAACATAATTAAATTAATGTAAAGACACAAAATTAATCCATAAAAGATTTTATTCTCCTTTTTATTTTTCAAGTAACAAACTGCTCAGCAGCCAACTGAAGCAAATTTTCAGAAACTCATGTCTAGATTTTTATGGTCCACTATTTAACTATAACCTCTCAACAGAAATTAAGAATCAGAACCTATTCTGAAAGTTTGCAAATACATTTTCATATTCGAAAATCTTGAGACATGTTATTGGATCCAGTACCAACTGATATAAGCACGACAAGAAGAATAACCCATTGAATTGCTTAATCAACGCATAAATCCGTTCTTGCCAGTTTGAAACCTACTTAACAGATTCTAGTCATTTAAAATATCAATCAATTTTGAAATACACATGATTGGCCTCATTTTACACATGATTAGTACTGGATGCCTCATCAGCCAGTTGCACCCGTCTCTAATTCAGTTGCACAACAAGACCCACAAAATTCAAAGCCTCTAGTACAGGTCTACTGTTGCTGGTGATGCAAGCCCGAGCATAGTCCGTGTCTGTTCATTACAGGAAAAGAAATGTACTTTATATTATTTCAGTTGGAAATTATTCTTGCTCCAAAAGGAGTATAATCCCCAAGGCATCAAATCTTTTCTTGGACAATATAACAGCCCAAAACCGGACCTGCAGAGATTTAATTAGAGGCCTAACATAAGTCTCCTTGGGCGGGCTATGGATCTTCTGTGGCTTATATACAACAGACGCTTGTTTTCTGATTCTAATTTTTACACTGGTTGAGGGTATTTTTGACATTTCACATTTTCAGACACTGAAAAATTGAACGCCTCCAATCCATACGCTCTTTATAATATAATATAGTATAGATAAACAACTAAAAGCATCTCCAATGGAGGTCTTAATTCAGTTTCTAATCTGATGTGTCACTTCATAATCTTAATTTTAGCGTTGGAGAAGTGATTTCTAATATATAAAGTAGAATCATAGTTTTTAATTTAGAAACTTGATTCTAATCTGAGTCAGATTAAGACTACGCTAAAAACTAGCGATGGAGCAAATAATATTAATTCTACAATGCAAGTTTGGCGCGCCAATTTCCTTCCGTGAGTGAAATCTCATTGGTGTGAGATCTGACCTGGCGATTGTGAGTTTAGAAATCACAATTCAGCGCTTGAGGCAAAAGATTGATTTCAGAAACTCTTCGCTCAATTAACGGACGTGTCAAAAAGAAAAGCTTAGAAACTGGTTAAACGTTGGAGATGCTCTAAGGAAAAAAAGAATACGTGGATCAGGAGGCGAGTCGTGAAGAGCAGGGCGAGTCACCAAGTTGGAGCCTCACGACAAATGCGCAAGGAAACCTGATGCGGAGAGAAGCGGCAATGCGACTTGAAGCAGCTCGTCAGATTCACGAGTTAGAGCAGCAAAAAGCTGAAACACGGGATGCCAAACGCAGTGACAGGATGCGAATCGCAAGGTCGTGAAAAGATGTGTTGGAGTCGCAATATAATCTATGAGTCATGGAGTCATAAGAGCTAACAGTTCGGGGTCCTTGGTTATTTTCACTGAGATCCTTATTTAAATTATATTTACAATTGTTACTTAATCTTTTTTTTTTCAAATCTCAGTGAGGTCGTGAGATCTCCAATTCACTACTTAAGCTTCGCCATTGCATAGTACAATGACACCAACTGATATGACAATGCTACATAATTTAATGCATTCTCTCGAGTGAGATACAATTTATAAAGCAAGAAAAAAAATCAGCGAATTAACATAAAATAGAGTTAACATAAACGGTTTTACTAAACTGATAACTTTTGTTAGAAGCATGATAAAATATATATGATATGCTGGCAATTGCTGTTTAATTATCTTGAAAGTATAATAGATTAGGTGGCTTCCTTCGTTGCTTCACATTCGCATCTTTTTTTTTTCCTTTTTCTGTTCTTTTCTTTTCTCGAGTTAGAAATCCAAGGCCGCGTCTGGAATGCATTAAATTAATTAAGAGCGGAGACCACACTTAACGATCGAGTTCTCATTTTTATAAATTTGATATTTTTTTTAATAAATAAAATTTAGAGTTAGATTTAACACTATAGTCTATAGACGTTTACATTTACTCACGTATCATATTCATAAAACTTTGTGAGTTCGTGTTGTTTGATAGCGAATCAAAAGTGATTTGAAATTTCAGCAGTTTGAAATTTATGGTCATTGAATCATCAGACAATAGTAAAATTATATATTTTAATTTTATTTGAAACCATTTAAAGAAATCATTATCATCAAAATTACAAAAGAGAAGAACAATTGTCCAGGAATCCTCCTCAAACTCAGTAACGAATTGAAATATTCGCGCTACTCATACCTTTTTTTTTTCTTTTTAAATATTGGTTTCATCCTCATATTTATTTGATGATATTTTTAGAAAAAATAGTCTGATCGCTTGATGCATTGGACTATTGATAATTGTTAAAGAACAGAAAGAGAGAAAGGATATTCTTTATATTGATTTTCTATATTTGATACATTTACAGAATGAGCTTTATATAACCTTAATGAATCAGCTAAACTATGCTTAACAGACTAAGCTAACAACTTTTCTTAACAGCTTTGTCTAACATAATTCCTAACAGCCTTTGTCTTTGGTCAAAGCTGTGTTATCTCTATCACCCCCTCAAGTCCTGTGTAGATGAAAGAACACAGAGCTTGGTGCGTCGTATAAGTAAAGGTCAAATTGTGAAAACCGATAAATTCAAGGGCTAAATGAATTTGTGGGTTATATAAATCGAGTTAAATGGGTAGAAAGGTATAAGCGAGTTGAAAGTATGAATTGACTAATTAGCAAGTGCATAGTAGACTTAAAAACGTGCATGCGCAACTAATAATTAATTAATACTTAAACTGAATTTGGGAGATGATTATATGATGCATTGCCTCGATAATGAAAATCCGACAGATCTGCGGTTTGGAGGATCTATGATCTCAAACACAATTAAAACACCAACACATTTAATTAAATAAAAACATTAATTAAATTTAAGTTTAATTGAATTTATTTTCTTTTAATTTGATTTTTATTTTTGATTCTAGTTTTATATAATATATTTTCTAATTAATGAAAATAATATTAAAATATAAAATGAGATATAACTAAAGAATATGATATAAATAATTAGGGGTTATAACGTAATAACTAAAGGATAATAATAATTTATAACATAAAATATATATTAATCAATTTCTCTATTTTAATAATTGAATAACATTAATTAATATATATAAATACCTATTAATCAATTTCTCTATTTAATAATAGAATAATATTAATAAATATATAAATATATATTAATCAATTTCTCTATTTTTAATAAGAATAATATTAATTATATAATATTATATATTAACTAATTTCTCTATTTTTAAATAATTAATTATCATAATTATAATTAAAATAATTAAGTGATAATGATTAAGTTAACTTAATAAATCTAAATAAAATTAAGTTAATTATATTAATTAAAATAAATATAATCTTAAAACACGAACATAAATAATAAAGATCGAGCCTTGCCAAAATATTGGTGCGGATTAGCGCTTGATTGAGATTTATGATTTCTCATTTTGATTATTAATTAGATTAATATTTAAAGTTAATTAGTTGTAGGAT
Organism: Schoenoplectus tabernaemontani; assembly: GCA_037127355.1. Classification (NCBI taxonomy): domain Eukaryota; kingdom Viridiplantae; phylum Streptophyta; class Magnoliopsida; order Poales; family Cyperaceae; genus Schoenoplectus; species Schoenoplectus tabernaemontani. Next base: position 10,442,719 of record CM073746.1, read on the forward strand.
AGATTATCCTAGATAGAGAATTTAGTATTTAATAATTTAATATAATTAGTTATGGGATAGATTATCCTAGATAGAGTAAGTAGTATTTAATAATTAAATATAATTAGTTATATGATAGATTATCTAGGATATATTAGTATTAATTTTGGTGAGAGTATCACCAATTATATTATAATATCTCGAATGATTCATTTTGGGGTTTTGAGAAGATAGAAAGCGAACAAAGAGGCGACGAGAAGCTGAGAAGATAGAAAGCGAACAAAGAGGCGAAGTCAGTCACACAAACAAAATGTATATCAACCTCAATATGTTTAGTTCGAGCATGATGAACCGGGTTGGTGGCAAGGAATGTCGCACCGAGGTTATCGCACCACAACACCGGAGGAGAATGAGATAGAAATGAGTTCCTGAAGAAGCGATTGGAGCAAACAACCTCAACTGCAGCAGCAGCAAGAGCCCAGTATTCAGCCTCGGTGCTAGACCGGTCAACCGTGGGCTATTTTTTGGAAGACCAAGAGATAAAAGAGTCACCCAAGAAAACACAGTAATCGGTAGTAGAACGGCGATCATCAGGGCTACCCGCCCAGTCGGCATCAGAGAAAACCTGAAGAGAAAGATGAGAGGAAGGGCGAATAAGTAAACCAAAGGATGTGTTGCCCTTGAGATAATGAAGGAGACGCTTTACTGCTGACTAGTGAGTGTCTGTTGGAGAAAGCATAAAGAGAGAAAGGATCTTACCGGCTTAACCACAGACTAAAAGTCTCGGTGTAGTCGATTCCCTCTTCTTGCGTGTAACCTTTGGCCACAAGGCGAGCCTTAAAGCGTTCAATAGTGCCATCAGCTTTTCTTTTAATTTGGTACACCCATTTACATCCAACAATGTGTTAATTATCGGGTGGTGGAACAAGGTCCCATGTCTAGTTTTGCGCAAGGGCATCAAGTTCAAGCGCCATAGCACGTTACCAATCAGTTGAGGTTTTAGGTTGGGTAAAACATGTTGGTTCTTGCTCAACATAAGGTGAAGCCATGTAGGTGACAATTGAGGTGATGTTGAGTGTGAGTAGAAGAGGCTGGAATGGGAGATGAAGGTGAAGGTGATAATTGAGGTGATGGTGAAGGAGATAACTGAGTTGATGGTGATGGTGTTGTTGAAGGGGGGAAAATAATTAAGGAATTAGAAGAAGAAGGAGAATGCTGTGAGGGTAAGTTGGGTGAGGAAGGTGATATGGAGAAAGAAAATTGAGACTCATGAAAAATAACATGTCGGGAAATGTATACCGATTAGTTGGTAAGTGAAGACATTTGTACCTTTGATATATTTTAGATACAAGTCACACAAGCATTTCCAATGGTTAACAAACAAAAGTATGATAATTGATTTGATTGTAAGAAAATTGCATGGAAAGAGAGAGTGAACCTTCTAACTGTTAGTTTCTCACAATTTGTATTTTCAACGTTACTTACAAAAAGCAAATGAAATTATGACATTTATTAGTTACTAACATTCATGCTACTAGAAAATTATAACTGTCCATATAGTCAATTTTTGTGCCATGACAATAAAGGGATTAAAATCAAATAGAGAGTACTACAAAATATGAGAAATATAACATATCATCATAAGGAGAAATAATGCGTAGAAGAAAATTGAGAGGGCTAATTGGATTGCCGACTTGACTGAGCCAATTGAAATTTCACCTAACCATTTATTTTCGAAGAGAAAAGAAAGGAAAAATACCTCCGATTAATTACAAGTTGGCTGCTGCCTAGGTTGTATAGCTTAATCGGCTTTCACCTCTTACCTAGGTTGTATAGCAATTTGACAGTCTAATTAATTCCTGTGGTATCCTCAGTCCTCACTGCAGGCATTAATATCTTGACTTCATGCCACGCGAACTCTTACACCAGAACTGTTACATAAATCGTACCCTGTAGATATGTTAGTCTTAATCGGATATGCAGTTTTTAGTAATAATAAATTTTATTAAATTAATATTATTAAAAATAAGAGTGAGAAATGTAAAATTTCAAATATACGAATGGCAGCGCGCCACTGACAGTGACGCGTTTACTGCGCGTTTGAAACGCACCACTGGCAGTGGCGCGTTTCATCATTTTTACGAAACACGCCACTACCAGTGACGCGTTTCCTTATTTTTACGAAATGCGCCACTGTCAGTGGCGCATTTACTTCTTATATATACAAAACGCACAAGTGAGATGAGAGCGCGCGCGCGGGTTTGAACGAAACGTGCCAGCGACGGTGGCGCGTTCGTAACGCGCCATACACATGCGTGCGCCATTCGTATATTTGAAAATTTACGGTTCTTACTCTTATTTTTAATAATATTAATTTAATAATAATTATTAATAATAAAAACTGTCGGATATGTATGTCGTCCTGTCCAGCCAAGAAGCTAAACATGTGTCCAGTTCTTTTATTTATTATTTAAATTTATTGTTATAATATATCATAAATATACGAGTGCTGCTATGGGACCCTAGTTGGCCCCTCTTGGAAATCAGATAAGACATATAATTGTCCACTTTTCGGTTTAACAAAACAAATCATATTTGATGATAACATACAGGCGCTGCTATTAATTGTAATAAAATTGTGGTTACTTATTACATAATAAATTGTGGGTTCATCTAAATTGGATAGTTCGTAATTAAATAAGAACCTAAAAATTTAATGAGAAAGTGATGAAAAACTGAATAATTTAATGATGAACGGATTAAAGATTGAAAAAATAGCAGAGGAGTTTTTAAACTAGTTGAGACCGAATAACTTAATAAAATTATACTTCAGTTAGATAATTTATGATTGAGATCGGCATCCAAGAATAATAATAGAAAAATAATTTATTGCTCTTTTTTTTTTTCAGGTCAAGGCAATTACTTATAATAAAAGAAAAATAATTTATTGCTCCTTTTTTTAGGGTGTCAATGGGTCAGTTCGGGTCGGATTATATCATTTTATTATTTTTTGATTTGATCCGAACTCGACCCGTTTAAATTTAGGTCAAAATTTTTTGACTCATATCCGACTCGACCGGGTCGCGGGTCAACTCGACCCGATCCGTGTAAAATAATTAAATAATTATTAATTATTTTTATATAATTTTAAGTAATTAAAAATTAATTAATTTATAATTAATTTTAATTAATATATAATTAGTGTATAATTAATATATATTTAATCACAAAATTATTTTAAAAAATATAATTAATCAGATCGGATCGGGTTGACCCGACCCGATTCAGAGCAAAAAAATTAAACTCATATCCGACTCATTTATTTTCAGATCATATCGAATCAGAACAGATTAACCGTCGGATCGGATCAACAACAATTGATACTCATATACAACCTTCAACCAACTCCCTTAAAATAAAATAAGCAACCTTAAAATATTTTGTCAGTTAGCTCTTGTTTCAGTGTTTCTTTCTGATTAAACCCTGAAATTCTTATCCAACACTCTACAAGGACTGATAATGAGCTGCGCCTGCACACAATCGAAGAAAACATCAGGTCAATCGGAAAATGTCAAAACTTTCCGGGGCCTCATTTGCATTAAACCCTAATGTTGACAAAAACTTTGGACCTATCACATCTTCCAGCAACATGCATCCCTGTATAAAATTGCATTCTTCAGGCTTCACAGCAACTTGGCTGGTCTTCGCTGGTTGGGTAATTTGGGTCGGAGACAGAGAGAATAAGGATGGAGATAACAGAGAAGCCATGGGAGAGAGAAGGAGAAGAGAGAGAGGAATATGAGATCCTGGAAGAGGAGGAGGAAGAGGTCAATGGTGGTCTGGAGATCAGAGAGAGGAGGAGGAGCGAGAAGCGGGCGGGATTTGTAATTAGAGAAAAAAACGGGGGGTCTTTCAAGAAAGAGGATAAAGTTGAGGAGCAGAGCAGTGTTGTTTTTGACTCGGTGAAAGTGGAGAAAGTTGAAAAGGAGAGTAGAGTGGAAGAGGAAAGGATCGTCCATTTTGATTCAGAGATAGGTTAGTTCTCTTCTCTCTTATGAAATTCATGCTTGTATACCCTTAATAAGTTTTTATTTATTTAGAGGACTGCAATTGAGTGCTTTCTTGTTTGGTGATGATGATGATGTGGATTTGAAATAACCAAATCTTGCCATGTCACAGTGATAACTCGCTCTCTGCCTTTTTTATGAAGTTTAAACTAAGCTCGCTTGTATATATTTTTCTCTTTTATAGTCTCATTTAATAACTTGGGATTTTCATTTTCAGATAGTAACCATATTGATGGCTAGGTTCAAATATTGCAAAATTGCGCATGAAAATGTGCAAATGCTTAAAATGTATATCAGATAATGTATCACAATTAAATGCTTGCCGCACAGAAAGTGGAATATTTATGTCAATTCTTAGCTTTTAAGGGATATGCGTGAATAAATGCCGAAAGGAGAAAGAGGCCTACAAATATGGAGTTGGCATCCTCTAGAGTACTGTAAAATTTACAGTCTACTCGGATTTCATCAGTAAACACCCCTCAATGAATCTAAACATTGTTCGTAGTACGTAGTGTTTACCTGACTGTAGTATCGTTCTCTTTGAAAACTGCCCTATGTAATTACAGTACTCTAAAAATGAGGATAGAACAAAATTTACTCTTTTTAGAGCTCGCCTAGACTGCTAGATCCTATACTGAGCTCCCAAGTTTTACCGCAGCTCATGCCAAAATAACAATTTACTTTTGTGTTTTGAATACTTATTAGCTTCAAGAGAAATTGCAAGTTAGCATATAATTTTAGCAAAAACATGATCATATCGACTCGAAAACCGAAATAGCTTAGATTTTGCTGAATTTTTAAGTCTAGACTTAAATCAAAAGGTTTGTGATGGAAGTTAGTTCTGATGAAACTGGTAGCCTATTTTTGTGAATTTGGTCATGAGCAGTCCAAAATGGGGCTTTTAGTATGTATTTTTTCCTTTTTTGGGATGCACAGGTTTTATTTTCCATCTTATAGTGATTATGTTGATTTTGTTCTCTAATAAGCAGAAAACATGCCCTTAATAAACAATTGGCTGGTTCACAATTGACAGTTTCTATTGTCAGTTTCCAGTACATAAGAAATTACAGTGGTAAAATACTAATGACATTACTTTGGTAAGGAATTCTATTATTATAAGGTCCAGAGAATGTTCCTTTTTTCAAGAAATGTCTGTATGAAGGCATTTGAAGTACTTCCTTAATTAGTTTCAGTAAGTTCTATTCATAATTAGTTTCAGTAACTTCTTGTCAAATGGGGATGGCAAAACACTGTAGACAAAGAAGTGAGACAGATTGGTGCTATTCCTGATCAAAAAAATTTATTCCTGACGAATTAATTTTTTTTTCCTAATTGATTGCTACAATATCTCATCTCCACTTATATAGTGATGGATATCAGATTGAAAATAGTTTAACCTGTCTAAATCAAATACCTAAAAAAACAAATTTGTTTGATTCCGTAATTCTATATATTAACATAAAGAATATTATCACTATCTTTAATTTTACTTTTTCATGTTATTTTCTCGAATTAGATTATGCTTTTACTATAATTATTATTTTTTTTGCTCGAGAAAAGGCCCACAAATTATCCTGTTTCTTGGAAGGGGTACTATATAAGTATAGCAAAACTAAAATGCATATCGAGCACTATATTACAATAGAATCACAAGATTTGAGCGATTTCCAAAACGGATTCTAACATGCTTCTTCATATTTTGGGGTTTGCTCTGTATGAAGAAATAAGTTACTTTACTGTAATATTTTACTAAAGGACAATGGAAATGCTGGCATTGTCACTGTACTTACCAATCGATTGGTCCAAGTTTAAAATCTATCCCAAAGCATGAAGAAGTTTGTGAAATGGCACCTCAAGTTGAAACTTTTCCTTTTCTTCAATTATTTTTTGATTCATAAACTATAAAGGTTAGTTTTAAGTTTAAAAAACTCTCCTCAGAATTTTTTTTGAAAAGATCAAAATAAGCACCCAACATGTAGACGTATGCATGCCACATCATATATGATATTCAGTTTTAGTTCAGAAATCAAGCGATTCATAGAATTCAGTAATATGTTTTTTTATCTTTGTGCCGTAAAATATTTTTATTAACTTTGTTTCGGAACTTTTTTAACAACTAAGAAACAACTTGCTCTCACAATCTCTCAAAATTTGTTTTTATTTTCTATTTGTAGTTGCAGATTCAAATTTACCCAGTGGCACAAATGGAACAGCGTCTGCGCAAATTCTTGCTGCTCCAGAAGAAATGTCTATGCCAACAGTGATGATGTCTGAAAATGGCTCTAGTTCGAAGTCAGAAATTTATTCTTCTCTATTTGCAACAAGAGAAAAAGGATCAACAAGTAATTCTGTAGTAAACATCAAAGAGCTTGATCTAGAGAAAGTTCTAGAAGAGCAAGTGACACATGACTTATACTGCCCAAATTGTAATTCATGCATAACTAGAAGGGTGATTTTGAAAAAGAGAAAAAGAATAGCTAAAGATGATAAATCTGATTTGCGGCCTGAGAAACTTCCATTTATAGTCCATAAAGAAACCACAAATGAAAATCTGGACGAAAGAGAGCAAACTAATGTCTTGTTTAAGTGCTTGTCTTGCTTCAGTTTCTTCATTCCAACAGGTATCTACAACATAACAATTGTATGTGTTTAATATTCTAGATTTGAGGAATGATTATTGTTGTGACATTTAGTGTCATATATGCATTGCCAGATGCTATTTTCATGATAATAAGATGTATTACCATTATAATTCTTTTCCCAAATACCTTTTTTTGGTTGAGACATAAGCAATTTTTTGTTGATGGTCCAGTGGTAACAAGTGGCAGGTCTCATTCTTTTGGGTATCTTTCAGTAATATACCACCAGTCATCTCTTGTACTATTGTTTTGGTGCTCCCATGTACCAGCAGTACCAGAAATATACTGATGCAGATCCAACCAATATCAGTTTTATAAGGGATTACTATTTGGCCTTTCTGATGTTTAATTTAGATCATAGAAACACTATAACTATAATTTGTTGATTTTTCTTTTTGTAACAACAGATTGTGGTTTCGACATATTCCATCTATTTGGTGGCAAAAATGAGAGTGTTCAAATTCCGTTCACTGCACAAACTAAAGAGGATATTCAAAGTGCAATTGCTATGAAAACTAAAGAGCAGATCAATAAGACGATTACTGCACATCCCAAAGAAGATATTCAGTCTAACACTTCTTCAGAAGCTAAAGAGGAGATCCAAAGTGCAATTGCTACTCAAACTAAAGAACACATTAATAAACTATTACCACACACCCTGAAGAGCATATTCAGTCTATTGCTACTTCAGAAACAAAACAGGATATTCAAATCATAGTTAACCAACCAGCTTCAGATCAGACTTCTGAGGGAAATAAATACAATTGGTTTTTAGGCCTTTTCCATCCTGGAGGCAACCGACAAAAGGTGACTCAGCAAGGTACATTTACTATATACTAAGAGAAGTTATATTTAGGAAGGGAATTTCAGGTACGCCCTTGCAAAATGTCCTAGTATCCAGCAGAGCCTGCAAAAACAAGAAATGCTATGCATGTGCCCTACATATATAGTTATATACTAAATAACAAACAAAATCCTATATACCAGATAAAAATCCTATGTAACATCCCCCCCCCCCACCAACCCATTTATTTTTCAACTTTCTTAAATTACCCTTGTGCTATTTATTCAACATTAAGAATCAATTTGGGCACCCTTAAAATCTATAGTGGGAAAATACCTTGAATTTAAACTATTTAATTTTTGACTGGAAAATGCTTTGGATCCTCAACTTCCTTTTCTCCCTTTCATTTTCTTTTTCTGTTTTTGATTTTGTGCAGATAAAGTTGAACATCAGCCATTCAAAGGTGTGAAAGAGCAACACGAAGGAAATAAAATATCTGACGTTAACCAAAGTATAGTTGTCAAGAAAATGACTGAATCAAGTTTCTAGATTTACATAACCTTGTTGTTCTTTGCATATAGAACACTGTTTGCTATATCCACACCCTGCAAAAAGGGACCTTTGCTTCATAAAAACATGCAACTATGTTTACAAGTTTTACAGACATTTATTTAATTTGTGGAATCCAACAGAATAAAAATTAAAAAGCTCAAACCAGTAGGTCAAATAAGATAGCTTTGTCTCATAATCGATGCCCTGAACTTATCACCTTCTTTCCTTTATTTTTGTCATGGAATTATTTTAATCATCCTAAAATAAAATCTCAATAAATCTAAACTTAGAACTAGATTTGAACGGCCTTGTAAGTTGTGTCATACATATAATTCAGTGTTGAATAAGCAGGCTCTCAGTTTACATTCTCTCTTTTTGACACCCTTTTGTTTCAGTCATTGAAGAACAGAAGATTGATGTAATTGTATCTAACAATGTGAGTACAAGTGTGCCTGAGATAATAGAAATTAAGGAGATTGAAAAATCTGGTACAGAAACTAATCAATGTATGTAAGAATTATATTTTTTTTTCAACTTTTTTAATAAATCTATACTTCTTTTTTACCCATTTTGACCGAAATTTTTTTATTCCCTTTTCAGCTAGGATGCCTGATCTATCATATATTGTCCCTAAACAAAAGGATTTAATTGAAGTTATTAGCACTGAAGGTTCGAGAACTGGGGATCAAGAAGTAAGAGGTATGCTATATTTATGGGTTCCTTATTTCCTTCAATATTTATGCATTTCTATATTATTTTGTAAATTGTAAATACATCAAGTCTATATCTTAATGTTATCATTTTTATTGGCCAGCTATCTTCTTAGAGTAGACCATTCATTCTTTTAGCTGACACTTCAATTCCTTCTATGATTTCTTGACAATACAAAAAAAAAATATAGAACTTAAGAAACTTTACATCACAGTATAGACATGCTAATATTTATGGAAGCATCATCTGGATTATTAGTACTAAATATATTAATATTATGATGCTATGTGTGATACTATTAGTTTATTTGTCATTGACCTTGCTTGGTAATCTTGGCATGTGTCTGTTTCAGCAGCTTTGGAAAAGGTCTTTCCCACAGAATCATATATATCCAATGGAACAAAAACCTGTACCCCCCCATGAATGTGATAAATTAAATGGCTAACCATGCATGGATAAAGCTCTTCTTTATAAATTAAAATTGCTAGCAAACATTGACATGGCAGGTCCTGTTGAAGTCACACCTACTGTACCTGGGGAAACAATTATAGACATGCCCAAAATTCGAGCAAGGGAATGTTTCTGCCCAGGATTAAATAATTGGGATATACTAAAGCCAATTGTTTACGGTGGCTTAGTTGAATCCATCACAAGTCTTTCTATAGTTTCATCAGCTGCTTCGACTGGTGTTTCAGCACGTAAGTTTATCTTTTTTTACCTTTCTGTCATCCACCTGTTCTCGCTCTCTAAAGCCGCTCCACCTTGGCACCTTCATTTGTGGATACATTAACTATTATTGTTTCATTCTTTTCTTATTGTAGATTTGTTATTGATTAGACATTCTTTTTGCTTACTGCTTTGTAGAGGTGGCAGAACCCGACCCGACCTGAGAAACCCGCCCGACCCGCTCGGATCCAAACCCGATCCGAACCCGACCTGACCCAATTTTTTAAGAAAGTCAAACTGACCCGACCCGATCCGAACCCGACCTGACCCGAGATCAAATGGCCTTTAATCCAATCGAAATCTATCAATGATCTGAAAAAACACAACATATAAATTGACTCGGCCCGACCCGACCCTGACCCGACCCGATTTCTTGTAGAAAGTCAAACTGACCCGACCCGTCTGACCCGAACCCGAACCCGACCCGACCCGCCCGATTGCCACCTCTACTGCTTTGGTAGATCCCTCAATAATTTTTTGTGTAAAATTGTAGTAACTAGTTGAATTAGACTTTCTTCATTATTTTCCTAATATATCTTAATTTTTCTGCAGTGAATATTGTTCTTCTAGCTGCTGCAAATTTAATCGGTGGTCTGATTCTCATCATTCACGACGTAAGTGATTTTCCAATTTGGTATATACAGGATTTTTGCAGTTGCCTGGTACAATGATACCCCTCGTATCAGATATGAATTGGTTTTATCAGGTTCAATGGTCCGGTATGCCATGAAGTTTATACTCCCCGTACTTGGGGCATTTTGGTAACTACTGGTGAAAATATTTACATTTTTCCATAATTTTGGTCAGACTGTAATTATTGAAAACATCATTTCAACCACAAACCAACTCCTGGAGATATTTTCAGAAATTTCAAAGCTCAACAGAGAAGAACTATGGTTTTTGCTCACAACTATCCTTGGTTCTTCTTTGTTTTGTTAACAAAGCAAATTATAAAACCATGACATTAATGTTGCAAGCATCTTGAAAACAGCTTTCGGAATTGAAACATGCACAAGATGAGGCTGATGACCGAAATGAAGATGAACTAGGCAGGTACTGGGCCTTATTGGGCCGAAAGGGCCATTTCGGGCTGCATGCCTCAATTGCAATAATCTCTTACGTATTTTTCGGCCTCTTACCACCTCTAGTCTACGGCTTCACTTTCCGAAAAACTGACAACTCAGAATACAAGCTTATAGCAGTTGCCATAACTTCACTTGTGTGCATTGCTATACTCAGTCTCGGAAAGGCACATGTACGACCACGTAGGACATACTTTACTACGATGCTCTATTACGTCGCCATCAGTATTTCAGCTGCAGGTTTGTCTTATGTGGCTGGTATGTTGCTGAAACAATTGGTTGAGTCTTTAGGTTTGTTTGATCAAGGTTCATCATCAGTACCTTCACCGAATTTAATCGGTGGCACCAACTTGGGGGCACCATCTTCTTGGGCATTGTTTTAGAATTTTGTAAGTGATCTCCGGGAACAATTATTTTTTTCATTTTTCTTGAGTAATGTTCTAAAAATCTTGTTCGAGGTTTTGTGATATAGAACTGCATGTTTGTTTATATTTGTAGGAATATACATGCATGAAGGTTTTTGTAGTTTTTTTTTTGTCAATTTTCTAGTTTTGACATACTTTCAGTTTCATATTACACATTGGTCTCAAAAATAGACTTTGTCATTAGTATGTTTGAGAGAGAGAGAGAGGAGTTATTCTTCCATGAGGGCCCGAACGTATACAAAATAAAAAGTACATTATGGTAATTAAGTATCTTAATCGGTCTCACCAGTCTCAAGCCTGAATCGACAAAAAAATAAGATTAACGTTTCTCAATTTCTCTTCTCCAGTAGACCTTAATATGGTATATTACCGGTTCTCTCCAGTTCCTCTTGCATTATGAGCAAAAAGAGAAATAAAGGACAAAAAAGAAAGAATTATCACCTAGAAAGGCATGGCATCTGTCATTCGACAAAACTACTCACAATCACTTTTTTCTTTAAGAATATTTCTACATCGTTACGGATGTTCAAAAACAAAGGAAAAAAAATAAAAATTATAAGTGTTAGATAAGTAAGAACTCCTTAAATTTATAAGATCTAGGGTATTTTAAAATTTAAATAAAATACTAGAAAACTATGAAGGGAAGTATTTCATTAATTGCATCTAATTTAACAAATAAAGTGCATTTAAAAAAACTTATTCAGCCGAATTCACCCTTCGTTCCTATTCAAAAATTTATTAAATAAATTTTAAAATATGAACATGTTTATTAACTAAAGAAATTATTTCAAGATAGAAAAATTTGATAAATTATTCTTGACATATTATAACAAGGAATTCGAATCAAATTCTATGATACAGATTAAAACGCTCAAAACTACTTATGAAATTTAATGTTGAGATACATATTATGAACCCTAACTAAGGCAGTTAATTTCTACATTTACCATATTTATAATTTTTAGTTACTATTAAAATATATTTCTGAAAGTTAGACTAACTAGTGTATCATAAGTTCAACACCAAATAGCATAGTTAGATATATTATATAGATATATTATATTTATAGAATATGCATAGTTAGCCTACAAAAGGGACATTAAAAAATCAATATTTTTATAAGATTTTGATATGTAGAATTTATTGAGCATCTTAAATTGACATTTTGCATATGAAAAATTATATTTTGATAAATATACAATCTTTTGTACTCTAGCTTTTTCCTTGATAAATAACATAAATCAGCCCAATGAGTTGACATGCACAATTGTTTAAAAACATTTTGTGGAAAATAGGACGATAATTTCTTCATCAAAATTTCTTCATATATATGTGTAATTGTCGATATATAGGATATTATACTATGCATGGGTTGGTTCATACTACAGATCGATGTTTTATGTGTGGCATGTAATATATTAGGATAGAAGATAATAGCATATAAGAGTGAGGATATTAGTATATTATAGAATATGAAATATTATATTTTAACTTTTTAATATTTTTATATTTGAATCATCATCTTATTAAATATACAATTTTTTAATTATTATATTTAGGTTATTATGAAAATATAAAAAATAGTAAACAGATTCAATACAAATCATGATTGATATTTTAGCAGAATCTAATATGTATCATCATGTACCATTGTTTTCAAATATTCCGTATGGCCGCCTATAGAGTCTATTTATGTTTATGTGGTGCAATGTCAAATGTATAAGAATATGCATCCATAGATTCAATAGAGCACGATATTTTTAAACATTTTTATCATATTAAGTCTATAAAATTAATCATACGATATTTTTATGCCAAAAAGTTAAAATTATATTACTATTTTTTATATTTTTATTTCATATTAAAAAATTTAAAAATAAATTACTAGTTCAAATATTTAAGAAAAAAATAGAATACATATTCGTATATTGAATCGCATATGTACTATGAAGTAATCATTAGCACGTCCCGACCCAAACCCGATCCGACCCATTGACACCAATAATCCTTCCCCTAAATTATATATAAATATATATATGTATATATGCATATATATATATATATATATATATACACATATACACATATATATATATATAGAGAGAGAGAGAGAGTTAGACTATTGTGAAAACGTTTGCATTTCGATCTCAAGTGCATACAGCTCAAATTTTATCATATCACGTCTGAAATTCAAAATTATCATTCTCATTAAATTCTTCATATCAAAGTATTAGAGTATACAAAAATTTGGGATATTTCGAGTTTTTTAAGTATTTATTTTAGATTTTTGAAAGTCAGCAACAATAATTTAATATTTTATTATTATTTTAGTGCTGATTTTTAAAAATCCAAAATAAATACTTAGAAAACTCAAAATACCCTAAATTTTTGTATCCCTCAATATTTTGACATGAAAAATTTAATGAGAATGATAATTTTAAATTTCGGACGTGTTATGATAAAATTTGAGCCGTATGCACTTGGGCTCGAAATACAAACGTTTTCACAATAGTCTAACTCTCTCTCTCTCTCTATATATATATATAAATCTTGTGTGATACTAGAATTTTTTATTTTTTTCTTAACTATTTATTTTATGATGACTTTAAAATATTGAAAAATTGCATGTGAAAATAGATCATTTTCAAAAATATAAAATAAGTACATATAAAATAGAAGTTTTCATATTCCAGTATATATAAAGATAATAAGGTATAATTATTTAGTTAAGCTTATCAATGGTCTTGATGAGCTAAGAATATTTTTTATTTAAATACATTTTTTTGTATTTTTCTAATATTTTAGGGTTATATTTCAAAAATCATTAAGTACAATAAAATAATTTCAAACATAATAAAAATTATTATTATATAAAATTATGATATAAAAAAATTTATTAATCTACTTAAATTAAAATTTTGAGTATGAAAAATTAAAATTTGGGATGGTAACATTTCGGCCGAAGTGCTACTGGAAGCATAATAAACAAAACACACACACATATATATAATTATAATTATATAGTATCTATTTAGTATATATCCAGCATGTATTCATATGAAATTAAAAGAAATAATATGAATATGGTCAGTTTTCTTGAGTTATATAGATTTTATTGAGAAAACATGTTTCATTTTTATATATATATATTAAAAATATAAATAAAATATAACCATACAAAAATAACATAAATGAAGTTACTGATAAAAAACCCAAAATAACTACTTTTTGCAAATTTGTATGAACGTATACATTAAACATATATTATTAAGACTAGCTTATATGGGGTAAAAAAATTTGGGATTTTCAAGTTTTTAAACTTTTCAATTTTTAAAATAATTTACAAATATTGAATATTTTATTATTATTTTTGGAGTTGATTTTCAAAAATTGAGAAAAAGCGACTATAAAAAGAAACATTCCAAATTTTTTTGGATAAGATTTTTCAATATGAGTTAATTTAATAAGATTGTAAAAAATCAAAATTTGGAATCATATATTATATTTTTTGAGCTAAATATGCATAAGGTTGCTGAGCTTAAGCTCACGGTAAAATTACTATATATATATATATATATAAGTACTAGTTTTTACTAATTAAAAATATAAATAAAATATAACCATACAAAAATAACATAAATGAAGTTACTGATAAAAAAAACCAAAATAACTACTTTTATGCAAGGGTATATTGTATGAACGTATACATTAAACATATATTATTAAGATATCATCTAATGGAGTAATGATTCAGGGAGAATACTTCAATTATAATTTATAACGCTTGATTCTATACATTGAATAACCGGTTAACTAAATATATGCATTCTCGTCATTCCATATTTGATTAGCCACTGATTTAATGCTCTGATAGACGTAATTTATAATCATTCCAACTATAAATAGATCATGAAACGGAGGGATGATTCTTTGACATTTTGTAATAGACGAAATTGACCTTTTTCTAAATTTCAGTGACCGGCTGTTTCTTTCTTGGAAACCGGTTGTTTCTCTTGGTGACCGGCTCCAATTCAAACTACACCATCCGATTGAGAAAATCGGACGATTAAAAAACCCAGTTTCATATTACACATTGGTCTCAAAAATAGACTTTGTCATTAGTATGTTTGAGAGAGAGAGAGAGATGCACATTTACAAAAAGATTAATTTGATCAGTGATAAAGGACAAATTTAAAATTAGAAAATTTCTTAGCGAGTTAATAATGAAAATAGTAAAATAACAGATAAGGTGCTGTTTGATTTCGTTTTTTAATCCCAGTACCGTCTCAAACTCTCAATTATATTTTTACCTCTAGTAGGTTGGATTATCTTGACAATCGTCAAAATAAATGTGATTTTGAAATCCAACCTTTATGTGCTGATTTATATTACATCCTTTTATCATCCATATGAAATATTAATAAAATTTGATGAAAATTTTATTCTCTTGCCAAACGATTTTAAAATTGCAATACAGTAACTCTATGACTAAAATGTTCATAACCGGATGGAACATTGACATGGCCTAAAACCAAGATATATAGAATAATTGTACAGACATGCAAATAATCGCCAAATGAAATGAGGTAATCGACCAAAAGACCTTTTGGCTTAGGTTGCTTTCAGAAAAATATAACAATAGACTGCCAAGCAGTTTTGACAGAGAATGTCAGAAATGCCTAAAATTTTGTTTGCCAAAATACAGTTAGGTTGGCATTTTGTAAATTTGAGGGAGAGAGAGACAGGCAGTCCCAAATAAAATAATATGTGGTGTGATTCTCTTTCTCTTAGCTGAAAATATTTATTATGGTTATCTTTTGGATAATCTAGCTAAGTGTGGTACACCTCTAGGCTCCTAGATATACACAGTACAACCAAATCCAGTTGGATGCATACCTAAACAAGTAGAAATTTATAAATGCTTGACGACGTCAGCACTAATATGAATGATTAATAAATTTTTACCAATGGAACCAGATGGACATTTCCACCTACCATTTTATAATATGAAGTACTATATTAATTAAGTAATGACTAAATGGTTGAAATGTAATTTTGTCGTTAGTGATATGCAGACTTACTAACGGCTCTCTCATCTACCATTACCAAAATCGTTTTATTTTAGAGCGGCGATCCATTGAAAATGGATTATTTTGACAACTTTGATAATTAATCTCTAAATAAATATAAAGAAAATTAAAAATGAAAAAAAGTTTATACATGTGTTCTTCTACGTTTAGATTGATGGTCATTCAAATTTTATGCAATTTCATTATCGTTTGATAGTCCATCAAAACCATCAATTTTTTATGCAATTTGCAACGGTTTCAATTTAACGGTCTTTGATGGATTATCAAATGATAATAAAATTGCATGAAATTTGAATGACCATCAATCTAAACGATATAAGAACACATCTATAATTTTTTTTTTTATTTTTAAAATTTATTTTGTATTTATTTAGAGATCCATTGTCAAGATTGTCAAAATAATCCATTGTCAACTGATCCCTTCTCTTTATTTTATTGTGTGCAATGATTTTGACCATTAATAGAATGAATTGCCAAAGCATTACCATACTCTTGCTTTGACAACAGAATAATTTGGTGATGTTGATCACTATAAAAAAATAATTTATAATTTTAAAATATTTCAAAAAAATTATCATTTTTCTGTAAATGTTTTTTTTTATTTCGAAGGAAGTCGCTTTAAAAGGCAGTCTTTTAAATGATATAGAGAAATATTTATTGCATAGATCTGACATATAAAATGTAACAGATACTTAATTTTATAAAATCATTTAAGAGTTAAGAGAGTATCTTTTAAAGCCACTTCCTTCAACACAAAAAAAACTTATACATAACAAATGATAATAATTTATGTAAGATCTATTTCTCATCAAATGATGTGAATTTTTCATAATATTGTAAAATTTAACTGTATTTTTTTTTGTTAGTTGTATAATTTTATAGGTTGTACTTTGAAAAAAATTTTTCAGGAGAGGAAAAGTGGAGATTTTTTTAGTAAATGAAAAAAAAACACGAAACCGGCCAAAATCACCCGATCTTTGCAGTCCTAGTTTGGACCGAGTTTCAAACTCGATTCCAGATGCCGGGACCGAGTTTGAAACTCGGTCCCAGTTTTTTTTTTATGTTTGTGTGTATTTGAAAATGACAAGAAGCTGGGACTGAGCTTAAAACTAGGTCCTGCTTCCTTGGATCGAGTTTAAACTTAGTCTCAGTTTCTTTGGACTGAGTTTTAAACTCAGTCCCAACTTCCTGCTAATATATAGTAACACTCAACCCCTTTCTTCTTCATCTTCTTTCAGCCAACCATTTCTTCAAAATCATCATTGTAACTGTTGTAAAAGCTTCCAACTGAAATTTTCTTTTTCGACAGATCCAGAGCCGATCCATATTCACCACTCTCGTCTCACCAACATTGTAAGTTTTTTTTTTCTATTTAGACTATTATTTTTTACTCTAAAATTAAAATACACTAACAGTAGGATTTATTGTTCATATTGTAGAGACGAAAATGTTGCTGATCAATGTGTATCACGGAGGTCAAATCCTGAACACTTCAACTGGCGTGTGTTATGACATTCGTGCCGCGTGCATATTTTTTGCCGACGAGACAATAAATTTTCGTGACTTGAAGAGGCAAATTCATGCTGGTTTGGAGCTGCTCCCTAGCCAATTCACCATCAACATTAGTGCACGGATCAACACTACACCAACAAGTTCGGGTGATTTTTTTATAGCTTATTTGGGGTTGTTTCTGATGAAATTTGGGGAATAATTAAAATAACACCTCCGTACCAATTACCCCAATATAAAATACTAGAGCTAGTAGTTGAATCTGAATCAATATCCGGATCTGACAACTATGATCCGACCAGTATTCCTGGAAGTAGTAATCCAGTCATGGCTGAGAAAAGAACCCACTCTCGAGCTAAGGAGCAGGGATCATCCAGTGCTTCGGTACAAAATATGGATATGGATGTGGATGAGGATAACGAAGAGGAAGAGTGGTACCTGGATGTCGAGGATGATGAAATTGAGGATGCGATGGATGTTGAAAAAATAGTTAAAGAGTGAAAAATGTCTGTTCCTTTTAATAATCGGGGTATGAAGCACTCGTGTGCATAATTTGTTGATAATATGCCTATGTCGTATGCAGACGAGCCTTATTTTCGCAAACCATCTAGAATTAATGAACAATTTGGTGTCGGTCGGCAGTTTAGTACAAAATCAGAGTTGAAAGTGAAAATCGTTGATTTTCATGTTCAATGAAATATAGAATTGGAGGTAACAAATAGCAACAAATCAAAATTAAGTGATGAAATGTAAAGATTCTAATTGTCCATGGAGGATGTATGACACATCCAATATAATATGTATTTAGGAGATCAGAACAAATCCGCTTGAGTACTCTTATTTTGGCAGTGCTACTAGGGCGACCACGTAGTCAGTTGACTTTCAGACTGATAACATATATTGTTAAGAATTGGTTGAGAGAGAACTTAAAAATGACAGTTAAAGAAGCAAAGGGATTGATAAAATAAAAGTTCCCCACAGTACAACCGAGTTATAATAAATTATGGAAATGGAAGGGAACTGACAATTGCAGACCTCTTTGATAGTTGGGAAGATCATATGAGATGCTTTTGTCTCTGCTAGTAGCCATATAAAGTTTCATATATGGTATAAAATACATCATAGAGACATCGCCCTCAACTAAGTTTGGTGTTAAAAATTTTTATCGTGTTGCATGGGCATTTGATCCATGTATTGAAGTATGGCCTTACTTACAGTCACTTTTAACTATCGATACTAGATTTTTATCGGATCGGTATGCCGATAAATTATTTACGGCATGTGGTTATGATGCAGAGCAATAACTACTACCACTTGCATTTGTTGTCATAGCAGGTGAGAAAAGTGTGGCAAATTGGGGTTGATTTATGTAGTGGGTGCGTAAAGAGATTGTCGGTCCTAGTAAAATTACCATTATCTCATATCAACATTTAGATATAAGAGCAATATTTGAGAGACTGAATTTTGGATGGTAGGAATCGGTAGGCGGGGTTGTTCACCGTTATTGCACCCAACACATTGTACAAAATGTGTATAAGGATTGCCATATGAAAAGAATAAAAACTATTTTCAAATAAGCTGCAAGATATAAGAAGCCATGGAGATGTGAGAAATATAAAAAAATTAACAATATTAGACCGACATCCTATAAATTCCTCAGAAAAGTAGGAATCATGCAAGAAAATCTTCCAACGAAATAAGTGTCCAATAGAAGGACACAAAATAACAGAAACCACAATAACCAACCCGTCACAGCTGAGGAAGTGTCAGCCGAAGAATTTCATTATGAGGAATTAACCCTAGAGCAAGTGACTGCATTGCATCAAGAAAAATGGGCACAATATCTAGACGGCGGTTTCAATCGCTGGGGAATAATGACAAGCAACGGTTCAGAATCATTGAACAACATGTTCAGGATCGTCAGACAACTTTCGGTATGTGCTATCGTCGAGAATACGTGGCACAAATGTGTTGAGTGGTTTTATAAACGTCGAGAAGTTACAGCGGCTTGGAAAGCCCAAGGTCTGATATTCTCACACAAAGTCACCGAACTGATAAAACATCGCGGTGATAAGGGGAAAACTTACGATGTCGTACCACTAGATTGGGGTATCAACAACTACGATGTATACAACAAAAATGAACTTATCGAGACGGTAATATTCTATACTTATATTATTATTTTTTATTTAACTTCACAATTTAAACATTAATTTATAATTTCTATTTGAAATAATAGAGACAATGGGGTGAAATGAAATATGAGATTGAATTAGCGATGATAGGAATTGGTAATTATTGGTGTCAGAAATCGCAATTGACTAGCATCCCATGCGACCACTTGCTTGTTGTTTGTTCATTCAGAAGGCTGGATTACACTCAGTACGTTAGTGTTGTTTGTTCATTCAGAAGGCTGGATTACACTCAGTACGTTAGTCCATATTATATCATCCAGTATTACATTTGTTAGTTTATAATAATCTTGAAGTCAATAATACGATAAATTGGTTATATAAAGCTTTGTTCATGAATTGAATATTTAAACGATATTTTGTTTCCTCGAGTATTATTGAATTTATGAATCATTCCGAGTTCATGACTGGAATTGTGAAACTTCATAATATAGAATATACTCTTAAAAGTCACTAACCAAGGTAATTAGCAGGAACACTAATTAACCGTTATCAGGTTAGTATGTGGATTAAATGATGGTCAAGTTTTACAGACCATAGACAAAGAGTTATCATTTTAATCACATAGATATATATTCAAGGAACATCGTATTTGATAGACCTCGAATGAAACATTAAATGGAATTGTGTTCATGTCATTAATGTTTTCGTTCAGTATTAAATTCTAAAGTATGAGGTATTCATCTTTCCTACATAAGATATGTATGTGTGTGATTTCTACCAAACGTTATCCGTAAAAGGTGGCTATAAAGATAGCTCTTCGGTATACATAACTTATGCGGAGGAAGAGATGGTTTGCCAAAAATACTATTGTCCCTCGTATTTCTATACGAGTTATAGCATCACTGGGCCCCTTGATAGAGTAAGATTATCTCGCTAGCAAGTATAATTACAAGAGTAATTATATTTGATAATTTACTCGGGATCAAGAAAAGATTAAGTTTGCAAGGATGACACATACCTACCTTGAAAGCGATCGATAGCTATGAGACAAAAGAATTAAACACAAGTAAATAGTTTCTTGGATCATGATATTGTACAAGACATCATCATCTCGTGTAATTGGATGGTCATAGTGCATTCGTCGGATGCCTCTTATGATTATAGAAGTTAAAACGGTTTTAACTCTATTTACCAACATAACACGAATCCTGTCGGGTCACACCGTATAGGAGTTAATCGGAGAATCTTATTGATGACAATTATATATATTCGCAGGAACAACAACCGAGAAAAATATAATTGTAGATGACAATTATATATATTTGATTTGGATTTTAAATGTTAATTATGGATTTGAATTATGGGCCAAAACCCATTTATAATTAAAGCCTTAATTAATAATTAAAAGCCCAAAATCAGAAAAGCCAAAAAAGCCCAAAATCCGAAAAGCCCAAAAAGGCCCATGAAAAGCCCATGCCGACCTCCAAGGATATTTTGATAATTTAACCAAAAGCCCAAGGGTATTTCGGTAATTTGGCCAAAAAACCCAATGGCGTTTTGGTAAATTGGATGAACTTTAAGGGTATTTTGGTCTTTTCACATTGGAACCTCCCCACTATTCATGAGGGTATTTTGGTAATTTGTCAATCTCACATTTTCTATAAATAGAGGGGTAGGGTGAGAGAGAAAGCTACACCAAATCGCTTCTACTTTCTCTCTCGGTATACGGTTGTTTCGTAATTCACGGGATCAGTGAATAGTGTTTTTACGAAAGTTGCGGTATTTCGCACATTTGTGAAACAAATTATCGCGAGTCGTGAATAGTGCTATTTCATCTTTTCTCGGGTGAATAGTGTTTTTGCGAGAAACCGCGTTTACGTATTTCGGCAAAAGAAATAAGCCGCTCTCAGTCGGGCCCTGGTGGATAACCTACAGAGGCATCGACGTTTGGTGCTCCGAGACAAGCCGATTTTCATTCCAATTAAAATTTGGAAGCGAGGTATAACATCTTATATTAATCTATTTAATTGTTAAGTAGATTAATGTTTTAGAAATCAATCATGGAGTAGATCAATAAAGGTTTAAAGAGGTGTGTATCTCTCGGTAATCATCCGACATACCACTTTAACCCTAAGCTTAAGTTAGAAGTAAAATAATATTTTACCGTCTTTTGTAAAGAATTAAATGTCTGTATCTCTCGGTAATTATCCGACATATTTTAATCCCTAACTTAAGTAGAAGTAAAATTTTTGTTCTACGGTCTTTCCGCAGCTTGAGCATTAATGGGATTTGGGCATTCCGAATCCCTACAACATTAACACATGATGTGGTCATTAACATAGTTATGATAATAGATAAGATTGGCTATTGTAGAATGGTCCGATCATTAGACCAGATCCAGCAAAAATCAACAAAGGAAGGAGAAAGAAGATACGCATTCCAATGATTATGAATGAAATGGAGGGTCGTATCAACATGATGTCAACTCGAGGTCGAACTTGTTCCAGTAGAGCATGATTTAGATTACTAGTCTGTTTATATTTTTTATCGTTATATTTGCCAGAACAATTAGATTTTAATTGTTGTTATAATATTTCAATTTGTTTGATGTTATTTTAGAATAATATATTAATCGTGTTTATATTTGACTTTGTAAATCTTTATTTTAATTTTTATTATAATATTTTAGATCAATTTACTAACCATTGTACTTTTTTTCAATATAACATACAAACGTAAAAAAAAAAAATCCGGGACCGAGTTTCAAACTCGATCCGAATAGAGCTGCAAAAGATCGGATGATTTTGACCACTTTCAGTATTTTTTTTTCATTTACTAAAAAAAATTTTTTCTCAGAAAAGTGCCCCTCTACCACAACGTGGTTCAGTTATTATCTACAATAATTAATATTTAATTACATTCAATGGAGCGTTTAGTAAGAATTAATACCTAGTTAATCTGAACAATTAGAATGTCTATTATTTTTACTTGTAAATTGTTTTAACATTTTGGAAAAGTGTTTTCCAAAATCATCAAAATAATTGGCTGTCATTGATTACCATGATTACCATGATTAGTAAGAATTAATAGACCCTCACCAAGTCACCATGATTACCATGATTGACACCTCCCCAGCTGACACGAAATTAAGATACATTGTATATTTTACAATGGAATGGTCGGTCCACTATATTATGATGTCTGAATAGTTATAAGATATGTCTGATTTAAATTGGTGTTCATAAAGACAAATCCATTAATTTGAGTTACTATAGATCATTTGCTCTCTTTGTGATACTGAAAGCAAATAGTATTGGGTTTTAGTATAACAACCTACAAAGAGAGTCACTCTTATTGTCGGTTGTATAACTGACAATAACGATCCATATATGTTGGCTACAAAACCGAAACTAATGCTTGTTTACAACTGACTTAATTATGTATTTTGTAGCTGTCATTGATTTATTTTATAGTTAGTATACATATTTGAGTCAATTCGATAAACATTTACTCTTCCGTCAAACAACTAAAAAAAATTTAGATTTGATACATGCCCTAACAACATGTTTTTTTGAGGAAAAAAAAAACTAACAACATGTTTGGGAACATATTTTTTAAATATTAACTAATATAATATAAAATTGAATATACATGAAGAACTATATTTGTATTACTACAGAAAGTTAAAACATTAAATTATATTTTCCCCACAAAATGATGTACGCAAAGTAGAGATCACAGAAGAAGAGGAATTAGAAGAAAATAATCGACATATAATATTCGGTAGCAGGCAACAACAGATATTTTTAATTTGCTGACAATGTTGAATGATCAGTGAGTAAGATAAAATTCAACAACTTTTACGAGTGTATAAAATAGAAATAGTATGAATAAAAAAAATAGTAAGTAATAATGTGCACGTGATGAATAACGAGATGTGAGGCATGTTTTCTGGAATGGAAAGCCAACCTGTCTCCCTTTTCATAGACCAATATTATATCAGCTCGGCAGCTCCCCTACGCCCTAGTAATTCTTCCATATCATGAGCATTCTTTTTCACATTTAATGCAATAATGCAAGATATATAATTTTTTTCTCAGAGGGAACATGTACATTTTCCTTAAAAAAAATGCAATTACACAGTTGTCCAGGATAAAATTTCATGTGCTCGCTCGGGATACATTAAAACTTCAATGGTATTAAAATTTATATGAATATATGAGGGTAATTCCAACATACATATTCCTCCACAGATAAATGGGTGAATTCATATTGGGAACTATCATTAATTCAACACATATCATATGCTTTAGCGAACTACAGACGAAATGGTGGGGCTACGAAACCACAACTAATGGTGCGCAAGATGGATAAAACAAAATCCAAAACGTTCAAATTTGTTTTAGTCCCTACGCCGCCAGCATTAAAGTTGTTCATATTTATTTATTTTTCTGGAGTACATTTTTTTATTTTTTTATAAAATAGGGCTCTTAGTCCAACGTATATCATTTTTCATGTCTCTTTCAAAATTTAAAACTTATTACTCCATAGATTGACGAGATTTAATATCATCTATACTAGATCTGTGATTGTTTTCTAAAATATATTACTAAATATTTTTTTTTCCTATTTCATTATTTTGTTTCTTTACACAAAAAAGTAATGTTCAATAATATTCTTCTGCTTATAATCCTTCCCATTTTCTTGCATAACATTTTAAGAACTATTTTCATACCCTTGTACAGTTCGTATACATAATTAAGGTCTAAATTAGTCTTACTAATATATTACCAATCTTTTATTAAAAAACTCTTTTCCTTTTAATAAAAGCTTTAGTAAGATGGGGGAAAACAAAAGAGTGGTGGATATTTCATAATCATATATTATTCTTTGTTATTAGTTGATTAATCTTAACGGAAAGCTTGGTTTGGTTTAGCACAATTATCATAATCATGCACACTTTAAGCCCCAATAGGCCATGTAGAATGTAAATTATTGGATGCAACCGCATATTTAATAAGAAAAAAAATGATTGCAACTAAAATGATGCCGACATATATTTTTAGTTATCAATCATATATTTCTAACGAAATTTGGTGATCACAAATTAATCGGACAGAAATTTTGTTCGAGCTTCATATTTTCCGTGTGTTAAATATATCATAAGATGTACAGAGCTAATTGTTGTGTGTAACTACTAACTACTAAAAGCGTGGTGCAGCTATCACAAAAAAGACTTTTAGAACCACCTATTTAGTAGCCGTTAAATAGAAAATCGATTCTAAAAAGATTCAATGGTAGTGTAGTAATTTGAGTGAAATATTTTAAAACTATTTTTTATAAAATAAGATGTTGTAATATAAACAATAATAATAGTTAGAGTTGATTTTTATAAAACCGGCTCTAGTGAATTTACTTTAGCATCGATTTTTTAAAGAAACAGCTCTAGTCAAATAGGTTTAAAATCGATTATTTAAAAATCAGATCTAATCAAATAGGTTTAAAACTGATTTTTTGAAAACCAGCTCTAATCAAATAGGTTTAAAATCATTTTTTTTAAAATCAGCTCTAATCAAGTAAGTTTAAAATCATTTTTTTAAAACTAGCTCAATTCATTAATTTTACTTTAGCACCGAATTTCAAATAACGGCGCCACAACTCTTCCTTCTCTTTCTTTTCTCATCAGTTTTACCTAAAAACTGTTTCTAATTGGAGAAAATGAATTAAAATTAATTTTATTTAAATCATTTCTAGAATTTATTTAAAGTCATTTTTTTGAAAAAAGAAGTTCTAATTGAAGAATTAAATTAGAACCATTTTAAAAAAATAATTGGAGAATTGAATTAGAAAAGAGGTTCGATCTTTAGAGCTAATTTTTGGATAATAACCGGCTCTAAAGGAATTCCTTTCGAGTTAGTTATTAGCTAAAAATTAACTCTAAAGATTAAAACTAACACCATCCTAACACCTCTTTTAGCGCTGATTTCTATAACTTTTAGCATCATATAGCTTTCGAATCAGTTGTAATAACTGTTGCTAAATTATTTATATAATCGGTTCTAAAAAAAACTTTCTCATACGTAGTGACGCTTGCACAGTAACGACTACATTAATTAAAATTCTACCTACAACGCCTCCTTAACTAATTAATATCATAACCCATAAATTTATATATCTATCCTAATTTCAAAGGAAATATAAAAGAAATAACGTACCCCAACCGGTTCTTTAAAGAATAGTATAAAATTATAAAATGAAATAAATGTACGTACCTATATCTTGATTCAATGTGGCACGTGTGCATTGTAATCGATCAAAGTCAATCCCCGCAACTTGTGCCCATCAAGTAAAATTGTGGTCTTTTGTGCTTGTTCCTTTTATTTTATTTTTTTCAACTGAAAGATATGAATGTATTATGGCCGCATAAATATAGTATATGCCTCTGAAGTTCGGATGTTTAAGATAGCTAGCATGCAATGTACATGTAATATATCAAGAATTTTAGTGAGCTTAATGAATTAATATATATAGTTTATATCTCAAAAATTTTATTTACATTGCTCAAATAATTTTTTATATCAAAATTTCATGAGATACGAAATTTTCTATTTTTTTATTTTTTAAGTATATTTGTTTTAGATGTTTTAAAATGACCTATTTTCACATATATATATATATATATATATATTCATCATTTTAGAGTCATCTTAAAAAATGAAAATAGTTAAAAAAAACTCAGAAAAAGAAAAGAAAAATTCTAGGATCCTATACAAATTTATCAAACAACGTAAATCATTTTTTGAAGATGATAGAGTATATTTTTAGTTTAGCTCACAAGTTTTTTCTTAAATATATGTTAGATTTACTCTCTATATATTCTATTGTTGAACGCAATATTTCAAATCAAAGGCCGGATGTTTCACTAAAATATACTTGTTTATTTCCGACTAATCATCATATATACTAAAACATAGTCCATTACCATATTATTTAATGAATTTAATTCCTTTTAATAATTAATGCAATGCATGCAATTCATTAATTAATTAACCCCCAACAATAAGATATACTCACGCACCTTATTCAATCAACTATGTCATGATCCTCTGTGGCCCCAGCAGCGACAATAATTTATATTGCCACCTTGAAACTCTAACGAACATCTTGTCTAAATGTGTATGAATTAAGGCAGCAAACGAATCGAATTCGATTGAACTTGCCGGTGTTTAAGTTTGATTTAAAATCATTTCAAACTAGATTGAACTCAAACTTAATCAAGCTCGAGCTAAATCCAACTCTAAAAGAATTCAATTATTTTAATTTCTATATTTAAAGCTAAAATAATTAATATTTTATTAAATTTATATCAATATTTGTAAAAATAACTAATATTTATTAATTTAATAATAACTTATTAATTTTATAATAAAATTATATTATTACATATATTATTGACTAAATTGTTAAAAATATATAAAAATAATTATATATCGAACTTTTACGAATCAAAATCGAATTAATTCATTAAAAAAATTATCGAATTGAACTCAAATCAAACTGACAAAAAAAAATCTAATCAAACGAATCAAACTTGAATTAAAATTGAACTGAACTACGAAATTTTCTTAATGCCCTACTATAAATACACATTCATCTGTTACATATTGATATATCATAATTTACTGTACAACAATATAAAAAGGAACAACAACTAACAACTGGTCAAGCACACCTTACCACAATTAACACTATATAGATCATCCATTCATAATCCACAATTAAACAAATACACTGTACAGTTCTCTCCTACATTCCCTCATCCCCACTATTAATTCCTCTTTCTTATTCCACTACCTCGATACCAGGCAAACCTCACAACCAACATGCATCTCTCCTTGGTTCTTGGGTTGGTATCCCTGTTAGCACTTATTCTCATCTCCACCATTTTTTTCCTTCTTCTCTTGTACTTCCTACACTGCTGTAACCACCACAGCAAGGATCCTGTAAGTACACTAGAGAAGGCCGAGATTAAAGATGAGATATGCTCGTATAATTGGTCCGAGATCGAGTCGTTAACCAGAAACTTCAGCGTGCCAGTGGTCGGTCAAGGAGGGTTCAGCATGGTGTATCTTTGCACCCTTCCCAGATCTCCTGAGCCTGTTGCGGTGAAGGTACATCGGTGTGGTGGTGCTATGCGGCTTCTCAGAGCGTTTCAACAAGAACTAGAGTTGCTTCGCAAAACAAAACACCCTCATATTGTTCGAATCCATGGCTTTTCAGATGATCACGGTAACATTAAGATTATTTTTTGATAAATTTTAAGTTTAAACATTCTGCTGCGAGGTAACTTAAAAGTTTCAGCAATTAATTGCATAAAAAGAATGCTGGATTGTTGAATTCACATGCATGTATGCATGTGCTTTTATTTTGGTTTGAATTTGAGAACACCGAGTGGAAAGTGGAAAATTGAAAATAAAAACTTCATTGACTAGTGGTCCCAGTAAAATGAAGGCCTTAATATGCCCTGAGTTACCTGTCAGTTTCACCGTCGATTATAAGTTCATAACCTATGACAGTAGTCTAAATAAATCTAGAATTTATGCAAATTTCATTTCTTAACTCAAAGAATTTGTACTAAATCAAATAGTATGTCATAAAAATTAGATGTACGTTAGAATTAACCTTGCATATATAAATGACCCTAGCGCCTAATTTCGGAGGAATATCAGGCAACAGTCCACAAATTTACAGTCACTTCAAATTAAAATTAAAAAAAATGCGGGGCTAAATAACAAAACTGATGAACTGTTGACTTCGTCTATCAGAGGAAGAGGGAGCTCTGGTACTTGAGTACTTGCCCAATGGAAGCTTACACCAAAAGCTGCACGGAAATCGAGGTGAAAACAACAAAGTGTTGACATGGCAGAATCGCATGCAGATCTTATTCGAACTCGCCGATGCAATGGAACACCTTCACAGCATGGATCCACCTGTTGTTCACAATGACATCACCTCAACAAATGTTCTCCTGGACTGCCAGCTCAGCAGCAGGCTCTGTGATTTCGGCTCTGCCAGTGCCGGTTTCTCAGCTGCCATCAGTCGATCAGGCGGCGCATCAGTAGTTGTCGGCTCACCCGGCTATGTCGACCCATATTATCTTCGAACTGGATTGTTCTCAAAAAAGACAGATGTGTACAGCTTTGGAGTATTGATTTTGGAGGTCATTACTGGTTTACCAGCAGTTGGGTCGGATGGACAGAATCTAATGGTTCAGATCTTGCCAAACATCGAAGGGGGATTGCAGGATTTGTTGGATCCTAAATTGAAAAGTGAGTATGACATCGACGAGGCGATACAAATGTCAGCATTGGCAGTTAGATGTATCAGGCCACAGCCTGGTCTCAGACCTTCTATGGCAGAAATTAGAACCATTATGCGAGAAAAAGTGCAATCAGCGATCTTGAACTTTGATTGAAAATGGAGGTAAAACTCGATACTAACTTTAAATTAAGAGGGCATAATGGACAATAATTTGATTCCTCTTTGTTTCCATGACAGAGAAATTATGATGATAACACAGCGTTTGAATTGAGCACTGCATCATGTGTTTCGTTTTATTAAATTATAAAAGATAAGTTTGATAACCAATCAACTGAAGAGCTGGTATCAAATCAATTTGTTTAGGAAGAATGCAAAGAGCCATCTTTCTATTTGATTATTTTAGAAGGATTGGTTGTCAATTTGTACATATGCTTAGGTAAAGAGGATCATATGTATCAAATCATGGTACGTCAATTGTTAATTGTGGTTTTGGTAACATTCAAATCAAGTACTCATATTTTCATTTTTAATTTATAACGAAATGGACAATTCAACTGCTTGAAGCTAAGTGGATCGATTGTTTTATGAAGACGAAACAAAAACATAATATATTAGTAAGTTCATGAGGTCACCAGATTAATAAAATAAAATTGCCGCCATAAAAGGCTGATTAATATAACACCTTTCTTAACATGTTGTTTAATGCATGTTGATCTTATGCTACAAACTAATGGAAATTTTTTTGGTATCGTTGGTACGGTATTAATTAGCGTATGGACTCCATCTGTATTTTCCAAAGTTATACAAGCCCAATTTATCCTCAGTGAAGTTTGTTGTATTTTGAAATTGTACGATCAGTTTCTACTTTTATTGGACTTAGTTTTATTACATGGTTAATTTTTTTTTCTAACAATTGCTAGCTAGATTACATATCGATGTTATAATAAATTAATAATAAATGATAGAGGCCTCATTTGCTAGTGGGAAGGGATCACTTGACAATGGCTATTTTGTCAATTTTGATAATGGATCTTGAAATAAATACGAAAAAAAATTAAAATTGATTTTTTTTATAGATATGTTTTTCTACTTATAAAATAATAATGATTCAAATTTCATGTAATTTAATTATCGTTTGATTGAATCGTTGTAAATTGCATAATATTTTGATGTTTTTTTAATGGATTATAAAACTTTGATGAAATTGCATGAAATTTGAATCACCATCAATCTATAAGTTAGAAAACACATCTATAAGTTTTTTTTTTCTATTTTTAAATTTTTTTTGCATACTTATATTAAAATTATCAAGATAAGTCATTGTCAACGATCCCTTCCCTTTACTAATAGACCAATTAAACAATTTTTTTATATTTTGCTCGTTAATGAGTCTTAACTGAAAAGTCGAATATCAGGACTTGGAGGTGTTGTTCTTCTTCCGTAGATGAGAAGAAATCGTTGAAGTGAAACTAAAATGCTTCACTTGTTATGGGACAGAGAAACTTGACACAACTCCATTGTAAACTAGAGTAATAATTTTAATCATTTACTAAAATTACTCTTTTTCCGTAAAAAGAAGCAATAAATCATGTACATTTAAAAAGCTGAGTCCACTAGTTTCACGGCAAAAGAAGTCAACTTTGCATTAGATGTAATTTGGAATATTTTTTTACCAGTGGTTACCAACTGTTTTTAATTAAGATGGGCATCTTCACCTGATTCAAACAAATGCAGCCTAAATCCATAAAAACTTATAATATAAATCAAGTGGCTTGAGCTTGGATATTGATAAGAGTTAATTTTTTTTAAAAAAAAAAAATCCTGCTCTGCACACATTAGTGCAAATGTGCATACAACACGTTGTCATACGTGTAGAGCTGGGCAAATAACTCGTAACTCGCAACTCGCTCGTAACTCGTTCGGATTATAGCTCGTCATAACTCGAGTTAAATCTGACTCGAGTTAAACTGACTCGAGTTGACTAACTCGGATAGTTTTTTATACGAGTACGAGTCAAGTGAAACTCGCTCGGTGACTCGTCAACTCGCTTGGTGACTCGTTAACTCGGATAGTTGATTTAGTGTTTTGCAATTTGCAAACTTGTAATGTTAATCTGTTGCAAACTTATAATGTCACTATGTTAGCATTAGACACTAGCATTACACAAATACTTGATATTTATTAAATTTGAGTCAAAATCGCGAATTATGAGCTGACTCGAGTTAGCACTGAGCTGAGCTCGAGTTCAGGATTTAGCTCGGATGATGTTAGCTATTTGAGTCAATCCAACTCGAGTTACTTATGATATGAGTTCGAGTTGCTATGAACTCGCTCGAACTCGTTCGAATAACAGCCCTACATACGTGGATTAGATAGCATTCGAGTGGCCCGATTTTCACAAAAATAAAAACCTGCCTTTTTCTTAAAATTTTTTCTGCTGTGTTTGACTATGCAAACTGTCTTTATTATTATTATTTGCTTTGTGCTTGTGCTACGAATTTACTATTGATGTATTGTTCGAGGGTATTAAAGTAAAAGGAAGGAATAAGGATACAATAAAAGTAACTGCTGATGAGGCGCTTATGCCGACTGGCCTGAGGATGTTCTCTGAAACATTGCTTAGATTGTCGAGAATGTTTTAAGATGGAAAACATAGGCTGCTTCAGTATATAGTAACATGATCCATGCTTTATTCCCGAATAATTTATTTTTTACCCTTAATCAGATATTTCACTAATAATTCACCAATTTAATATATAATATGTATTTTAGTAAAAAAACGTTTTATTCATGAAAAAATATATTATATAGTATTTTAAATGATATTTTATATTTTTAATATTTTTTTAAATATTTAACATTTAAATATATATTTTATTTATATTATATAAAATCAATTATATCTAGATCTCAAATTTTAATTTCACCGTACATTTTCCTAATTACAAATCTAACACTATGCTTCAGTACAAGTAGTCCTATGTACCGGGTAATTGTAGAGATTACAAAGATTATTCTCTGGAGCACTTCTTCTCTGGAGAAATAATAAAAGTTAATTTGAACGGCTGGAGAAATCAAAACAATTTTAAGTTAATTTATTATTGTTAAAGAAGTTCAAATACGAATTTTGATGCATAAAAAAATTTATTATTGTTAAATCAAAACCGCTGATAATTAATTGAATGGTTCATATGAACAGTGCTCCACTCTCGAGCGCAAAAAAAAAAAGCTCCAATGCCGATTCTGGTATGCACCATCTTTGCAATAAATCGGGCCTTAGTAGATCTTCTGGAAATTTTGGTCTACCTTCCAACGAGGCGGGGTTTATGACCCGGAAAAAATTTCAGATCATTTCTTTCTTTTCTTCATTCAACGTGTAATTTAAGCATCTAGCTATCTCTGACAGAAACATACACCTCTATGACATACTACCAACGCTGGAAAAAGGCAGTACATGAAATAAAGCATGAAAAATGATTAGTATTCCCACCCTTGCATGCAGTTAGTATGGCATTTGCATACAGTTGTTTGATTGAGCCTCTAATTCTACCCAACAGTATGCACAGAAAATATTACAAACTAGTTCACAAAATTTAAATAATGTTATACATTTTCCACCACCTGGGAGACCAGGAAGAAGGCTTCTGCTCAGGAGATAACTTATTATAGAAAGAAAGAACCATTTCGCACAAAAAAATTAAATGATTTACACGAGGGAGGGGGGGGGGATCACAACTAAAATCATCACTTTTTCAAGTATAATTTTAGTTGGTTTTTTCTGCTGCATCTTGTTTGCTCTTTGTCCTCTTCATTTTTTTCTTGAAACGTGATTTGGCCAGCAGGGTCTGAACCGTATTTATGAAATTACCAACTGCCATAATGATGAGCAACAGCCCACAAACAATCGGCTTAAAAAAAAAACATAAAAACAAAACATATAGAAATAAATCAAATAATAAGTAAATCTGTTGTTGCAAGAACTAGTATTTTTATGTTATTCCCATTATGAATTGCCCGTTGACAGTATGAGGTGCTCAAAGATGCTTAGGCATAAATTTGTGTCGACAAAAAAGAAAAAAGAAGAAACATGATGGTAATTCTGAACCTACTGGTACCATGCTTCCTTGAGGATCATTTATGGTATGAGAAGATATGGCATATTTTAACTTCCAACAAAAATAGTAAATAATAAGTTAAATATTAGAACATGCTAGAGATCACATGCCTGCCATTCAGGGACACCACTGGCTAAAGCTGTTCTGAGAAGTAATAACCCAACATATGCCTCAAATCCCTGGAAAAAGGCAATTCGACCATCGTCATTAAATTTCTTTAGTATTTACTTCATAAAATATGTGAGAGAAAGATGAATCACAATCAATTAGACAGAACCCACAAGTTGCAAAGAACATAGTTTACTTTTGATTTTTTTTAAAAGAAGTTCAACAATATTTCTAATGGGGAGGGAGGATCCCTTGACAATGGATTTTTAAAACAATAAGAAAAAATCTTAAAAATAGAAAAAACATTTATAGATATGTTCTTTTATTGTAGATTTATAGTGTTACAAACTTCATGCAATTTCATTATCATTTGATGGTCCATCAAAGACCATCAAAATTTTATACAAATTGCAACGTTTCCAATTTAACGGTCTTTAATGGACCATCAAACGATAATGAAATTGCATGAAACCTATCAACTTTTTTTTTCTATTTTTTAATATTTTTTTTGAATTTATTTAAAAATTCGTTGTCAAGATTATCAAAATAGCCATTGTCAAGGATCCCTCCCCTTTTTTTAATATATTAGAAACAGAAATCTATAACAGTACCTGTAAAAGAAAAAGAAGGGGACAGAGAAGCAACAATTGACCTTCGACACCAGCTGTCTCTCCCCACACCACATCCATTCTCTTTGCCTACATAATACACAATGTGGAAAAAATATATAAATAAATGTGAAAAAATATTTAGACTTAGTTGACAAATAAGGTCTTGAGAGGGCTATTTGGGATATTTTGTTTGCTTATATGTTCATGGTAATATTTTATTTAATCTACTAGAGATTGGATTGGGAGGTTTCAGTACCTTGCCAAGAGCAATTCGGGTGTACAACCTCTGACGCTGATACCTGTTCTGGAGAAGCATCGCAAATCCTTGCATAATGGCCCAGCCTAAAAATAGTTGCACTCCTCTCTGCATTCATTAGAAAAGCTAAATATATGCACAATAAAGTGGCCGTTTACTTAGCAAAAGAAATACTAAACAAACACATACTTGTTTGGTGGCACAATCAGGTTGGCCTTTTATTTCCCATGTCAGGCTCATAAGAGCCATTAGCATTGCACAATAGTGATGGTATATCCACCTGAAGGGAAAGATCTCAATGTTAAAATAATTTGTGAAATGTATAATATTACTCCACTTGAAAGAATGATATAACTAATTCATTTACCAAGGACGAATGTCACTTCCATTTACACTCAAAATGTTCTCTCGCAAAGCTAAGGTTGTGTAAAGAAACAATAGCCAAGCCTTTTCAGAACATTAATGACAAGACCATATTAGCACATCAATATTATTCTATCATAATAAATTTAAAAATAAGAAATTTGCCAAGAAATATGTAGTATACCTGGTATAGCTGAACAGGCAAGGCTGGCATGCAACCATCCCAAACCCAAGCTCTCAGTAGAAGAATTAATGATGGAAATAGAAGAAATAAAAATGCTGTTCTATCCTACAGAAACAGATCAGTTGACAACACTTCGGTAAATAATTAAAAAGTGTAGGAATTTAATCTTCTAATAAAATACAAACCAACTAGTACCACACAGAAGTTTTTACTAAAAGCAGCCCGTAATAACATGCTCACTAATATATGTCAATTAACAATCAAACAAATTAAAATGAGTCATTTCTGGAAATAGTGTCCATTTCGACCAATATTTACCCTCCAGGAAACTAGGAAAAGCTAAAGAACTGCAAGAGACCCTGCCATACTAAGGATTTCTATTGGCTCGTATCTCAGCGCATAGAAGCTGTAAAATACAGGTGATCATTATCATTTATCAACTTTTGCATGATCGTAAATAATCACAGAAGACAAAAGAGGAAAGAATGAATAGAACATACTTTGTAGCTATTGTATTCTTCCTTCACTTTAAGTTGGACCTCCTTGCGTGTAGCACGCACATTGATGGGCCCGAGAAACATCTTCAGAAATCGGCCTTAAAACCCAGAAAGTACAGAAAAAGAAGTAAATACATAAGTTCATTGAACATGATAAAAAAAAACACTACAAAAAACATGAACAAGTAAAACAATATTGACCATGTGCTTTGTTTGGAAGAAGTGCTGCTGCATCTCCATCAGTAAGAATACACCTAGCACGGTACAGTTCCTCCTCTATCTGATTAATCAAATGGGAAGAGGCAGAGAGAGTGAAATTCACTTTTCATATGTCAGGACATTTTTGTCTTCAAAATGGTATGGACTGTATGGTATGCCAATAGTGTACAATTTTCTAACAATTAAAGTAAAATGAATTCCAAGTCATCCCTATTGATAGGGCCCAGGCCCGTCAGGATTTTCACCATGGATACTAGAAGGAGACAGCAAGTACAGAACGCTAACCGCAAGGTTGGTCTCCTGTCCTGACATGTTGTTCCCAGCCTCTAGGGCAGGCCTATAAATAAAGACCCAAGGCATATGGAGAAGGGATTCACAACCTAGCTTACACACACTTACACCAGACAAAAGGCCTAGTGGTCCTCGATATACTATACCTATACTGAGCACCACACATCACCTATCAAGGTTGTTATCAATATTGTTTTAAGCTGCTCCACTTGGATCTCAATTTGGTACTGATTTAATTTTGTGGTTTATAAACTATTTGCATGCAATTTTAAATGTAAATATAGTGTATTATGGTGGATCAGTCTTATGTGTGTGTGCATGTAACAAAAATGACTAGTAGATTACCAACTAATTACACAATTATCATATATACTACCATGCAGAATGTGGAAATCAGGTGAATTAGTTGCAGCATGAGCAAGTAGAGCAAGTACAAAAAATATTTTTTTTTTGAATTTTCTGAGGAGTTAGAACCATTAGTTATTTTTATATAACAAAGAATAACCAACCCTGGAGTTGCATGTCATGACGTGAAAACAATTCATTAATGCAGTGATTAATTCTCTCCAGAATTGCATGGTTCCATTTTCAATGGACTAAGGAGAAGATTGCAAGCAATAAACGCTAAGTTGAGGATGTGACAAAAAGGTGGGGACAGAATGACAGATTGTAACATGACATAATGGATTTAGCTCGTAAGATCCAGAACTTTATAAACTAACCCCAATCCCCAATAATTAGCACTTTCAAACCTTCGCGAATAAATCAGTAATCCTTACAATAAACAAAATAAATAAACACCTTTTCTTTGAGTTTTGGATCAACGCTGCGATTTTTCTTAGAAACCGATTCGAGGCGCTTGAGATCGGAATCTACGGCAAGAGCGCGCTGGCGGAGCGACTGCTCGTCGGCCCATGTGCGCGACATGAGCGCCGCCGCGGCGTCCTGGAGCTCGCGCGCTTGCTCAGCAGCCCGTACAGACTCCTCTAATAACGAATCTCCAGTGGAGCTAGCATTCGTGGAATCCCCCATTTCTGTACTTCCCTCTTGCTCCTCTCTTTGTATACGGAAAGAGAAGGAGAACTATGTGGGTTTTCGTGTTGAGTTTTTCTCCAAGGTTTCTGCCTTTCTTTTACTCCGTTTTATTCCTTCCTTATTTATTTATTTATTTATTTATTAAGGAGGAGAAGAGGCGTACGGGCGAGATGATGTGAGAGATGGACGACACAAAAAGGTCTTGCCTGCGGCAGGAAATAGCATTCCTGATTTCATGTGAAAAATATAACAGGTCTCTTTGAAAGTGTCAATATCCTTTTGGCAAAGACGTGGACCACTCGGTACATGGAAATTTTCAGAGTTCAAGAGATAGAATCATGCGCCGATTGAGTAGGGGAGATCGTCCGAGGGTTTACTAGAATCATGCTCCTCCGTTATCTCCGACTCCGACCATTTTATTTTGCACTCTCACATATTAAGTTGATAGTATTTTATTTCCAAATATAAATGTTTTCCTCAAGAGGGTAAAGTCCAATGTGATTTTTTTCTTTACAAAGATGAATGATAATTACCTTATGAACATAGCGTACCCCCACATTTTAGACGCATTAATATTTCTATCAAAATGTTTGTATTTCTATCAAACTTATATATTTAATTATTCATTCATTTTTTTGATTGGGAAGTGGAGACTTTTAAAGACTTCAAGGAAAAACGAAAGGAATCTTTTATACTGAACTACTACATTTTTTTTATTTTTAGAAAAATCAATATTTTTAGAAGGAACCGAATTTTTTATCTTGGTCTTTTTAATTTTTTTTTACAAACATAACAAAAAAATAAAATAAATTTCTCTTAATGATCAAATTAAATCTCAGTCCCTTCATTTTTATATTTTTTAATAAATTATATATATATATATATATAATTTTGATAAATTATTGTTTATTTTTTTAAGTTATACTATTATACATTGGTTAACTAAAAAATAATTATGTATCCATTAACACTTTAATTAAGTATATCTATCATATTTCACAAGATTAACTCAGAAATTGAATAAGAAAAATAAATATTTTTAAAGTGATTTATTAAAAAAATATTTCTATTTATTTCATATTTTCAAATCCATATAATTGAGATCTAATACAATAAGAAATTGAAGAAGAAAATAAATATTTTCAGAAAAAGTTTCAAAACATATATTTTTCAAAGTTAAAGTGTTAATGAATATAAAATATATTTTTTGTGAACCAATGTATAATAGTACAAATTTAAAAATTAAACAATAATTTAGCATAAACATTTATATATATCATACAAAATTTCTAAAAAAATTGGAGTGACGAGATAAAAGTTCGATCCCTAAGAAGAATTTTTTTTGTTCTGTTTGTAAAATAAAAATGAAGGGATTGAGATAAAATTCGGTCACATCTAATCAGTCGGAAAAAATTGCATTCTAAATCCCGATAAAAAAATTTAAAATAAAAAAAATAGAAATTACTAGTTATCGACGCTTTTGTTTTCATAGTTGCGACTTGCGTGGCTTGTCCGATTCGTATGCACTTCTGCTTAAATGCATTATTTTATTGGAAAGATACACAACTCTATTGTCGTTCCATCACAGAATTAGAACCTGGATATTTTATCATTGTTTGAAATTTGATTCGTTAAATATTGACTGTTTGATTTGATTAAGTAAATAGTTGAAATTTATTAGGTGAACAAATTCCACAATTCATATCAAAATAACAGAATCAAAAAAAAAAAAACTATGTCGCTCGTCTGATCTTATTCTTGCGTTAGATAAATAAATATATTATTGTCACTTGCTTGAATTAAAATTACTAGAATATCTTATTTAAAAAACTATATATTTTTTCGTTCAATCTTATTATTGGAATTAAATATATTATTGAATTAAATATATTTGTCGTGATCATATCTCTTTTGTGCATTCAAAGTGCATATTTTTTAATTATGTTCCGTACTAGATGAAACAATATAAAAAATCAATCGTGCATATTAATAACAATTCAGACCTTTTAGATTAGAATTGAAGCTTCAATTAAAGTCATATAGCACACTAAAAATACAAATATTATTTTTTAAAATAAATTGAAAGAAAAATTGAAGCTTCAATTGAAGTCATAAGGAATTCTAAAAGTACACATATTATTTTTTTATAATAAATTGAAAGAATAGTTTTTGAGTTTTAACAAGCTCATCTTCTATTTATTTGGCCCCATTATACAGCGGCTGTGCGCATGGAAGATCATTCATATTCACTTTCAATTAAACGCATGTGATCTCGCACAATTACTATTCACTAACGAGTAACGACGACCAACTTTGTGCCAAGTTAAAGTCATCGAAGCACCGACAGCACGTGATCACGCATAATTATGGCCACAAACAATCAATTGTCTAGGTATAATTTTATATTTTCCTTGTCATGTCAGGATGTAGGAAAAGGGTAAAATAATGTAAAATAAAATAAAGCGAAATAGGATGCTTTGATTATGTCGGATCTCGGATATTTTCCGAGAGGTACAAATAACTAAATAATAAGAACCACTCAAAAAAAAAGCTAGCAGGATATGAATAATTTATTTGTTATTTAATGTTGGGTACAAATGGAATGTTAGGAATCTCCGAACAAAATGACATTTATTGGCACTTCTACCACCGTTTTGTTTTAATTAATTTCAAATTCTTTCATCCTTCATACTAGACCATATGTTGTCATTTCATAGTTCTAGAATTTATTATTCTGTATTGATAGTTTGACATTTCATAAAACCCAAATAAATTACAAAATTTAAGTTAACACTTCGCCCAACCACAAATTTTTGGGCGAAATTTTTGACACACCACTTAGCCACCCTAAATTAAAAATATGCAAAAAATCATCAACTATTATTATTTTTTAACTGAGAAACCTAATTTCAATATATTAAAGTTCCATTGAATGAAGGAATAAATCAAAATTCTGTCACCTTCGGAGTACCGACACTCAAAACAAGCAGACAATATCTCGGTTATTTTCACCTAATAGAGAAGATTACATAATATCAAATGATGTCAGCATCAGAAATCAGAATTTTCGGTTAGTTACTCATTCTATGTTTAGTTAGATTTCTATGGTCCAGTGTTAGCCTTGTGCATTAATTATTAGTTTATAGCGTAACATTCAAAGCCCCACTAAAACCCTGTATATAAACGGAATGCTACAATGTCCATTAGTGTACAGTATACAAAAGGGATAAATTTAATCAGAGTAATAATTTGCTACGCAGTAAGCAATTAATTCATTGCTATAGCCTGATGACTGAGAAAGGAACATGCCAAATGGAGATTGATAATTTTCCTGGAATAAATTTAACTTACAAAAAGTACATCTATAGTGTACATGGCCCTTTGCAGAATGCCTTTTTGTCCCAATTTGGTCCAATTGCACAAATTGTTATAACTTTGAGGAATCTGAAATTACACTTGAACTACACTTTATTGAACATATGTCAATTACTAGTTGAGGTCTAGTTGTAATTAGACGTAATGCCAACAATGTGATAAGTAGCTATGAGAAAGGAGAGAAAAAGATCAGTGAGAATATATATGCATTTATAAACTAACCAACACAACA
This sequence comes from Schoenoplectus tabernaemontani, assembly GCA_037127355.1. Classification (NCBI taxonomy): domain Eukaryota; kingdom Viridiplantae; phylum Streptophyta; class Magnoliopsida; order Poales; family Cyperaceae; genus Schoenoplectus; species Schoenoplectus tabernaemontani. Next base: position 10,483,025 of record CM073746.1, read on the forward strand.
TTACTGTAACTAGTTTCATGGATGAGAACTAAAATCGACGGGTACAAGCATGCAAAAAATGTGCCAAACAAAGCAATATTTTCTCACACATAACAAAAGAATAATGAAACAATGACTTGAGGCATATCACCAAAAAATTGTAAAGGATTCAGTGTGTATAACCGACAAAATACTAGGTTACAATGTATTTTTTCTTTTATTGCTGTTTAGGCTGGCCTGTCCAGTAGGTCTTCACTGCCACGAGAATCTTTTCTGGGTTAAACGGGCCGGATTCATGATCCATTAGCCGAATCTGCCATCTCATGCCATTTGTTATGGACTGTATCTTAATCAACACTTCGACACTGTCTTGGAATATAACTGCGCCTTCTGGCCTCAGTATTCTATCCATCTTCAAGGGTCTGTTTGGCAAATTAAGGAATAATTTTGGAAGAGTGATAATTTTGGAAGAGTGATAGAATAGTATTTTTTTTGGAAGAGTGATAGAAGAGTGGTATTCTTGACTATTCGGAAGAGCGAAAATATTGTTTGGCAGTTGTTACTTAGAATAGTTAAAATATTAATAATAATAATGATGATGATAATAATAATAGTAAAATAATAATCATAATAGTAAGATAATAATAATAATAATAATAATAAAGTGATAAAAAATAATCATAATAAATAATAATATTATAATATAATATAATAAAAATATAAACATAATCATAATATAGTAATATAATAATAAAAAATTATAATTACAATCATAATTATAATATAATAATAATAAGTAATAATAATTTTAATAATGTAATTATAATATAATAATCATAATCATAATCATAATCACGAAAATAATATTATTATAGTCATAATCATAATCATAATAATATAATAATATAAAATATAATCATAATCATAAAAATAATTATAATAATATAATAATAAATTAATCATAAATATAATCAACATATAATAATATAATACAACATAATAAAATAATAATAAAGTAATAAAAATAATCATAATAAATAATAATATTATAATAGTAATATAATAAAAATATAAACATAATCATAATATAGTAATATAATAATAATAAATTATAATTAAAATCATAATTATAATAATAATAAGTAATCATAATCATAATATAATATAATCATAATCATAAAAATAATTATAAATAATTATAATTATAATAATATAATAATAAATTAATCATAACTATAATCAACATATAATAATATAATACAACATAATAAAATAATAATAAAGTAATAAAAATAATCATAATAAATAATAATATTATAATAGTAATATAATAAAAATATAAACATAATCATAATATAGTAATATAATAATAAAAAATTATAATTAAAATCATAATTATAATAATAATAAGTAATCATAATCATAATATAATATAATCATAATCATAAAATAATTATAAATAATTATAATTATAATAATATAATAATAAATTAATCATAACTATAATCAACATATAATAATATAATACAACATAATAAAATAATAATAAAGTAATAAAAATAATCATAATAAATAATAATATTATAATAGTAATATAATAAAAATATAAACATAATCATAATATAGTAATATAATAATAAAAAAATATAATTACAATCATAATTATAATAATATAATAATAATAAGTAATCATAATTTTAATAATATAATCATAATCATGATAATAATAAATATAGTCATAATCATAATAATATAACCATAATCATAATCATAATAATATAATAATAAAAATATAATCATAATCATAAAAATAATTATAAATAATTATAATTATAATAATATAATAATAAAATAATTATATTTATATTCATAATATAATAATATAATATTAAAATTATATTTTAATAATAATAATAAATAATATAATAATACTAATGGTAACGATAATATAATAACAATAATGATAATAATAATTTAATAATAATAATAATAATATGATAATAATAATAATAAATAATAATCATAATATTAATATAATCATAAATTATAATCATAAATATAATATAATAATATAATAATACTAAATCTTAATCATAATCATAAAATAATAATATAATATAATATAATCAAACAATAATCGCTATTCCGACGAGAGCTAATCCGGTATTCCACCTATAAGTTGGTATACCGGATTAGTACTATTCCGCACTCTTCTACTTAGTCTAATATTCGTTTGGCAAATTAATTCATCGGAATAACTATTTTATTCTAACTTTTTGCTATTCCATTGAGTGCCAAACACTCCCTTCAACAGAATATAGGTTATATCACACATGAAAAATCAGAGACTATCAGCTACAGTCCTGTTATTTTTAACAGCGATCTGGAAACTATTTCTTTCCTCTCTTTTTCTTAGTTCTTTTGTGGTGAAGTCAAGGACAAGTTGAGGAACTAAGGATACCAGAAAAAAAATGAGGAAATGATTTTGTTAAGATCTTGAGGAATGTACACACATATAGAAATTTATAAAGAGAATAGAACTGATAAAACTCAAAAACTTATCAACTACTGGTACAGTGCCAGCCACTTCTCATTTTTTCCCCTCCATTTCTGGAAAATATTTTAGGGTTCAACTGAGCTGTTAGGGAGATCAAGGCTCAAAGTTAATATCAGTATATGTAGCAGGCTATGTTCTGTACGAATCAGGTATGCACCAGTCAGGTTCAATAGTTATCTGTACCAATTATCGACAACATCTGAAAAAGAAAAAGCATAATTTTCACAGTAAAGCTAATTGTAGATTTTATTTACCTATCCTGATAGCTGCTGTAGACATTATCAGCATGTATAAGGTCATATGTCCTAGGATATGTCGAAAATGCCTCGCACAAGTCATGGTATGTTCCTATAAATCCCCTCTCATAGATAAATCCGAGTGTGTCTCTGTCTATACCTGTGGGGACCACATTCATGACCCAAACATGGTATTGTACCATCGCAGCCGCAAAGGACCCAAGTCCAGCATTCATGTCCATGATGTTACGAAAACGCCCTCTGGCCAGAGGTGGGATCAGCTTCTTGTAGTAGTTGACCCAGTCAGCCCATAGTTTGGTGTCCTCTAGGAACTTCTTAGGAGTGATTCCTTTGACAGACCCGATGCGTATCCTCAGTGGGACTGAGATAGTGCGTTTGGGCCACTTCTCAAGGCCCCTCCTGCAGTATCAGTTTGGTTGTTCACCTCAGGTAGGGGAGTGATGCAAGTATCCATTTTCTTGTACCTACATGTGGTATAAGAAATACACAGTTATCAGGTCAACCTCTCGTAAGAAGGCTTCCTCTCCTCCTGGGCCAAAATAAGTCAAACTCTTCACAGCTATTTTTGTGTTGTCAGGAAGAACCCCCTTCTATACTTTGCCAAAGCCTCTCTGGCCTAAAATATTTTTCTCACTGAAATTGTCAGTTGCAAGCTGGAGTTCACGCCATGTTAGGAAGGCTCTTGTGGTTGAAAACCTCTGTGTAACAGACTAACAGTCAGCTTAAGTTATGATTTGTTCGCCTCCCCTTGCCTGACTGGATCAGTGTTAATGTAACGATACAGTTGTAGTGCTCCTCCAAGAAACCAATAAGAAAGATGTGGGACCAAAACCAACCTTAATATCATACATTATAGGAAGCATCAGAAATCTATGTGGGTGTATTGTATGACAGTACATGATATGGTACCATCAAGCAGGGGTGAAGCCAGTATATGGCCGAGGGGCCAACTGACGGACCCGGATCCACTGTCGCGCGGCACGGTGCACGGCGGGCAGAAGACGTGGTCCGTTCGATCACTTCGAGATTCGTGCTAATACTTTAATATTCGAGTTAGCACGAATCTCGAAGTGATCGAACGGACCACGTTCTGCGCCGCACCGTGCCGCGCGACAGCAGATCTGGTTCCGCCAACTGACCCCCTCCTCTGTGAAATTTCCAAAAAATATGCTTGAATTTCCAAATATTTATGATAATTTACCCTATCCTGCAAAATATTTTTCAATAATATGTCTCTAGAACTATACTTCTACTATAATAATTGTAAAATTATACTTAACTTTAAGATAATTATAATATTATGCTTGTTCTAAAAAAATTGCCGCCCCCTAATTTGTAACCTGGCTCCTCCCCTACCATCAAGAACAAAGGATCAGGCTTCCCCAGTTATGGACTACTGCCTTTAGATAAAACTAAGCTGTAAAAACTTGGCTAACCACCATTGAGGTTCTTTGTAGGGATTCAACATATTTAGTCGCTTATATTATTAGGTCTGTGATGCTACACATTGTACAGAGCAGAAATAAACTCTTCTATAATACAGGTGATAGCATAATACCATGCTGAGTCAGGTTCGTTGGTGCTGCAAATAGGCGGGTTCTCGTTAGAGGTGGTAGAATCTGATCCGATCCGAGAAATTCGTCTGACATGTTCGGATTTGAATCCGATTCGATCTAATTTTTTTAAAAAGTCAAATTGATCCGATCCAACTCGAACCTGACCTGACCCGAGATCAAATGATCTTCAAGCCAATCGAAATCTATCAAAATCTGAAAGAACACAACATATAAATTGACCTGACCCGATTCTGATCTGTCCCGATTTCTTTCAGAAGATCAAACTGACTCAAACCGTCTGATCTGAACCCGAACCCGACCCGACCCGCCCAATTGCAACCTCTAATTCTTGTAGAGTTTACGATTTTTAATGCACTTAGGTCTTGTTCGGACCTTTTCGCGAGTCGCGTTGACGTGGGAAATAAAAAATTCAGTTCAACTAAATTTTATTTTTCCCACGCACACAGTAACTTCAGTTCAAAACTTATTTCTATTTTTACTCATGGGCTCACTCCAAACCAGGGGCGGACCCAGTAGTATCCAGGGGGGGGGGGCCCCCTGGATTTTGAAAAATAGTGTTTTTCGGTAATGCTTTCGGCACGTGCCCCCCCTGGAAATTTTTTTTGCCCCCCCCTGAATTGTCTGATTATTTTTATTGAGAAAAAAATATTTAATACCGTGCATAATGAAATAATTATGCAAAGATATCAAAATATAAAGTTCCTTAGTCGAAAATTTTCTTCATCAACTTGATTATCTATTACTTTGAGCTTTATTTTATTGTTATTTTAATATATAAAATGTTATTATTTAATAAAAAATTTATTAATTAAGTATATATATTAAATTATTAATTTTTTTTATTTAGTATCCGATTAGTTAATGGATTTGAACCCGATAAACCATTACAATCCGATAATTGCCCCCCCCTAATCAAAATTCTAGATCCGCCACTGCTCCAAACATGCTCTTAGTGTGATTGATGGGCTTCTGCCAGATGGCAAGATCTCCTTCTTCGACCACCTTGTTCCTGCATAGTCGGGCTGCAAGATCCTCCATTTCATCTTGTTCTTCTTTCAAACCCTCTTGAGATTTTAGTAATAATATGATTTATTAAATTAATATTATTAAAAATAAAGTGAGAAACGCATAGTCGGGCTGCAAGATCCTCCATTTCATATCGTATTGTTTGCACTGCCATTCGTATATTTGAAATTTTGTTCTTATTTTTCAATATTAATTTAATAATACTTATTAATAATAAAAAAACCCTCTTCTGTTCTCTCCCAACCACTATAGTGTTGTTTCCACCTGATTGGGAGTCCCGACGGGATCCAATACCCATCAGGCCTCAGAACACGATCAACTTCTATTAAATACAACCCATCTGTAACAAATAGAATTAATATAATAAATTGCACCCAAAAGATATTATGAAATTGAGCATAACCTTGAAAGAAATCATCTACGCACCTATATTATTCCTTGTGTAAATACTAATGTTGGCTGGAACTTTCTAGATTTTACGCAAGTTCAGTTTTTAGTAATTTTGTTTAAGTATATTAAAATTTAAAAGTGAACTTTGAAATTGCAATTCTTCTATATATTCTATTTTTTTTTTGGCACAGCCAGAAAAAGCTTACCATATTTATTCCAAGGGATTAAGCATCTTAAGCAGTGCGCCATATCAAAGGCCCGAGCTGGGTAAGGTATCCTATTTGTTGCAATGATGCCAATCATGGCTGGTACACCTCGTTCCAATGCAAATTGTACCTGTGCCTCATGTGAATCTCTTGGTGCAAACGACATTGTCAGAATATCTCTCTTCAGCAGATATGCTCCCTATCTTGCAACCTATAACAAAAGGAAGATTAATTCTGTAGTTTAACTGCTGGAGCACAGCAGAGTACAGATATGCTGTTACCAGACACATAATATACAGTTCAGAGGGTATCGGTTGACAATCAGTTATTTTAACAACTTTAATAATGAATTTCTAAATAAATATATAAAATTATAAAAATAGAGAAAATTTTATTGATGTGTTTTTCTACTTATGGATTGAGAGTCATTCAATTTCATTATCGTTTGATAGTTCATTAAAGACTGTCAAATTTTAATGCAATTTGTAACGGTTTCAATTTAACGGTTTTTGTTAAACTATCAAACGATAATGGAATTGAATGAAATTTGAATGACTCTCAATTCATAAGTAGAAAAACACATCTATAATTTTTTTTTCATATTTAAAATTCTTTTTGTATTTATTTAGAGGTCCATTGTCAAAATTGTCAAAATAACTCATTGTCAATTGATCCCCTCTCTATACAGTTATGCTATACTAGAATTGTAGAGCCAAGGCATCGGCACTATAGTGATTCAAAAATTCAAGTGATTTAAAAATCTTCTAAGTCAAACTGTTTCTTGTATGCTGTTGAAAATATCACAAATTCAGCTTCCATTATAGATAAGGATATACAATTCTGTTTCTTACTACTTCAAAAGATTAGTCCATTATTAAGTAAGAAAACATAATCAGAGGTAGATTTTCTTTCATCTAAATCTCATCCCCAGTCAGCATCTACATAACCCATGAGTTGTAGATTTTCTCCTTGAAAATATAATGAATAATATGTAGTATCTTTTAGATATCTAAGTATTTTTTTTACTGTTTTCCAATGGGACTGTCCTGGATTAGCTTGATATCTACTCATCATTCCAACAACGAAACTGATATCCGGTCTAGTACACATCATAACATACATGAGACTGCCAACAGCACTTAAGTAAGGAACTTTTTCCATTTGTGTTTTTTCATCTAGAGTCTTTGGACACATTCTTAAGCTAAGACATTCGTCTTTTACTATAGGAATATCAATGAATTTACAGTCTCGCATATGAAACTTTTCAAATATTTTTCTAATGTAATACTCTTGTGATAGGGCTAATATTTTCTTGGAACGATCTCTTTCAATCTTCACTCCAAAAATATGTATTGCTTCTCTCATATCTTTCATATCAAAATTGGAGGATAATCATTTTTTGATAGTTTGCACATACTCTTTATTGTTACTAGCCAACAGTATGTCATTCACATAAGTGATAGTATCACAAATTTATCTTTGGATCTCTTAACGTACACACAGTGGTCTTCATCAATCATTTTAAAATCGAATGATATGATTGCTTGATGAAACCAAATGTACCATTGTCTGGAAGATTATTTGAGACCATAAATAGATCTTAATAATTTATACACTTTATGTTCTTGACCTTCAACAACAAAACTGGCAGTTTGTTCCATATATATCTCTTCTTCCAAATCGCCATTTATAAACGCAGTTTTGACATCCATTTGATGTAACTCCAAATCTAAACTGACAACAATAGCTAGTATCAATTATAAAGAAGTAAATCTCACAACAGGAGAGAAAATCTCTTCATAGTCTATCTCTTCTTGTTGTGTATACCCCTTAACAACAAGACGTGTCTTATACCTGTCAATTGAGCTGTCAGCTAGACGCTTAATTGAGAACTCATTTGTTCCTAATTGCCTTACGTCCTTCTGAAAGATCAACTAATTCCCTAATATTATTTGATCTCATTGACTCTATTTTTCTTCCATTGCTTTCATCCATTTTTCTTTAGCGGGACAAGTAAGAGCCTCTCAAATATTTTTTGGCTTTTCTTCATCTTGTATGACAATCATGTAAGATTCGTCTTCAATTGAAAAATAATGTTTAGAAACTCTAGCACGATTGTTATGTTTAATTTGTGATTGTCCTGAGCTTAGCTCGGCATCAACTGCTAATTTTATTCCGCTTGGATGAGATAATGTTGGAGGTTCAAGAATATACACTAAACGATTTACAACAGTCAAATTATTTTGTTCATCTATCTCATTAGAGAAAAGTCCTGAACTATCTCACCCTTTCTTGAAAATTCATTTTCTAAGAAAATAACATCTCGTGACTCAAATTCGGTTACACTCCTACTTGATTGTTCACTAATGAACACATTGCCTTTAAAATATTCAGAGTATCATATAAATATATTTTTTTTACCTTGTGGGCCTAATTTACCATGTTGATGAGATATATCATGAACAAAAGCAGTGCATCCCCAAGGTCTTAGATTACTAAGATCTGATTTTCTATTATTGCAAAATTTGTAAGGAGTAGAAGAAACAGATTTAGAGAGTACACAATTTAGAATATAGACAACAATCAACAATGCATCACCCCAAAAAGTGATTAGCAGATTTGCTTGAACCATCATTGACCTAACCATTTCCAAAATAGTTCGATTTCTCCTTTCAGCTACTCCATTTTGCCATGGAGTATATGGTATGGTTAATTACCTAAGTATTCTTTTTTCTTCGCACATTTATTTGAATTCATCAGATAAATATTCGCGACCGTGATCCGTTCTTAAGGCCTTAACCTTTATGTCTAATTGATTTTCAACCAAGATAATAAACTTCTTAAAGCATGCAAGAACTTCAGTTTTATGAGATATCAAATAGACATGACCGTATCGCGTATAATCATCAATGAAAGTGATAAAAATATTTACCTTCATGTCGTTCTCTCACATTCATTGGTCCATAAATGTCTAAATTAATTAATTACAATGAAAATTCAAATCTGGTTCCTGTTCCGAATGGTTTTCTTGTCATTTTTTTCTTTTAAATAATTTTCACATGTTGGTAGACTAACACGTTCAAAATGGCCTAATAAACCTTCTTTGGCTAATCTATCCATCATTTGTTGTCCAATATGACCTAATCTCATATGTCATACATTCACATCAATATTATCATTAGTATGTGAAATTAAAGAAAAATGAGTATTATAAGAAATCATTATATTAACAACATCTAAAATAATAAAATCATTCGATACATATCCATAACCATAACATACATCATCCAGATACAATTTAATACTAGTATCAACACATATTCAAAGAAAATCCAAATCTAAGAAGAACAACAACAAATATAAGATTTCGTCAAATTTTAAGTGCAAAGAAAACATCATGTAAGAGAAGAGTTCGACCATCACACATATCCACCTTGCATGTGCCTATACCCTTAACCGGTACACAAGAGTTATTTCCTTAATAAAGCCATTTTGATCCTTGAGGAATTCGACGAAAATCCACAAATAAGTCACGATCTTTGGCTACATGGTCTGTTACTCCTAAGTCTACAGTCCACAAAGGATAATAATCAATCATAAAAATAAAAATGGAAACATATGAAAAATATGAAACTTTTTCTATTATTTGTATCTTATGGGGCTCATTGCATTCATGATCATAGTAACCATTCTTATCACAATTGAAACACTTGATTTTGACCTTGTTATGCCTCTTAGAACTGTTCTGAGAAGTCTTTCCCTTGTCACAATACTATCCCTTATATTTTTTTTTCTTGCTTGCTTTTTCCCTTGTCATCATTTGACTTACGTTTCTGACCTTGATCTCCATGAGAACTTGAACCGATCAAATGCACAGTAATTTCAGTTTCCTGAGGTTTTGATGCCTCAATACGATCTTCCTCAAGTTCCAAATGCCTGACAGCATTGTTGAGAGTTTTAATACTCTCGTTTTGAGTTAAATTCACCTTCAGGTGCACCCATGTATGAGGAAGTGAACGAATCACTGCTTGAACCTGTTGTTCATTAGTTAAAAATATGGCTAGCATCCTTCAACTCACTAATCATATTTGACATCTCCCTGAGATGTTGACGCATGTTGTGATTATGACGCTTCTTGTAAGCGTCAAACTTGATGGTGAGTTGTTTCAGTTTGGTAACTGAAGTTTCACCGAACTTCTGATTCAAAGCAAGCCATATTTCTTTGGCAACCTCATATTACCTAAACTCACGCATCACATCATTTTCCATACCACTCAACAATGTAATGCGAGTAATGAAGTTCTTTTTTTTTCATGATTCAAACGCAACACTGTCACTAATGTGCTTGGGAGTGTTGTACCTTTCTCTCGTTTAGTTAAAATATGACTCGGGACCGTAAGAACCTCTTGTTCACCATTCAGTTGTTCACCCTTATTAAGTTCTGCCACAATATTCCTAGATGCAGATGTAATTTTGCTAAGAAATTTAAAAATTAAACTAAGTTAGGACATCACACAATTTTGATGGCTTAATATAAATTATTTAATACTTAGCATAACACATATAGTTTTGTAACAAACTCGAAATAATTTAATAATAATAATAATAATAATAATATTTATAGATTAAAATCGATGATCACCAAGTTTCACAATCATCTTTTAATTCTATAAATTTTATTAATATTAATTATTATACTGTACAAAACTCCCATAAAAATGATAAAAATAACAAATATATAAATAATATCTTAATTTATAAAATTCGGATTTAAAAAAAAATCAAACTAAAAAAAATCGGAACTCAAAATAAAAATTCAGATTTAAAAAAAAATAATATAGAAAAAATTTCGAATTTAATAGATGTATATATATAAAGGAATCACTACTCTAACACAAGTTGAAGTGTGGTGTAGTGATAAGACCATTCTTACTCTAGAGGTTATTGGTTTAACCCCAAGTTTTGGAATTTGGGCCAAAAATTAGTTATTTCAACGATTATGATTTATCTGGATTATAAAATTATCCAACCCAGTTGTACAAGATCCAGGATAAAAAGGTACGTTATTTTCTTTTCACTATGTTGCTATACATATCCAAAAAAATACACTTATAAAATCTCCAAAATAGTGAATTTAAAAAATATCTTACAATAACTAAGATTCCACTGTAAAATTTTCAGATTTATATAAAAAATTACGATTCAAATCTGAAATTTATATTTATTTAGTTCTCGAATGAAAAAAGAGAAAAATAATAATTTATATAAAAATTATAAATTATTCTTATGTAAAAACTGATTTTATATATGCATAAAATTCACTAAAATAATGATTTAATAAACCAGAATACATGCTATAAAAGATCTGATACAAATATAATATTTAACGGATAAAACTTACAAGTTGCTCCGTTAATCTTCGTACGGAAGCAGTTCTGATGAATGCAACAGTATCACTGGTTCTACAAGCAATCATGAGCCGAAGTCGGAAGCCTTGTGTTTTCCACGACCTAAATTCTTCAAGCCTTAACAGAGTATTTTTTTCTCTCTTTCTCTCTCGATAATAGTGACATATTCTTTTTCTTTTCTTTCTGATAAGTGTGAGAGAGAGTAGACTGGTGTAAATTTATAAGCCAACACATTTGCTTAATACTCTCATTCAACGCAACCCTCCAGTGCACATGTTCAATGCAGCCCTCCGTTGCATCTTTATGTCTTATAACGGGTTGGGTTTGGATTCAGATTTTCCATAACGGACATACTGATAATTAAAGCCAACAAAAATAAAAAAGTTAATAGATTATATTCAATTTATAAATTGATTGTGTTTCATAAAACAATTTATAATTTTATATATAGCAATAGACAATGGATATCGCATGAAACTTACAGTTGTTTAAATTTAATAATATTTAGAGAAATATCAAATGATATCTAAATTATATGACATTTAGAACACAATCAATCATATCAAAATGATATTTAAATTATATAAAATTTAAATCACGATCAAACCATAAGTTAATTAAATGTCTATAAACTTTTAATTTTTTTTTTAAAAAAAAAAGCATTGTCGAAGATTGTTAAAAATACCGCAACTTTACTTGTAAGTATCAAAGAATATTTATACTTGTAAATAATGTTTATATATTGAGGTAAGGGGAGGGATACTTGACAATGGCTATTTTAACAATCTGGACAATGAAATTTTAAATAAATTAAAAAACTTAAAAAATAGAAAAAAATATAGATGTATTTTATTTTACTTATAGATCATTATTATTTTATAGTTCATCAGAGAATTTTCAATTAAAACGTTGCAAAAAAAATTATTTTCCAAAAAACAAATGAGATGTATATAATTTATACATTTAAAATTATATATTTTTGATGTACAATAGAGAACTCCGGAAGATCAAGATGATTACAAAAATATAACTGTTCAAAGTTAGAAAAGGGAAAGAAACTGTAATTACCTAACAAAAAAAAAAGCATTCCTTTCTTTACTCTCGAATCTAGATACGGGCGACACGAAAGAGCAAAGAATATTAGTCAAATGGCTGAAGATCTGACAAGACGACAAAGCTGGACGAATTAAGTAGAAGATTCCTATGTAACGACATATTAATAACCTCTGTGTGCATGTCTTGAATTGTACTCGGTACTCCTCATCTTCATTGAGCACAACTTGAATTTGTTTATGTACTCTAATTAGGATCAGATCTAATGCAAAACTCATCTTAGGCCCAAAATTCTTATCACAATTTTTTTATAGATAAATAAATCATGCCTCACACTGTGGTATGTGCACCATAACACTGCTCAGCAGAACATATTAAACGATACAAGTATGTAAATATCATGTGTCCAAAATAGTAGGAATTAATACCAACAAATTTGATATTAAATAATGTCAATAAAATTAAAATCAAATAATTATTTTTAAACTTTAAAGAAAACTGGTTGATTGAATATATTGTACATATTATATGTTACTTATATAAAGTCAGATAGTTTGAATTTTATTTCGATATGCACCAAGAACTAGTAAAATCAATGGTTGATGACACTGACGATAAAATCTTCTGTTTTGATGACTCTTGAAAATTTGAAACACGCTCAAAATCTTACAATATCTTATGTAATTAAGATAATATAACACGTATTTAACGTTTGAAATATGTTAATTTAAACACAAAATCTAAGATTAATACAACTGTTTATTGCCAGAAACCATTTACGTCGTCTATTCTAATAGCCAATAGGAGACTATTAAATTTATGGTTCAAAAACAATTTCCTCACATAAACATCGAAAGTCTTGTTATTCCGTTCAACTTTTCAAAATTCTATTTTCGTGTCTAATCTGAAAATATTCCATTTTAATTCATCATCACCACATTACAAAAAAATGTTGAAATCAAAAGTTCAATCGCCTTTTTCTATATCAAGCAGACGTGTTAGCAGATTTAGAGAAATGAGTACACTAGCAATTGCTACCTTCTACAAAATCTGCTGGACGCTATCAGCATTTCACCCTGCTGCTAAGATATCCAACTGATGAAAACCAACTCAAATTTCTAATTCTGCTGTTTTCATGGCTTATATTAAAAACATAACACGTACCAGTAAGAAAAATGTAGTGAGTTTTTTGAGATCTTGCCATAAGAGTTTCTTAGAAGCGTAATCAGGACCATTTAACTTTTTCTTAAGCAACAATTAGCTCCCAAGATATTTAATCCCTCCACCAGGTCGATTGGAATTTGGAATGACAAATTAAATTCATGAAGTGACAAGAAAAAATATATCAGGGCTTTCCTTCTATTATTTCTATATTCTTAATAGAGAATTCAGCAATATTGCATTGGTTCATTTATTCCTGTCTCCAAAACTATCTGAGTTAAAAAAAAAAAAGATACCAACTTTTTAGAAGCTAACCAAGGTACTGTCAATGGCTTTCAGTTGCTCCATCTCTGCTGAATTGGCAATACCAGGATCTATATAGCACAACTGAAGTCACAAGATATAAAAAGAAATGAGTTGTTGTCAAATATTAGAAGTTTTACATTAAAAGCATCAAGGGAAAATTTACATATGGGTGAATATCAAAACCTGATATTGTGGCTTTTTCAGTGTTTGGGGCCCTCTTTTAATCATCCCTTGCCAACCCTTTTGCTTCCTAAGAGACCTTTCTAAATCTGCTGTTTTCTGTTATTAAGGTAAAAAAATAAAGCATCTAATCTGTGATTAATATACATTTAAAATATAAATTCAGTTCAAGTTGGGATCTCATGCATATCATATGAGCATGAGCACAAATAGAATGCATAATATTTGAGAAAGGCAGACTACAGCATGTAAGCTTAACATTAGATAGAAAAGTTCATTTCGTTGCTATTTAGACTAATTTGAATTCAACAAAATTACGCCCAACTACAACCAATGATTAACACAAATTTCTGGAGGACTATTTTAACCTGCCTGTTCATCACTTTAATTATTCTGGCGGAGTTGAACTCAGAGGCTCAGTGCCTCATACTATACCATATTAAAGAGCTATTTGCTCGCATTCACTAAATTATACAGAGAAAAAGTTCTAAAGAGGACTTACATGAGAAGGATCGAAAATAAGAAGAAAAAAACGATCTTCTGAGCCATGAAACCCTTTTTGCATTTGAATCCCTACTATAGTTCTTGAATGGCCATCATGTTGAAAGTACAATGGTCTAGACATATTTTTTCATAAAAAGAGTCAAAAGTGATTCATTGTGCATGTTGCTAAGTTGACACAGTACTAACTAGTCTCCTAACCCAAAATAAATTAACAATGGTTGAGTCTAAGAAGATACCAGTACATGAGCATATTTTCCATTCTCCAGATATAACAAATAAAAAAGAAATTAACTTACGTTTTCTCGCTAACAGTGACACGCTGTGAAATATCAAAACTTCCAGAAGCCGAGCCAGTGAAATACTTCCAAACCCAATGAGCTAGCACTTCTCTGCCCCGACACTCTATCACATCACTACTTCTGGTATTGGTATGACTAGCAGATCCAACACCTCTCACCACAAACTTATCAATAGGTCCAGATACATTCGACTCCATATCTTTTCGTTGTTTCTTCCCATCTTTCCTAAAACCTCCCGATTCAGTACTATCAAAATCTACAATTCGTGCTTTAAGACCAAAAGATCTAAAGATTGCAGCACATTCAGTTGTCCCAACCCATCTCTTAGTCCCATATATCTTACTATTGTAATGGCTAGAGCCAATCTCATCAAAACCCTTTTGCCAAGCAATTTCAAGCCACCTCTGCAATGCAGGTATATCAGGAATAAACTGAGAGCCACCAAAAAGAACCTTTCTGGCCTCTTTTCTTTCATGCAATAGATTTGAACTTAACATCTGAATATTTCTCCAACCACACCCCCAGCCACGATCTCGATGTAGAGTTTGGTAGTGATCAATGTAACCTGAAACTATACTTGTACAATTCTCACCATCATTGTATAGACATGTTCGCAAGAGGTTACTGAGGCCACCTTCTACCCTGTAAAAGTTACTCCTGAATTGTATCTTGGTGAGGTGAGAAATTTCCTCGTTGAGATTTTTCATACCAGCATTTGAACTGGAGGCTTCCGAGGTTTTAGGATAGTCTTCAAAGCATATATCAACTTTAACAACAATATTCTGCAACACACAAAATATGTATGAAGATTACCTCAAAAATGAGTAAACACGTTTAAACATTGTAACATAAGGGGTATGCATAAAAGAGAAATACATTGCTTGGGTTTTGTGGGGCCATTGCGACTTGTTGTGCCAATTCCTTATCTCTATCAACTTCATCCTCCTCAAAGTGACTGTTCACGTGCCTAGAAATAAAATGAATTATGTGATTAAGTTATTGGTAGATAAATCAGAATTACGCTAGTTTGTAGATAACACAAGAAAAACCAATACCACGCCAGCTCATCTGAAAGGACTTGGTTACTGCAGACGGGGCAAAATGAGAACATCTTTCACATTCAAATTCCTGAAATAAATACAGCATAGTGTATAAGTGTTGAATTGCATTCTAAGAATACTGTTACGCAAAACAAGTTAAGGCATGTTTTCACTATCACTGTACGTACGCTTCAAACACAACATGTTATAACTTCTATTGCCTTCTTTGAAAAAATCGGTGAACTCAATTAAGTTCATCTCTCATGGTAATATTACCAGCTAGTTTATTCAACAACTTCATCATCTTTTAAACTAGGCATTTGATCAAACAGACAAGCAGCAAAACTTTGTATCTCTGGTAGACTTTCAAAACTTCAAGTAAAAAGAATTGGAAAACTGTAGGGCAATAAGATCGGGGTATAATTCTGTATTTCAAATTTTGGAAACTGAATGAAATTAGCCTTTCAACTTGGGGACAGGGAAGTGGAATAGCAATACCTAGCATAACTTCATTTCACCTTCCGAACTGAAGTAATATTAACGAAAAATCAAGGTTGAAATTTTGTTGAGAATGGGTAAAATGGAACAAGGATCCTAATTCCCACAAAACAAACTGAATTTCAGAACAAATTACAAACTCTTGCTCGACCTTGTTTCCAGAATCATTTCCTAACCAAACAACGCACTAGTCCACAAACTGCTCGCGACAAAAAAAAATGGTGGAATTGCAGTAGAGAAAAAGAAATCATACCAGAGACTTCGATTTCTTTTGTTAAACCTCCGTACCATATGGTAGTTGTTGCTTTCGTTCTTTTTTGGTATCTCTTGGATGGAGGGGATGAGAGAGGAAAGTATCCGAATTGATTCTCACGAAATTTCAAATTGCATTTTTCATTTTTTTTTTGGGATATTTATTTCCTACACTTCGTGTCCAGATTTTTTTAATTTTAGTAAATGAAAAAAATAAATAAATGAAACTGACCACCACTCTCCTCACTTTTGCATACTTAGTCAGACCTGAATTTGAAACTCGGGTAATATTTTTTTTTACTTTTATGTGTTATATTAAAAACAAAACACAACAGTCAATTGATTTATCTAAAATATTACAACAAAAATTAAAATAAATTTCTATAAAGCCAAATATAAGCACGATTAATACATTATTCTAAAATAATATCAAACAAATTAAAATATTACAACAACAATTAAAATCCAATTGTTCTGGTAAATATAACAACAAAAAATATAAACACACTGGTAATCTAAATCATGCTCTGTTGGAATGAGCTCGATCTCGAGTTGGCAGCATGTTGATACGACCCTTCATTTCATCCATAAACATTGGAATGCGTATCTTCTTTCTCCTTCCTTTGTTGATTTTTGTTAGATCTGGCCTGATGACCGGACCGTTATAAATTGGCCAATCTTGTTTATTGCCATAACTACGCCAATGATCAGTGTTAATGTAGTACTGTATGGTATAATATGGACTAACGTACCGAGTGTAATCTAGCATTCTGAATGAACAAACAACAAGCAAGTGATCGCATGGGATGCCGGTCAATTGCGGTTTCTGACACCAACAATTACCAATTCCCGTCATAGCTAATTCAACCTCATATTTCATTTCACCCATTTGTCCCTATTATTTCAAATAGAAATTATAAATTACTACTTAAATTTTAAAATTAAATAAAAAATTATATAAGCATAGAATATTACCGTCTCGATAAGGCCATTTATGTTGTAAACATCGTAGTTGTTGATACCCCAATCCAGTGGTATGACATCGTAAGTTCTCCCCTTATCACCGCGATGTTTTATCATTTCGGTGACCTTTTGGGAGAATACCAGACATTGGGCTTCCCAAGCTGCTGCAATTTGTCGACGCTGATAGAACCACTCAACACATTTGTGCCACGTGTTCTCGACGATAGCACATACCGAAAGTTGTCTAGCGATCCTGAACATATTGTTCAGTGATTCTGAACCGTTGCTTGTCATTATTCCCCACCGATTGAGACCCCCGTCTAGATGTTGTGCCCATCTTTCTTGATGTAATGCGGCCACTTGCTCTGGGGTTAACTCCTCATAATGGAATTCCTTGGCTGAAACTTCCTCAGTTGCGGCGGGTTGATTATTACGGTTTCTGTTATTTCGTGTTCTTTTGTTGGACACTTGTTCCGTTGGGAGATTTCCTTACATGATTTCTATTTTTCTGACGAATTTATAAGATGTCGGTCTAATACTATAAATTTTTTTATATATTACTCGCATCTCCATGGCTTCTTATGTCTTGCAGCTTGTTTGAAAAGAGCATTTATTCTTTTCATATGGCAGTTCTTATACACATTTTGCGCAATGTGTTGAGTATAATAACGGTGAACAACCTCGCTTGCTGATTCTTACCATTCAAAATCCGGCCTCTCAAATACTGCCCTTATACCTAGATGTTGATTTGAGATAACAGTAATTTTACTTGGACCGACAATCTCTTTACGCAACCACTGTATGAACCAACCCCAGTTTGTCACACTTTCTTCATCTGCTACAACATCAAATATAAGTGATAGTAGTTGTTGCTCCGCATCATAACCACATGTCATAAATAGTTTACCGGCATACCGACTCGATAAAAATCCAGCATTGATAGTTAAGACTGGTCGTAAGTAAGGTCATGTTGTAATACATGGTCCAAATGCCCATGCAACACGATCGAAAATTTCAACACCGAATTTTATTGTTGGCACTGTCTCTATGATGTATTTTGTGTCATTTGTGGAATTTTGTATGGCTGCTAACAGAGATGAAAGCATTTCGTATGACATCTCCCAACTACCAAATAGGTCTGCAATTGCCAGTTCTCTTCCTCTCCATAATTTATTATAACTCAGTTGTACTATGGGGAACTTTTGTCTAACCAAACTCTTTGCTTCTTTAACTGTCATTTCTAAGTTGTCTATCAACCGATTCTTAACAATATCTACTATCATTCTGGAAGTCATCTGACTGTGGTTCGCCCTAGTAGCACTGCCAAAATAAGAGTGCTCGAGCGAATTTATTTTGATCTCCCAAATACCCGTTATATTGGGTGTGGCATACATTCTCCATGAACAGTTAGAATCTTTACATTTCATCACTAATTTTGATTTGCTGTTATTTGTTACCTCCAATTCTATATTCCGTTGAACATGAAAATCAACGATTTTCACTTTCAACCCAGATTTCGTACTGAACTGCTGATCGACACCAAATTGTTCATCAATTCTAGGTGGTTTGTGAAAATAAGGCTCGTATGCATACGACATTAGTGTATTATCAGCAAATTGTGCACACGGGTGCTTCATTCCTCGATTGATAAAAGGAACAGACATTTGTCACTCTCTTACTATTTCTTCGACATCTACCACATCATCAGTTTCATCCATATTTATATCTGTTGCATCCTGGATGTCATCCTCCTCGACATCCAGGTGCCACTCATCCTCTTCATCATCCTCATCCACATCCATATTTTATACCGAAACACGAGATGATCGCTGCTCTCGAGCTCGGGAGTGGGTTCTTTCCTCAGCCATTACTGGATTACTACTTCCAGGAATACTAGTTGGATTATAGTTATCAGAACTGGATATTGATTCAGATTCAACTACTATATCCAATGTTTTATACCTGGGTAGGTGGTACGGAGCTGTTGTTTTAATCATTCCCCAAATTTCATCAGAAACAACCCCAAATAAGTTATAAAAAAAACCACTCGAACCTGCTGGGGCAATGTTGATCCGTGCACTAATGTTGATGTTGAATTGGCTAGGGAGCAACTCCAAACCAGCATGAATCTGCATCTTCAAGTCACGAAGATTGATTGCCTCGTCAGCAGAAAATGTGCACGCGGCTTGAATATCGTAATCCGTTCCATGAGAAGTTTTCAAGATTTGACCTCCGTGATATACATTGATCAGCAACATTTTCATCTCTACAGTATGAATGATAAACCCTACTATTAGTGTATTTTAATTTTACAGCAAAAATTAATAGTCCAAATAGAAAAAAAAAACTTACAACGTTGATGAGATGAGAGTGGTGAATACAGATCGGCTCTGGATCTGTCGAAAAATAAATTTTCAGTTGGAAGCTCTTACAACAGTAACAATGACGATTTTGAAGAAATTATTAGCTGAAGAAAGATGAAGAAGAAATGTACTGGGTGTGCTATATAATAGCATGATGCTGGGACCGAGTTTAAAACTCGATTCTAGATGTACTAGGCCGAGTTTAAAACTCGGTCCAGACACCTATAATTTTCAAATGTACTAGATGTGTTTATTTTAATTTTTGTTGTAATATTTAGATCAATCTACTGACTGTTGTGTTTTATTTTTAATATAACACACAAACGTAAAAAAAAAAACCGGACCCGAGTTTCAAACTCGGGTCTGGCTAAGTATGCAAAAGTGAGGAGAGAGGTAGTTAGTTTTATTTATTTATTTTTTTCATTTACTAAAATAAAAAAAATCTGCTTCGTCTTCGTCGGAAAATGGAAGTTTTCTCCCCTTTATTTTCTGCTGTGTTTGAGATTTCGAATGCTTTCCTTTCTGTTCGGTGTACAGGGGGTATAATACAGCACATGGACCCCACTAAAACATGACATTGGCTCTCGATGAATCTGTGTGCAATAACTCGCCACACCATATCTATACTATTATATAAAACATCTAAGAATTGGCGAGTCCATTTTTTATCATGGTAATTTTTTATTATACCTATTTTATCCCTCAATTAGATGGATAATATTTATTTTTGGTTGATCGAACGTTTGTGATCGCGTCCATTGATCTCCTCTTTCTCTCCATATATACTATTATTTCCATAATATTATTATTTTTATTTAGAAACTTTGTGCATATTTGGTAAGAAATTAATGGTGATAATATATGTTAGAATATTATACTTTTTTTGTCATAAAAATCATGAATCATTAAATCATATTGTGCAAAAATATCATCCAAGATTAAATATAGTCTTTATTATAAGTTTTCTCTATAATTTGGTGAATTTATAATTTAATATTAGATAAATATGAATTTTTTTATTTTATAATATTTTAATGTTTAAATAAAAGAGTCTGCTACAACGCGCGGGTATATAGCTAGTATCATTTAAGCAACCACAGGCGAGGATATGGTCTGTTATTGTGCCTCCTTTAAAATAATAAAATCAAAACACGGCAGGGTTCTCAAATTAAAAACTTGCACGTTTACACTGGATTGCATCCGATATTGCTTTATAGTGTATTAAAAATGGGGCGGGTCAGGTCGGGATGGGCGGGTTTGTACGGATCGACGGGTTTTGGTGGGACAGTTAACGAATTTTTACGGGACGATTTAGTATGAGTTCATTTTGGAAGGTATGGCCATGGCGAAAACCGCAACCGAGGTCGAGGGCGAAGCCCCTTGGGTTGCCGACTTGCTCACTCCTATCCTCAATTGGTACAGTCCTCACTTCCTTTGATAGAGGCATGGCGCCAATTGAGCCAAGTTCCTGGTCTTGGGGACTAGGAACTCTAGCCGATATATCGGGCGATTGACAGTGTATAGTAGGGCAAGCCAAAGTAGTCAAACAGGGTAGACTGACTATGTAGGTAGGCCCAGGTAGGCAGACCCATAATCACACTATTGACCCATTTTTTGTGAGGGTCAGACGGGTCGACGGGGCGGGGCGGGTCGGGTTCAAGCATGGAGCGGGTCGGGTCGGGAATGAGACGGGTTGGGGATTATTTTTCAAAATTAAAAAATAACTCAATAAAATTCAAATAAATTCACAAAATTCTGAAAATTTCAAAAAAAATATTAAAAATATATAACTATTTATATTCTTGACCAAAAAAATTATTTTGTCATTTGTTTCAAAATTCAAAAGTAATAAAAAAATTTAAATAAATTTTAAAAATTATAAAAATCGAAAATAATTATTAAAAATATATATTCATTTATATTTTTGACCAAAAATATTTTTTACGAATAAAAAAAAGTTAAGTAAAAATTTAAATAAAATTTTAAGGAATTCGAATAAAATGATTAACTTCAAATATATTGAGAAAAAAAATTTAAAAATTATAAAAAATTAAAATAAATGAGTTAAAAATAAAGTTACTCTCCTTCTTTATTTTGGACTTGGGACCGGCTATATAATACATAGGCGGAATTCTAACTTTTTTTGTTAGTAATGTATATTGAAAAAAATAAAATAAATAAATATAAATGCTAGAAAAATATTAAAAATAGAAAAAATAATTAAAAAGGGTTTAAAAATACCATCTAGAAGTTGGAGTTCATATACCATAGATCATTTTCTGGAATACCATCTGAGTTTTCATCCGCTTCTGTCATAAATTCACCATATGATGGTTGTTCAACGGGTGCATGTTGATTACGTTGTTCTGCATCAAACCAATCTTTCAAGCATACGAGTCGTTCGAAAGTCTTTGTACCCAATCTGTTGCGTTTATCTGTTAGTATCATGTTTGCTAAACTAAAACAGGATTTAGAATGGACGGTTGACATGGACACGACAAATATGTCGCGGATCATCATGGCAAGAGTTAGATATGCAGTTTCATTCCTCTTCTAATAACCAATGATGTCTATGTTGTTGGGTTTCATGCTTCCTAAATAATAGCTAACTAACTAATTCATGTTTGTTTGCATTTGTGAGTCGTCGTCTTCATCTAAGTCTCGCAATAATGCAGACCGACTATTGCTCCTATTATGATTTAAAAAAAATATAAATATAAGTCTCACAATAATATAATGAGTTCTAGTATTGTAAATATGTTAGATTTTAGTACCTAATGTTATGAGGATTCGAAGAAGATGATTGTTTCTAGAAATGTCTGAAGTTGTTCTAGTATTGAGTTTAGTGCACGTGTAAAATAATCAATAGATTTAATATTATTGCTTGTATTATCAAAAGAAATTAAAAATATTTGTTCTGTAAATCTCTTTTCAAATTATACTCATGCAAATAAAGAATGTAAATATATATTAAAAAAGCTAATTATTAAAGAATGTTCAAAATATAAAAAGAACTAATTATTATAAATTACAAATGCAACTAATTTATAGAATATACAAAAAAAAAATAAAAATAACTAATTATAAAAAAATAAAGAATATAATAAAAACTAATTAAAAAAAACTAATGATAAAAAAATATAAATATATATTTAAAAAACTAATTATAAAAAAAATAATATAAACTAATTAGAAGATAGTAATTATAAAAAATAATGTACAAAGTATAACTAACTTTTTTTCGTTAGAATCGGAAGATTGCCGAAACTTTAAAATAAATTAACGAGAGATAATATATAACGAATGATAAATTGATAATAGTAAATAAATAATATTAATATAAATATTTTTAATTTTTTTTTCTGAATAATATAACTATATTACTATAATAATGTAATTAGAGAATTGTTAATATATAACGAACTAACGAGAGAGATATTGGTTTTGTATGAGGATATGAGATGAAATGGGGTGATATTTATAGGAAAATTTTTGAATGGTGAATTTTATTTTATTTTTGAATTTTTTTGAATTTTTTTTTGAATTATGGCTGGTAATGGGTCGGGTTTAATGGGTAAAGGGGACGAATCGGGACGGGTAAAGTGGGTCGGGTCGGGAGGGTAAAGTGGGTCGGGTCGGACAAGTTGTATTCTCGGGTTTCCTAGGTTGGGTCGGCGGCGGATTTGCACGGGTTGGGCGGGTCGGGTTGGGTCCAACACGAGTTTTTTTGAATTTTCTTTGTCCGTGCCCGTTTTAGACCTGCCGGTTCTAACGGATCACGAGTTTGACGGGTTGAATCACGGGTCGGGATGGGTCAGATCGCGGCCATGGATATAGCGGGTCGGGTCTGACCCGCGTGGGTTTTTTTTAAGCAGTATGGCTTTATACGGATCACAAGTATACAAACTTCAAAAAAATATTATAACACCTCATTGATTATATTTCGGAAGTACTTATACTCAAATTTGATTAAAATTAATTTAACATATTGACAGGCACAAAAACGAACACTGCAATTCAGTTATTATTATACTCAAAATTGATTCAAACGTGAATGGAAAACAGGAAAAAATGAATTGCATGTATCTAATTTTGTATGAATAAATTCGACGCACATGTAATGGACATATTTTAGCGATTCTCAATAATAATATTGGGAGATTGCAACCGTAAAATTATAATAGTGGCTAAATTAATTAACAAAGTGACTAAATGAGTGGTTAAGCATTTAAAATTCATTTGTGTTTATATGAATTTAAGCAATTCACAGCTTATTACGAACGACCCTAAAATTGACCCTAAAATTACCACGACTGACAAATAATCCTCAACTTATATATTGTTTGTGAGTCCATATATTATTCAATTTGAGCTTGTCCGTGTTAGTTTGTAATAATTTTGAAATCAATAATACGATAAATTTATTATATAAAACTTTGTTCATGAATTAGATATTTAAATGATATTTTATTTCGTTGAGTATTATTGAATTTATGAATCATTTCGAGTTCATGACTGAAATTGTGAAACTTCATAATATAAAATATACTCTTAAAAGTCACTAACCGAGATAATTAGCAGGAACACTAATTAATCGCTATTATGTTAGTATGTTGATTAAATGATGGCCAAGTTTCGCAGACCATAGACAAAAATTATCATTTTAATCACATAGATAGATGTTCAAAGAACATCGTATTTGACAGACCCCAAATGAAACATTAAATGAAATTGTGTTCGTGTCATTAATGCTTTCATTCAGTGTCAACTTCTAAAATATGAGACATTCATCTTTCCTAAAGCTGTTATTAGAGCGAGTTCGAGCGAGCTCATATCAACTCGAACTCAGCTCACATATTATACGAGCCAGCTCAACTCGAATAACATACTCTAATCCGAGCTAAACATTGAATGCACTGAATTCACCATACTGTTACAAGTATAACAACGCATTTTGGCACAGTTGATACAGTTCTTAGTTATGACAATAAAGCTATAACTAGGTGTGCAATTCTTTTTTGCGCTTCTCACCGCTCGGGGCAATGGACTGCAGAAGAAGGACACGGAGATCCCTCTAAGTGTACATTGGGTATATTTATATGAATTTGGAATGTACATTTAAATATTTTTTAGTGATTGTGAGCTTTTTAAGATTCCAATGGGCGTAAGCTCCCATTGTTAATTACCCCGGGCTTTGAACTCGAGAAACCTCTGATTAAGAAAGGAAAAATAAACAGAATAGTTAAGCAATTTTAACTGGTCGCTGTGAGAAAAAACAGAGAAAATATGAACTTTTTAAGGTAATCTACATCTTGTGAACCTCAATTAATGACAGTTCAGACCATGAGTCTCGATTAATGGTAACTCAGACCATGAACCTCGATTAATGGCAGCTCAGACCATGTGAATATCAGTACGCAAGATGTGAAGCTTGAAGCGTTATACCAGCTCAGCATCAAGGACTGGTTATCAGAAAAACGGAGAAGATTTTGATCGTCTTTAATTGATCTTCTAGATCATGAACATGAAGCGTTATGTCAGCTCATGGACCTAGACATTCAGATATCTCGATGATCCATATAGAGATACTGAATGGTTTTCGAGATACGAGATATTGAATTAAAGCTCCTTACTAACTCAAATATCAAGATCAAGGTGAATCTTTCAAGATACAAGATGTGAACGCAAGCGCTCTGCCCGCTCAACATCAAGATTCGGTGAATCAGAAAGACATGATTTGACCCCTTTCTTGGTCTTTACTGATTTTCTAGACTATCAATCTGAAGCGTTGTGCCAATTCATAAATTTAGGCATTCAAAGTCTCGATAATCATATAGAAACTTGAATGATTTTCAAGATACGAGATATTGAGTTAAGTCTCCTTACAAACTCAAATATCAAGATCAAGAATTGATTTTTTTGTTTCGGATTGAGTTTAATTTATTTTAAAATGATTTTTTATTTTATTTGATAGAATGATGTATTCATTTATTTTTTTACTTGTGTTTTATTTATTTGATATTTGAATTTTTTTTATTTGAATTTATTTAGTTTTGAATGTTGAGTGTTATTTTTTATTTAATTATTTATTTTTATTTTTTTAGGTTAAGATTGATTTAATTTTGAAATTTATTTTTGTTCTCTTATTTGAAAAGAAAAATATAATCTTTTATTATTTTATTAATTTTAATTATCCTTTCTTTTATTTATTGATGCTTGAATTTATTCAATTTTGAAGATTGAGATTTACTTTTTTTTTCTTTTTTTTTATTTTGATTTTGATTTTAAGTGAAAGTTGATTTACTTTTTTATTATTACTTTCTTTACTTGTGTTTTTTTATTTGTATTTAAATTTAATTAATTTTATTTCTTTTATTTTTATTTTAGTTGAAGTTTTGTTTAATTTTGAAATTAAATTTTTATATTTGATAAGAAAGATAAAGTTATAATTTTTTTTATGTATTTATTTATTTAATTCATTTTATTTGAACTTTATTTAATTTCGAATAAGAGTTATATTTTTTATTTTTTATATTTTTTTCTATTTATTATTATTATTTTTATTTAATTTTCATTTTTTTATTTGAAATTATTTAATTTAGAATTTTATTTAATGTATTATTATTGTATTTTTCATTTGTTTTATTTTATTTTATTTTTATTATTTATTGTTACATTTTTATTAAATGTATTTTTTTTTATTTTCAACGGTAAAGAAAATAAGATCAGTCAAGTATTTTTTATTTTTAAGAAAATATATTAGTAACATATACTAATTTTATTGGACAAAGATATCAATGATAATGTTATGAACAACTTTTTTTTTGAATAATTTTTAATTTTAACCCTCTAAAATATTATCTCAGAAGATATATCAGCAACGGACAAATCTGAAAACTAACGAAAACTTCAATAGATAATACTGCTTTTTTAATTTTTAAAGAGAAATGAGTTAATAATATACTGATTTTATTTGACATAAAAATCAAAAGAGATGTTACGAACAACTTTTATGTTGGATACTTTTTATTTTGAGCATTTTAAAGTGTTGTTTTGAGCAAAATACCAGCAGGTGACAGTTCTGAAAATCAGGAGCTGTCAGGATTGTTTTGCTTATTTAAAAGATATTTACAGTATATTTTTATGTGAAAATTTATGTACAAGCTCCTATTGATATGTATTTTATGAATATATAATATATATATATATATATCACATTCATGGATCGGTACAGTTTTTAATTATTTTCTGATAAAGGACTGAACTGGATAACTGAGGGTATTTTTGAAAATATATGTTTAGGAAACCTTTCGAACCAAATCATGATACTATCAATAAGGTTATGATGAATAACTTTTATGTTGAAAATTTTCTTATTTGAAATCATTTTAATACACTTTTGAGACTGTTTAGCAAAGAAATTTCAAATAAAATCCCAAAGAAAAAAAAATAAAGAATGTCTCAATCATAATATGTTTTTAGAAATTTCGGCATTATAACCCCGTAAAAAGATAATTTGCAAAATTTTTGACTCAATCCAGCAATGTTCGTGCTGAGATTTTATCAAATCCGCTGCTATTCACAGTCAAATTTTTATTTTTAAGCCCACTGCTGTTTGCAATGAAATTTTTTATTATTTTGACCCTCTACACTGCTCGTGTAAAAGGATTTATTTTATTTATTTATTTGTTTTGACCCTCTACACGGTTCGTGTAAAAGCGTGTTTTCCTGAAGATTTGTACTGTTCGTACAAGTCCCTTAAGTATATTAACGACTCTATTTATTTAATTAGAAACAAGAAATATGAAAAAAATTAGAGGCAAAATAATAAATGTGACACAAGACTAGCTGAGATCTAAAATTTATTTTAAAATAGCTAAAAAAGCTCCAAATGATATGAAAATTTATAAAAAGATGCATTAAGATACTGTGAATATGTTTATAAAATTTATTTGATTACTTATTTATAGAAAACTGAAGAAAAATACGAATTATTGAAGTTCTGTCAGCAGATCTGATACGTAGCTTGAATCTGATTGCTATTTCAAAATTACTTTAAAAATAGATCTGAAACATAGAAAATTATAAAAATTTACAGAGAGATGAATTATATCTATATCTCAATGCTCACAAAATTTGAAATAAATCAGAGTAGAAAAGATATGATTTTTTATTTTTGAATCAGATTAGGTGCAAATGAGAAAAAAACTTTACCAGTATTTGTTATTTTTCAGATTTAAAAAGGCTATAATTTTTTTACAGAAAAATAAAAAAAAATATGAGATTTGAAAGTTTTATAAGATTCGAAACATATCTCATCTATTTTTTTTTTATTGCATTTTCAGCCATTTTAGGGCTGATTTTACATTTATAAGAGAATCATTGATATTAAACGGTTTAAATGCATTATTTAGCTTCAATCTAATATTTAATGATGTTTGTATGGAGATTTGAGCCAAAAGAAAAGAAAAAAAAATGAAAAAGATCGAATGCAACATAGGAACATCAAGAAAAGGAAGAAAAATTGATATTACACATGAAAAATTTCATCTTTATTGCACGAATCAAAATTATAAGCTCCAATACAATCTAGATATCTATATTTACAGGATATATGCCTACCTAGATCTAATTTGTACTTTGAGAAAAAGAGGAATTGATTAAATCTTGTATCTTTGGGCTTGATTTTGATCTCAACTCAAAGATTGGATATTTTTTTGTATCTAATTTGAGTTTCAATTGGTTTTAGCAACTTTTTGGATTAGCATTCAGCTTTGGATAAGTTGTGTCTCTTTTTTGATGTTGGGGAGGGGTTTAAATAGGTTTAAGGGGTAGTAGATGGGTGTATGAGACCGGTTTAACTTTTTTTGACTAATTTATGCACCAACTCCCTTTATTCATCTTCTCATGCTTTTCTGAACGTTTTGTGGTGTATTCGACCAATTCTAAGTGTTTTAAATGTGCTTTAACAACTGAGAGCACAAGTGGGGCACAAGTGAAGTTTGTTATGTTTACTGAAAATTTACAAATTTGCCATCCCTAACCACCACTTGGTCACCAGATGATTCTAGGGACTTCTAGAAGGTTGTAGAGCTTCAAACACGTTCTTTCACTCCCTTCCTGCATTTTAGACCTTGTCGGATCCTAATTATGCACCCGAGACCCGTTTTTGCCTTCAAACCCGATTTCAAGCCTCATAGTCGTTCTCTTCATCTCTTCACCATTTCTTGTGTTTCAAAACTTGATTAGCATCTAATTGATTCAGGAATTGATCTACAATGTTTATTCAATCAATAGAATGCTCCGGTATAGAGTTTGATCAACTCGGTTTTTGACCCGATTTGCGAGATCGTGGTCTCACCAATTTAAAGCTTATGAAATTCAACCAGACCCTCAAACAATCTCTTGTTACCATGGAGAAGGTGTTTGAAGTGTCAATTTGATCAATAATGGCTCGGATTACTCGATTTCATTTTTGGACCGGAAAACTTCCCCTTCAGTTTTCTCCCAAACCGCTCAATAATTTTACAAGTTCTTTATCTCATTATGTTCTCCTCTTCGTGCTTTTTCTTGTGGTATATAATATGTGAGTTTTCATCACATGAGATCATAGGCTCCATTTTCGATTTTGAAACAGTGGGAAGCTCGGGTACTGTAGCAACATGGAAATTTTTGAATTTAGCCTCTCTCCATTTTGATTTTTATTTGAAGCCATTCATTTGCTGATTTTCTTATTTCTTCTTTCCTTTTAAATTATTTCTCAAAGATTCTTTTATCCAAATTGCACTAAAATTTGCTCAAAAATTCTTTAAAATATAATAAAATTTATGATAATTTTTATTTACCATTTTACCTCTTGTTCAAGTATCAATGAATTTTTAACGCTTGATCAATTAATTTTTTATTTTATTAATCGATAATTTAGAATTTCTTCGACTTTCGTAACTCTAAAAATATCAAGTAATATATGAAAATTCTCAGAATTTTATGGAGAATTTGATTTTTTCCATAAATTTTAAATTTTTAGATTTTAGATTTCGAAGAGGTTTTCGATTTGAATTTGTAGAGCTTCGGCATTTAATTTTTTTTCTTAGGAATTTTAATTTTTGAGAATTTCTATGAATTTTCTTTTTCCTTGGTGCTTCTGGACTTAAATTAAGCCTCTTCGGGCTTTTAAAATTTCTCCTTGAATTTTTAAATCTTTTGTCCCAAGTTGCTTTTTAATTCTCCGAATTTTTAGGGGTAAACACTAAGACTTTAACATTATTATAAAATTGAAGTACAAAGATTTTGAGGGTCTAATTAGGGGTGAGAAATATTTATAAATGTAAGCTTACATTGAGCATAGATAGCGTGAGTTTAAACTCACGGAGGTTTTCCGTGCGTAACTCAAAAAATATATCAAATCATCTTTAAATTTTTAATTTATCATATTTATTAAATTCTTGATATGAAAATATTATAGGATATAAAAAAATAGAGTGTTTTGAGTTTTCTAAGTCGCTATTTTTAATTTTGAAAAATTAGTTTTAAAATAATAATAAAATATTCAATGTTTATACATCATTTTTAAAAAATTCAAAACAATGACTCATAGAACTCGAAATACTCTAAAATCTCATAAGGTTTTCATATGAAGAATTTAATGAGCATGATAAATAAAAAATTAAACATAATTTGATATATTTTTTGAGTAATGCTCACAGAAAACTTTTGTAAAATTAAACTCACGCCATCTTTACTCTCTTACATTAATGTAAGGTAACGAATTCTTTAAATTTCAAGTTTTATATATAATATTTTTTATGAAAATGTTTATGGCCCATCCTTATTCTATGCGCACATTTATTTGTTAACTACAATAAATTATTTGTGAACAGTAAATGCATAATTGTTGAATGATAAAGTTTAATATTCAGGACTCATTTTTATAGAGTGTTTTAGTATTTTAAAACGGGGTCTACTGCCACATGAGGCCAACATTTGTGTATAAAGTATAAACATATAAATTTAACTCCGACCTGATATGATATCAGTGATTCAGTATCAGTATCACAGATTCACGGTGCGGTGCTTCTCAAAGACGTAGATATATTTCATAAATCAAACTATTAAACATTATATAATAAAAATCAGAAAATTAAGCTAAATAAAAATCAACTTCACATTTAATAATATTAAAAAAATCTAACCATTTATAGTAGAGTTTTTTTTATAAAGAGATAATATGAGAGTATAAAGTTGCTAACTAATTAGCACAATCAAATGATATTATATTTATTTTTGAATTTAGCTTTAGAGGTTCAAAAAAGATGATTTGTTTTGTTGCCTTAAATTAACGCTTGTCTTGGTAAGTCAACGATGAGAAAGATATTTTCGTCCGAGGAGTTAAGCAATCGGTAATGCAGTGAAGCTGAAAATGATGGGCAAATAGTAAAAAAGGTTGATGACTCAAGGGCGAAAGGGTGAGGGAGGTTGATGGCCATGACGATTCGAGTTGGACTTGTTCACCTTATTACTTCGAGCTCTACTCTGTCCTCCTAAAAGATCAATGTTTAAAAGTAAAGTAAGGTAAATTATATGTAAAATATATGAGGTGAGTGAGGGGAGATGATCCATTGGTGGGTTACACTTAGATGAGTGGTGAAGGGGTGGGGAGGTGACAGCGCGAAGAAAATCCAATCGGTACTACATGGTGGCAAGATGAGGACATGAAAACAGTAGAAGAAAAAGAATGGAACAGAAATTGATAGCAAGTAGAAGGAATGACCGACAAAGATTGCCGGTAGAATGACAACAACAAGAGAGGAAAAAAAGAAGAAAAAAGGAGAGCGGGTCAGGAGCCCCTCTGTCCTCCCCACCAGTTTTGATTTTATTTCTCGGTTTTACTAGGACGAGGAGGCTGATGATCTTCTCTACTGCGGGTGAAAATACTGGTACAATGATGCTAAAGGTTTTTGAAAAGAATTAGTGCATATCAAATTTATTTCCTTTTCTTTATCATTTTGTTCACCTTTTTGAAAGGATGTGATGTCAATACACATATTTATTTTCATTGGTTTATCTAGAATTGTTGGCAATGGAGAGGCTACCAATTTTTAGCATGATACTTGACATGATAATTGCCTATTAACCTTGCAGTTCCTTTTAATTTATGCAAAAGTTAAGAATAATAGAGTTATATGATGTGTTTCTACGATATGCTAATAAATACTCTAATTTAAACTTAATTTCGGCCGCAAATACACGACCTCTTCAAGTAATAAAACAGGTGTGGATTCCACAGGGACAAATACAAATATCAGTTTTCACTGATTCACTAAGCTGGACAATAAACTTCTGATTGAATTGTTAACTAAATGAACTACAGTAAATAAACAAGCAAGTAAAATAACATCTAGAGTCAAATATTCAATAACAAAAACTCTAGGATCTATGACTTTTCTATCCATTAGTGCAATTAAACAATTAAAATAAGTTTAATCAACTAAATATGTGTGCAGAGATAGTTATTCTAAGATGGTCATGACTACCACTAGTCGTGGGTCAAAATCGTACATTAGACTATTCAGATTTTACGGTTATATACTTTACCCTAGAAATCTAAAGTCATGATACTCTATTTAGGTTTCAGATGTTCTTAGACAATGTAATTCGTAGTTAAGTACTTCTCATAAATACTCAAACATAATTGAAAATATCCAACTAGGTCATTGCCTTCATAGTTAAGTACTTGATCTCTAACCTAATATTGTTCTTTTAGGTCTGGAGTTTTGAGCATGTACTTGATCGGTGTTATACTCTAATCCCTGAGTTTATATGTTATAGGAGTAAGTTTAAACCATCCTACATATAATATGATAGTAGATTAAAAAAAACACATGAAAATTAAAAAAAACTACGAGGAAAATTACACATAATTTCAAGTACTACAACATAACCCTTATAAATCAATCTAGCCTCTCATAGGTGCACAATCAAACACAAAATAAATACTTATCATGCCAATTATAAGTAAAATTAAAGAGAAAAAAATAAGTTGCAATAATAAAAACAAGTTTTTCTTCTTCTTCTCCAAGTTCCTCCTTGAAATCTCTCTCAAAATCACTCAAAATTTCTAAAAAAAAACTCAAACTTTGCTCTAGATTTGTCCTATGATAGTTATGGCCTTTTGAAGGCGTTCTCTCATATTTAACATAGAATCTTGAGCCTTTTGTGGCAAAGAGACACTTCCAGGGGCGATACTGGTTTGCTCTTTGTGACCCAAAGAAAACTTTGTGATCCAAAAGGAAATAATTTTGGGTCAAAAAGTTCATGAAAATTTTCTCTAGTAAAATCTTTTTTGTTCTTATTTGCGCCTAGTTTGTTCCATATTCATCTAAATGTTCTAAAATGCTTCAAAAGCCTTCAAATCAAAGTAACTATGATAATATCTCGAACTTTGTGTAATATCTAAACTAAATCAACTAATTGAACTAAAAAGTGCATAAAAGAGATAAAAGAGTATAATATTAAATATCAAATCCTATCAAAAAATTTATGCTTTTGGCTTATCATTACATTAGCACAAGTTTGAAACTCAAGTAATATTAAATTACACTTGAGAAGAGGTGTTACCTCTGCTATGAGAATTGAGAAAATTCAATCATCTACTTTGCTCCATTTCAATTCTCTTCTCAGCTTGATTCATTTTTCTAGCATTTCGATAAGTAAAGTGTTTTCACTATTCACTCTCTTTACAAATTTCTTAACTCGGGAAGAGTCCATACTACTTTAACAAGAACTGTGTGTGCATTAAAAATTTCACTTAAAATAAAAGTATGTGTATGGCTAGCTTTCCATAATAGAATTCTCACTAGAGATAAACTACTAAAACAGGCTAGATAGGTCATGTCCACTATCTTTTTTGCCCTGGTTTGAAATCAGTTGACCATTTACTTTTTAATTACTCCTTCGGCTCTTCTATATGGTCTTTAATTTGTCAATTCTATCCTTCTGGATCATTACTACCACTTAATTCTATTTAGGATTTTTGACAGGTTTGTATTAAATTGTCACTAAAGTATATGCAGTTTTGGGGTTCCATATTAGCAGCCATTGTTTGGTCAGTGTGGTACACTAGAAACCAAACAATATTCATGGCCCTTCTATCTGTCTCAGCTAATACTTTATTTTTTTTTTCTATTTGTCATTTATTTACTATGTGGACAAGTATGGGTCATGTGGTTCATGGTACTGGCACGAGGCAGGTGAATGCTAGAGACACCGAGGCACCCATTGGTGGTAGTGTTGCTTTTCCATTTGATCATGGCAGAGACCAGTCAAGTGATGAGGATTTACTTGATTAGGTTTTTGTGTTTATCAGATTACTTGATGTTTGTATCTCATGCCAATACTGTCTATGGCTTATTTTGTTTTGTTCTTGACTTCTACTGGCCAATGTTATATAGCTCATATACTTGAGGTTATATTTTGTACAAACGCTTTCGTTAAGTAATGAAAACCGATGATACTTTTCTTTTTAAAAAAAATAATATCCAAAAATGAGAACCAAATTGAAACAATACAACCGTCCAAATAACCAACATTTTTTTAATAATTTTTCTGTGATGCATGAAATGTCTTTTTCAAGTTCGGATTTTTTTTAGCGACCTCAAAATTTTAGTTATATAGAAGTGACAATTGGATGGGATTGCCTTCGCAACATAGATAAATTAACTCTATATCAAGTTCGAATTTTCATGGCGACCTTGATTTTTCTCCGGGACTCGATGTCAAAAAATTGAGTCCCGAAAAAAATTGTAGATAGCAAATAAAGATAGAATGCAATAGATTACTCCCAATAAAACCCGATAAGTTGGATTATTTCTTTGACTGTTTCGTAGTTATATATACTGTATACATATAGGTTACTGACAAATTGAAAAAGAATTATCATATAAATGCTAGCTACTTTTCTTTACTAGAGAAGATAAAGCATTAATTAGTACTTAGTAGACTATGATCTAAGAAGCTCTCGCTCACAGCTGTGATAGAATATTCGATAGTTCAGGTACGGGGATAAAGGCCATACTAGGTCTGTAGAAGCGAATTGGAATCTGTACTATTATAAAGCAGTTAAGAATTGAATTGATTTATTTTTTTATTATTTCTTTTAAATTTTTTATATCTCAAAATATTCTTTATTAAATGATTTACATTAATTTTGATTAATCAGACGAACATGATAGCATCTATTATTTTATATTCCTCTTAATTTATTTGTCATATAGGAGGAAGAAAATTAAAGGTTGAGAGAAATCATATGAGATTATAAGTATATGTAATTGATCTTGCATTTATTAATTCCAATCCAGCATATTACTTTTTATACCACAATCCAGCTGTTCATTTTTTTTTCTAATCAGCATATATTTTCCCTACCTCAATATCAATTTATCTTTATTTTTATAAAATGAATTACTTTATTTTTTTAGTATAATTAAATAATTTATTTCAAATATCCTAAACAAGTTTAAAGGGTTATTTCATCGATTTATAAACAATAGATGATTATACTCCCAAATATACAATTATAGTAGCCACTATAGTTTGCGTAAACTGACAATATATTTTTTGTTGACCGCCGCAACAAAAAATTTATCATTTTGAATTGATAAAGATGGCTGCAGCAACATGCGGGTACCTAATTAGTTCTCAATAATCCATGAAGTTGGTCAGCTAGGCCAGAGATTAAAAACAGTCTAAGAATGTAAGTAGGGCTACATAAAAAAAATTGGACTTATGTTTCAGTTCGGGGTCGGTTCAGGTTCAAGGTAATCTGGCTTAAATTAATCTGACTCGAGCTAATTTGATTCGGCAGTTAAATAAGTTGAGTTTGAATTGGGGTTGGCTCGGCTCGTGACTCGACTTGACTCAAATAATAATAGTTTATATGCAATTTTTCAGTCGAACTCTAATTTTCTTGCATCATCTCAGAGCAATTTAGCGGCGTCTTACTCGCTCGTGTCTCGACTCATATATGTTATTTGATATTTTTGTCAGTCCACCCGTTCAAATTTCAACAAATATGTCATTGAAAACATATTTGTTGATCTACTAATTTGGTACAAACTCATGTATCAGTTTTATAAATGTACCGACTTTATAGTTTATAGATGTATTAAATTTAAATATCAAGCCGAGTCATGAGTTAGCTCATGAGCCAGCTCGCAAATCAACTCAAATAGTGGTGAGATAAGCTAAGCTAGGCTTTTCAGCGTCGTGTTTTACACGCTCGATTCTACTTATATTTTCATAAGCTAAAATTAAACTAAACCCAATTTACTCGAACTCAACACGTTTACGGTCCTAACCCTAAGCTACCTCACCAGTCAAATTGCTCTGGATCATAAACTAAACGAATCATCACATAAACGCTATGACATTAACCAATTAAACACCCACAAATAATGTTATCCCAAATAGGGAATCGATTCTTTCGTCAGCCCTTAATTCGATATTATATATATATATATAATATGTCAATATATAGTTGCTTCTAGTTTCTGTATAGCACGAATAATTTAAATTAAAAATCCGTTTAGAATAAATCTCCAGCTGCATTTTTTAGAATCATTTTTACTACACGTGGCCGGAAATTTCAATGACATTAATTACTAAATCACATGCATTCTTATTTAGAGCCACACATATTCATTTTAACTGTATTTTTTTTTTTTCAGGAGTTCCCATTTATGATTCGTTATATTGAATTTGAATTGAATCAAATGGTTTGGACTTCACTACTTCATGGCATATTTCAATATTGTTTAGGCAACAACTGTGATCTATATCTAATTTGCAGATCTATTCCAAATTTTTCTTTATTCTTGCTATAGCCCGCTACAAGGATTCGGAAATTTCAGATACGTGAAAGATCCTAATATAGACTATTAACTCTGCTTATAAGCATTCAAGTGTTTTAATCCTATAATGATTTAGATTTTATGTTAAAATCTTCAATGCTAATATCAATCATAAAATTGAACTATTTTTTTTAAATGTACTATTTGTATGCTCATCTGTATTGAAATTATAATTTTCTCTGAATCCTGATTGTTACATAAAATACTATATAATAAAGAAATATAATTGTTATAGTTTATTTTTTTTCTTAAATTCATCTCAATTCTAAATATTAACTTTTCTTAAATTATGAATGTCAACTATTCTCTCAATTCTGTATTTTTTACATTAATTTCATATTCATTAATTGCTAAATTATCATCATTTCTTATTTCCTTTGTTTTCTCATGAAAAAAAAATCTGATTTTTTGTATTTATAAAAATCATCACTTGCAGACAAGATACTAGATCTTTAATTACTTTAGATTAACATAAATGAATTTAGTATTTTTAACTGATTTATTTTTCATTGAGTTAAATTTATTGTTTTTATTCTTTTAATTGAGATTCTGTACATGTTTACTGTTAATACATACAAAATAATTATTTTAATAAAGATCAATATTTTTTTGACATATCGTAGTTCAATTATAATAATTAAATTTGGTTCAAAAAGAGCCCCCTTGCAACGCAGGGGCAGCTGACAAGTGAATCCTCCTTATATAATTAAATAAATTAATTTTGTGATACTAATGAGAGTGTTAATTTTTAAATATGCTCTCATTAATCTTACATGTACTTGTACATTCTTATTGGATTGTCCAACGACTTCAATCATAAAAATTTCTTTTTATTATGAGTTCATTCTACATGTTCTTTGTATTATCATACTTATGACCATTTTTTTTGTTGGACGCATATCTCGACTCTAATTTCCAGGAAAAGTGCATATTTTGCTATTTTGTAATTACCGTTTCTGGATATGAATATCTTATGTGTTGTCTCCGTGATGGTCTGAAACTGGAGAGTATTGATTTAAATAAATCCTGATCCTTATTTTTGTTAGTTTACATGTAAATTGGAACTAATTATAATGTAAAGACCTACACCAGTCACCAATTAATTAACATGCCCATGTATGCATGGAAGTAAGAGCACTGGTAAAGTGAAAAACCTTCCCCGCATGACACTTCACCACTCATTGCTTGATCTGATCTATTAAAACTTAAAAACAATTTGCGCCATCATAGTGTGAGAACGTGACCAGCTTCAAATATTTTTTCTCTTGTACGAGATAATTTGTTAATTCATGTAGTAATAATAAAAAATGTTAATAAAACGAATTGAAAAAGTGTTAAAAATATATTATTTGACATAGCATTGAAGTCGTTTTCTTTCATTTAATTGAAATCTGGCCTTATAAGTACTTCCCTTTTTAATGATGAATGAATCGCTAATTATAAAATAAATAAATAAATCAGTAAGTCACAATTTTTTTCTAATGAAAATATAGCCAGTATCTCTATTCTATGATTCTTTCCATTTACATCTGCCCTGCCTCAATAGTCAAAAAGTTCAGAAATGAGACATGGATGTTCATCATTCCGAGAAACTTAATTTCTACCAGAAAGCTTTACACAAATTATAAAATATAATCATCAGCGTACTAGCGTAGCTTCTATACACGATGTTAATTTTAACTTGGCACGCCTAATTAAAAAGCCATTCAATTAAACCCTAGTGTTCTACTCTTCTGGCTCCTATCATCCTACTAATTTATTTTATGATTTCTATTTTTTAAATTATAATGAGTATGATTCTAGATAGGTCTTAACTCTCTGATCATCATTATCCTCTATAAATATGCTGCCACACTGGCCACTGAAATCAACAACACTCAACACAGTTAATAAGCAGGGGCAAAGAGAGAAACAAGGAGGAGAAAAAGGAGAAAGAGATGGCTCTTAGCAACAAGTTAGTTCTGATATTTCTCTTGGTGATCCTTGTCGGCGCTGCAGCCGTGTCTTCATACCCCATACCAGCACCACCAAAGAAATACAACTCCATACCATCACCACCGAAGAAACACGACCATGATCATGGTCGTGGCCATGATCGTGATGAGCACCACCACAAGCACGGGAAGGAGAAGAAACATGAAAAGCACTATGACCACAAACATGCTCTACCACCGAAGGGACATGCGCATCCTAAGTTGCCGCCTACTATGTAAGGAATTTGATGTGAAGCTACAAGCCTACATCCATGAAAACTTGTTCCTTTGTTTTGAGTACTCAATTAAGCTTTTTGTTAATTATGTCCCTAATGAGTAAATGTGAGCTGTATGTGTTTGTTATTTGTGTACTAAATATGCTATCTGTTATAAGCTCAGCGGTTGTTGATTGTGCAGACTTGTATTTCGGAGCTAATTAATGAATTTTCAGTTTATTTTTTTTGGTGGAATTAATAAAATGTAAGGGAGTGTGGATATTCTAACTAATGTTGCACTGCATGTATTGCCTCCTAAAATTCTGAGTCAAACAAACTGCCAAAGAAATTAAGTAAAAAAGCGTCAAGCCAATGTATATAATCATTCATGCAATGCACCCACCAAAACCACGAAAGCTTCAATAGATCTCTGTTGGACTTTTAGCATGTCAAGTAAAAATGAAAAATACACCAAACAATAAAAATGTAACTGAATTAACGGCGAAATCAGTCCTCCATGCATAAATATAGTACACTCAACAAAACCCAGATTCTAGCCCAAAAATCCCAGCCCAGAGAAGCATGACCCAAAGAAAGCCTGAGATAGTCTCTGTCAGCCCAAAATCTTTTTAGGAAAAAGAAAAAGAACAGGGAGGGATCTGTAGCGTTTCCCTCCAGCCACGTCACACTCGCACTCGCTCGCTCGCTCTCTCTTAGCCTCCTCCTCCTCCTCCTCCTCCTCCTCCTCCTCCTCTCTCTCTCTCTCTCTCTCTCTTTCCCCCCGTTTACTTCCCCGGCCGACTCTGATCCTCCACTTGGTCCAGCGCCACTACCAAATCCGGTCGAAATCGGGGTTGAAATTTCAATCCCATTTTCGAAAGGAATGGTAAGTACTGCTCCGCGGATCGTCTCCAGTTTTCCCTCGCAACCATCACTCTCTCTTCAGCTTCACTACTTTTCCCAATTGCGAGCCTCCTCAAGTTGCCACACAACTTGCTCCAAGCCATGGCCATACGTGACCCACCTCTGCCGTTCCAGCTCCGATCCGGTCGAGTTGCCTCTTTCAGAGGTTGAGGAGATGAATGCTGGTTTGGAAGGGGAGAGCGTAGATGGATTTGAAATTGAGGTGGAGAAGGTGGTGGGGAGGAAGAACACGCGTCGGATTGAGGCGCAAGTACGGATTGATGCACAATTAGAGACGGTTTGGGCTGTACTGACAAATTATGAGGGACTCGCTGGTTTTATTCCTGGCTTGTCTGTAAGCCAGTTGCTTAATTATGAAGACAAGTGTGCTCGGATCTATCAGGTTTGCTTGTTTTCTCTAATATTGTCATTTTTCTAATTGTAGTTGTGCAACTGACGGGTATAGTTTGCTAGAATTGAGTTCTAGTAGAATGGAGAATCTGAGTTCTGAGATTATTAGTGCCTAATTATCTGCAGCAGTTATGCACAGCAACAATTTAAAGCTTGATAATTTATTACAAATGACAATAAAACTTTTAGAGAATTTTGAAAAGTTCACCAGTGTGATATTTTTGTGGGTCTATGTCAAAAGTCAAAACTACCCATAAAAACAAAAGTTACGCGCATATAGGTTATGTTCCATGAATATGGATATAATGCCTATATTTGATGTGATATTGATACGGTGATAGAGCATTTTCCATAACATTGGACTGTATGAGGCTGTAAATCTTTTTTTTTTACTTTTCTCTTTCTCTATATATAAATAATATCATTGTATATTATGTGTAGCATTTCAACATGCAATGGGCATATTCATTGTCTAGATGGAAATAGGCATGGATAACCTTTCAGCTCTCCCATCAGGCTATAGCATTTTTTTTCATTTAAATCTGTTTGAAGCTTGCATGTGAAAATAAAATGGAAAGTAATATCTCACTGCTTTCCTTTCTTTTCAGGCAAAAGAACAAAGTTCTGTTATCTACGGGTGGTTCAACACATATAAGTAAATGTGATCTCATGAATAATAATCAGTAAAATACACATGTACTGCTGTAGTGTTGATATCTGCAAGCATGCATTTAGCCAACTTTGCATGTCTCACAAGTGAATCTTGATATTAGGACTTGAAGAATGCTTGTAGAAAATGACATGTTGAAGTATCCTACACGTATACTGGATGTATACAAAATATGAGACCAAAATTGATAATGATACATTTTCTATGTGTATTTGTACTGGGTTTGTGTCTTATACAGGTAAGATGGCCTACTATGGAGACTTGGAGGTAACGTGGAGCATTAAATCTGACTTGATTACAATTTTTCTGTACTATTTTTATTTTGCGCTGCAAGACAATGAATGATATTACAGTACAACACAGGGACACTTGAAAAATTGCCTAAGTTAACTGTTGAGTTTAATACTTCAATTTATCTATTCGGAATGGTTGGTGAATCTGAGCAGGTGGGGCAGCAGGAACTAGCACTAGGATTCAAATTCAGTGCGAAGGGAGTGATAGAATTTTATGAGAGGGAGATGGAGTTGGTCTTGGCCTCTTCTAGAAAGAGAGCCATTGAATTTAAGATGGTTGAGGGTGACTTCAAGACCTTTGAGGGTCAATGGTATATTGAACAGGTACCAAATTTGGCCATGCCTTATTTGTTTCAATATTTTGATGTTTAAACCTTAATCATGCTCATAAACTGTGCAAGTGATTGGTTCAAATTGTTATCAGCTTTTAAAATTTGTGCTCAACTGGTACCCTCGTCCTTTTCTCAAGTGCTAAGAAGCAT
Source organism: Schoenoplectus tabernaemontani (assembly GCA_037127355.1). Taxonomy (NCBI): domain Eukaryota; kingdom Viridiplantae; phylum Streptophyta; class Magnoliopsida; order Poales; family Cyperaceae; genus Schoenoplectus; species Schoenoplectus tabernaemontani. The sequence continues at coordinate 10,524,898 of CM073746.1, forward strand.
GTTTTGCATTAAGGACTGATCTGACTAATAACTATTCATTTGGTCTTTTTCTAGGTTTGTGATGACTCTGAAGAGGAAGAAACACATAAATCAATGAGACGGGAATTTGAGACGAAGCTTTTGTACAATGTTGAGGTGGAGCCAAAGTTGATGGTCCCGGTGCAATTAATTGAAGGAAGATTGTGTAGAGAGGTTAAAATCAACCTCTTATCTGTCCGTGAAGAAGCACAACGGCTTCGAAGACTACAAAGTGACACATTTCTTTGCTAGAGGTAAACATGTGAGACATATTCAGGACTTGTTTCGTCTTATTGTAGTGCTGTCTTCAATTAATCACTTTGTAAATTTGTCTATATATTTTTAATTTAATTCATTATACAAGAAATTACTAATGTTCATATAGATTCTTGTAACCAACAATTTTCAATTATTGGAACCAGTATGGATGTAAAATAATTTTTTCGTTGCAATTACTTTTCAATTGTTTTTAATTTGTCTATTTCAGTTTTCCTTACGCTGGACAATTAATGTGGAAAAATAAAGAGTTGGGTTGCGGTGGTTGATGGTCTGTGTGTTATGAATTATTTTTCTGATTTCAAAATTCAAATGTTTGATTTGACAGCTTAAAATGATTTTTATATCATATGAAAATCTAGTTGTAGATTAAATTTTATATTTCTTAGAATTATTTTTATTATTTTTTAGATAGTTAAAAATTTATTTGATTTAATTATTATGAGACATTCGAAAGAATTGATTTTCTGGTTATCTAAAAAAAGGTAAAAAAATCTAAAATTTGATTACTCAAATCCACTATTTGAACTTTAAAAATAAATAAATTAGTCATAGCATGTAGTGCATAGTACGGTAGCCCAACTCCACAAATAAATTACTGTCAAAGAGATGTCTTGATGATTAACATCGTTTTGTTAGGTTTTTAACTATATACTTCTGAGCTTTAAAAAGTATTCGGATAAGAAAAAATATATGGGTATATATATGAAAGAGCACTCCAAATATTGGGTTTGGCAACTTAAACGTAAATATATGTTTCGCGAACTCTTTTTGGGCACTGTTATTCCTAATGTAGGAGGTCTCAAAGGATCATATTATAATGATTATACTATCTTGCAGTTAGCTTTCATATCAGATGGATTTTGAAACAATCTAAATCATAATACGCTAATAATTAAATATCTATAAAATTTGAAGTTGATTGATAATCTTCATTTGCAAAGTTTTGACAAGAACCTCAACTATGTTAATACCAAATTAGCTCACTTTCTAGAACAGAGCAACAAATATATTAGACTATTTGAAGCTTCAGCTTCAACTTGGAAGAGATTATTTTTCATACAATATAACGTGCTCAATAAGAAGCTTCCATTTATGCTGTCTGATTTACGTGGTTCAATAATCTCGTCTAGTTGGTTGGTTACTTAATTCAGGATTAAAACTTGTATTTGGGGGTTTAAACGAGATTCAAATGATGGTTGGCCTAACACCTAAAATTGATACGAATATCTCTGTAGAGTTCTATTTTTCTCGTAAATAAATACAAGTTGGAGTTGAACTAACCACTTAGAAGTAAGAATTAGTAAGAACCTTGGCAGTTGTTGAAGCTCACTATAAATAGGGCCATTAGATAACTCATGGAAAGCACACGACTAGTTTAAAGATTGTAGAGAGAGAGAGAGAGAGAGAGCGATATGGCTTTGAGAAAGAAGTTAGTTCTGATAGTGATGATACTGATCCTTGCTGGAGCAATGGCCATGGCTATGCGCCCAGTGCTGTCTCAACAGAAGAAGTTTGATTTTGATGACTCCGGTGACCACAGCCATGAGCTGGGTGACCATTATCGTGATGATCATGATGATGAATGGGAAGAACATCATCGTGATCATGACCATCATCATCATGGCGATGATGACTGGGACGACAGTTATCGCAGCCATAACCGTAATCCATATGACTTCTGGGGTAAATCTGAGGTTGCAAAAAATGAGAAGCATAACCCAAAATCTGATGAGAATCAGAATCATGCCACCTCAGGGTCGAACCAGCCATAAGAGAAGCCAATGCCTTGTAGACTAAAATAATTATGCATTGGTTTTTATTATGATTTCATGGTTTTTATGTTGTCTACATCTTATATGGTTGCAATGTCTAAACATATGTAAAGTTTGTCTTGGTTAATGCTACTACACATTATAATTTGTATTACCAGTAAAGTTGTGAGGTTTATGTATCGTATATTATTTGGTATGCAATGTCAAAATTAATGCTAATAGGACATTGATTTATAAAGAAGTGAAGCTCAATATTAAATGCATATATGGCCCAAAGGATTTATAGTTGGAATGGGACGGACTAAAGATGCACGTATGAAGGCAATAGTTTTAATTATATTCCGTGATTTTTTTTCTCATTTTTTTTTTGCTGAACTGATATGAAAGTATGTAATTATTTTATCCAGCAATGTTTCGGTGTTCTTTTATAGTGGACCAAATATTTCAATTTCCAAAAGTTCATCCAGTTCAAAAGGGTTCACTAATAACGTTCTTACAAAACACAATTTGAGAAAAACAGGTTGGCTAGCGGATGATATATGTACATTTTGTCAGGAAAAGGGGATAGCGGATCATTTATTTGCTTACTGTTCTTTTTAGTTAATTGTTTATGGTTTTGGTTAGTTAATTATAATAAATTTAGTTTGAAAATATTTCGGGAATACGCTTGTTAATAACGTCATTGATATACGTTTAATTATGCACTTTATATAAAGTATTATGCATGTTAATAACTTATTATGTCATTCATTTTGTGTTGTAGTTAGTTGATCCTGTTAATATGCATAATAATTAATTTAACGTGCATTAACAAATATCATTTTCATAGGATTTAAAGTAAGAGTACCTACTAAAGTATGCAAATGAATTCATTCTTAAAGATAATAACCTACAAGTTGTCTTCTGAAATCTAAAATTAATATATCAATAATATATGCATTTGCTACAGTGATGTTAGATTGAACGGTAATATAATATAATAAAAGATAGAAACGATAAAGAGTACACTTATTAAATCATCTATCCTTCTAAAAATAAATAGCAGTCAGAATCTAAAATTTTATTAGAACTTAAATCAACAAGATCCTTGTCTTATAATATAGCTTTCCAAAAAAAATGTTCGAGGAATAATAATATTATTCTTATATTTTGCTTGAATGATGTCTTTTCATTTACCAACTTTGTGTTTCAGTTGTAGTTTTGGACAGATGCTTCAATGTTACTCCTATACATTGTATACTCTGAAACACCCCTGTGGTTGTGCCAGTTGTCAACAGTGACAGACGCTGAGGAACCGTCATTATGGCAATTTTGTACCAATACCCCCTGAAAATTTCTTTCATTCCTCTCATTTTAAATAACCAACAAATATTGTACCTAAAGCTAATAAGTATGTTCTGTTATCTTTTATTTAATCCACATGCATAGGTACAAAAAAAAACTTCCATGGAAGAAAAACCAGCCCTTAATGATCTTCTATTACTCAAATTAAAAGCATTCCAAAATGATTTTGCATAAGCACAATTAAAAAAAGATGAAAACTAGTTTTAATATATGAACCACAAAACTTACAAAGCACCGAACCCCTTTATCACTAACCAAAAGATTAAATTCAATGAAGATTGTCTTTCAAGACCAGTAATATAATAAAAAAAAAATTACTAATATAGTAAAATAATTATAAATAATTATAATTATAATAATATAATAATAAATTAATCATCACTATAATCAACATATAATAATATAATACAACATAATAAAATAATAATAAGTAATAATAATCATAATCATCATAATATAATAATATAATAATAAATAATCTTGATCATAATAATATAATAATTATATTTATATTCATAATATAATAATATAATATTAAAATTATATTTATAATAATAATAAATAATATAATAATGCTAATGGTAACGATAATATAATAACAATAATGATAATAATAATTTAATAATAATAATATAATGATAATAATAATAAATAATAATCATAATATTAATATAATAATAAATTATAATCATAAATATAATATAATAATATAATAATACTAAATCATAATCATAATCATAATATATTAATATAATATAATATAATCAAACAATAATCGCTATTCGACGAGAGCTAATCCGGTATTCCACCTATAAGTTGGTATACCTCTAAGAGAACTTAAAGTACCCAAATTGTCTCTCTCAAATTCAATTTTACTCTTCTAAAATTTAAAAATTCACATAAACATTAAACAATATAAGGCCATGAAAAGTTCCTCTACCAAATAGCTGGATCCCCATGTGAATTCAAATGAATAGACCTCAATATACCCAAAATCTGAGCTTTTTCCCTTCTAGCAGTATGAAAAAGTCTAGTTAAAAAGCATTTAAAATGTCTTCCATTCCAAACTTGAGCCAAAGAGACATCATCTTTTTCTGATTTTAGAAAACAAGTTGGAAAAGGAAAACTGATGAGCAAGAGAAGAATTTCTATATCGAATATTATGCCAAAAAAATTAATAGAATTCTCAGATTCAATAACCCTCAGGATACCTAATCTGACCAAATGTGAGATAGAAAGTGCGCCACTCCAAAAAGAAATATTACTTTTCTCACCCATAAGACATTTGATATTAATATGAATAATATCCTTTCAAATCCAACAACAACATTTATAAACAAACTTCCACCATCATTTAAAACTTTATTCATATGAGAAAGGTTTTAATGCCCCATCCACCATTTTTTTTTCAAAAATAATAAATCCCATTTAGCAAGATAATATTTTCTTTTTCCCATCAGACTCACCAAGCAGACACAAAATATTTTCTGACTCTATCTAGTTTAAGCAATATCTCCTTAGAAAATTTGAATAAATACCTAATAAATTGCCAAAGAAGGCAAAACTGAATTCAACATCACCAATTAATCTGTCATCCAAAGGTAAAAATCCATCCTTCCTAGATGATTGATAAATGTTTTTTAGGAAATTGAAATATTTGGTCAAATAAAAAGGAGCACCGAGACGTTGCAGGAAAAAAATAATTTTATAGTTTCAAGGTATCAGTTTTACCAAAAAAAAAAAAAAAAAAAAAACAGGAGGAACAATCACGGTATATGATAAAAAATAATAAATGACTCTGTATGTCCACTCAGCACCTTCAGGACTCCGGCTTACGGCTGTAATCAAAACTCGTAGTTCGTGAATCACTCGTGAGTTGTGACAGAATCGATTTGAATTTGGCTCGCTGATTAAGTTCATTAAGTTAATAAGTTGAGCTTGAGTTAGGTTTGAATCGGCTCGCTAAATTATTAATATTTATTATTTATATTATTTTATTATAGATTTTTAGTGTATTATATATATATAATTCAATATATATGAAATATGTATAAAACATTATTGTCATTGGCTCTTGCTTATTTCTTTTATAAATTTTTTGACATCAAGTATTTATATATAATATTATTAATTATTAAATGAGCAGTTAATTCGTTAAATTCATGAGTCAATGTCATGAAGTCAATATTTTTAGACTTGTTAAATTATATAACGAGCCGATTTCAAATTTAGTCTGGTTCGGCTCGACTTAGCTTGTTTGTACAGCCCCAGTCCGGCTCATTCCTACTAGAAATCCTTGTGCAATCACTCCTTTATCAGTTAATGGCCTATTAGCGTTAAATAAAGGTTCACCTATTCTGCTTCTTCGAAATGAAATGGAAACTGGGAGATTCTTAGGTCTGCTTTATCGGAAAAAAGAAAAATAATTCACCAGGCATAGCACCTCATGTTAATAGCTTGATAGATAGCATCAATTTAGTACAGAAGAAGAGTGAAATTAAAAGAAAAAGCCACAGACAACTTTTGACATACACCTCACAGCTTTACTGGTAATACAACTTATTGTCCACATAATAATTGAAGTTACCAAGACAAATGTTACAATTTAGACATTGCAAGTTTGCAACCATAAATATAGATTGTAGACAACATAAAAACAGTGAAATAATGATAAAAACTAAAGCATAATTATGTCAGACATGGCATTGGCTTCTCTTATGGCCTGTTCGACCCTGAGGTGGCATGAGTCTGATTCTTATCAGATTTTGAGTAGTTCTTCTCATTTTTTGCAACCTCAGACTTGCCCCAGAAGTCACCATCATGATGATCACGATGCTCATATTTACGATAGCAGTCATCACAGTCATCATCATCCCCATGATCACCATGGTCATTATCATCACAATCATCATCATCGCCATGATCACGGTCATGATCGTTGTCATGGTCGTGATCATGGTCATTATCATCACAATCATCATCATCGCCATGATCACGGTCATGATCGGTCATGATCGTGATCGTGGTCATTATCATCACAATCATCATCATCGCCATGATCACGGTCATGATAGCAGTCATCACAATCATCATCACCACGACGATGATGGTCATGATCATGATGATGTTCTTTGCATTCATCATCATCACAGTCATCATCGAGGACGAACTTCTTCTGTGGAGAAGGGGTCTGGCGCATAGCCATGGCCATGGCCCCAGAAAGGATCAGTACCATTACTATCAAGAGTAACTTCTTTCTCAAAGCCATATCGCTCCTCTTTAAAATCTTTAAATGAATCGTGCGCTTTCCATGGGTCATCTAATGGCTCTCTATTTATAGTGAGTTTAACTTTCAACAGCTCCCTAAGTTTCTTAATTATTTATCAATGGTTAGCCCCCCTCCAATTTGTATTTTATTACCAGCAAATAGAAAGCTATACATAGAGTTTATCTATTATGCTTTCGGTAGTATTTCGGTCGAAACATTACTAGTTCAAATTTTAATTTTTCATGCTCAAAATTTCAATCTAAGTATCTCAATAAAATCTTTATATCATAATCTTATAGAATACTAATTTTTATCGTGTTTGGAATTAGTTTACTATACTTAATAATTTTTAAAAGATAGCCCTAAAATAATAAAAAATAATAAAATTTGTATGTTAAAAATGTTTACTTTCTAAAAATCATTAAGTATAGTAAACTAACTTCAAACACGATAAAAATAGTATTCTTAATAAAAATTAGCATTCTATAAGATTATGATATAAAGATTTTATTGAGATACTTAAATTGAAATTTAGAGAATGAAAAATTAAAATTTGGACTGATAACATTTCAGTCGAAGTGCTAGAAGCACAATAGACAAACTTTCTCTCTCTCTCTCTCTCTATATATATATATATAAGGGATCAGTTGACAATTGATTATTTTGACAATCTTAACAATAGATCTCTAAAAAAATAGAAAAAATAGAAAAAATAGAAAAAAGTTTATAGATGCGTTCTTCTATTTTTAAATTGATGGTCATTCAAATTTCATGCAATTTCATTATCGTTTGATAATCCATCAAAGATAATTAAATTGAAATCGTTGTAAATTATATGAAAATTTGATGGTCTTCGATGGACTAACAAACGATAATTAAATTGCATGAAATTTGAATGACCATCAATCTAAAGGTAGAATAACATATCTATAAACTTTTTTCTATTTTTAAAATTTTTTTTATTTTTTTTAGAAATCCATTATCAAGGTTGTCAAAATAATCCATTCTCAATTGATCCCTTCTCATATATATATATATATATATTTCGTATCAATTTGAGATTTCAGGCCAACCATCCTTTCAACCTCGTTTAAACCCGGGATACAAGTTTCAATCCTGAATTAAATAACCAACCAACTAGACGAGATCTGAACCACACGTAAATCAAACTGCATAACTTGCAGCTTACATTATGGTGTATTGTATGAAAAATAATTTTCTCTTCCAAGTTGAATCTGAAGCTTCAAATAATCTAATATATTTGTTGCTCTGTTCTGAAAAGTGAGGTAATTTGGTATTAACATAGTTCACGTTCTTGTCAAAACTTTGCAAATGGATATTAATCAGTCAACAACTTTTAAATTTATAGATATTTAAAGGCGCGTGATTGATTAAGATTGTTTCAAAATCTTTCTAATATCTGCAAGATAGTACAATTATTACTAGTATATTGCCCCCGCGTTAGAACGGAATTTATTATACAAGAGTAAATAATTTTTTTCTTCAAAAAATGACATACTTTCTATAAGGAAATAAAACCAATGAAAAAATAAGCAGAAAAAATAATGAAAAAATAAATAAATAGTTGTCCTAATATATTACCGTGCATTGCTACAAGGTCTTAAATAAAAAATCAACTAATTTCTATTAATTAATAAAAAAATGCATCATGCATCTTTAATTTGATACCAATGAGAAATAATTCTAACTTTATGTAAATTGAAGATATCATAGTTTCAATTAAAACCCCAATTGAGCTCCATTAAATTCTCAATGATTCAATTGATTACTGCTCAGTGGTCGAACAATAGAACCTAAAAGAATGATACTGTTGTACAGCCCAGTATTGACCACAAAAAATAATAGTGAAATATGATATAATGTCATTAGGACAAACTCACTGGATTGCACTAAGCAAAAATGAAGGATCACATGTACATTATGTCACAACTTATGCCTCAGGTAGAAAACTTAAATATAAATAGGTCACTAAAAGAACTATACGCTCAAGCACTCTCCAAAGCTGTCTCCATATATCAAGATTCTTCTCATAGGGAGTGAGCACAGGTTTGTCATTCTCCTCCAATCTACATAAACAATTAGTTAAAAATATTTTTATATCAATTTTGGTCTGGTAATAGTTTACTACTGATGCTAACCAGATTTAACAAGGTAAATGACAATAAAACACAACTATAAGGCCTGTTGTAAGTGCATCACTCAGAGGAAATTGAATATTGAGTTCCGTCCCTGAGATGGCCAATAGATGTGGGGCAAAACCATTTTAATATATTTGGGCCAAGTACCTGTTTGTCAATATGAAATCAGAATTTTGCATAGATGAATCATCAGTAAGTTATACAGGTTTAAGTTTTAAGTTTCTGATGGCTGACGTTTCAAAGAAGAGGAATCTTGTCATGGTTCTCTAATTTTTTTTTTTAAAGAATAATGTATTTTTGAGAGATAATATTTTCATATATTAGCACAGAACATGCAGCAGCCCAAAGAAGGAAGTATTTGAGGGCAAAATAACAAATCGATGACTAATGTTATTACATAAGCCAAAAACAAATCGATGACTGTACTTCTGGCCACTCTTTTCTGCAAGCTACTTGTCTCTTAAAAACCCACGAACTAACTAACAGAAGGAAATCAGAACAGTATATCATAAGTACCAGAAAAATATAGAATCAACAAATCGTAGAAAGGAAAGAGTGATGAACCTCTAGTCATGTTTTTGGTCAATAGATAGATATGCCAACCTAACAGAGTGCTCATGGTCAAGCACAAGAAAAATAGGAGGCAACCTGATAGAACCTATCCCACATATCTATTAGTAAATGATTTGCTATTTGAATATTAAATTAATAGTTTAATAGTATGAATACTATGTAATAATAAAAACTACCAACCCCCATACCACTTCAAGATAATATGGCACACATTTATGAACCAGTAATTACCGATAAACGAAAGAAGAGTATGCTTACATTGATAAAAGAGTGTAAAATATCCTTGACGATGGCTCTTTGTTTCTATTGTACAATTCTCCATCACATAAGATTTATCTACACCTATTGTTAATATATATGTGCAGTTATAAAATCCCTAAATGGAAGGACAACAATCATATCAGTTATCTGCGCCTATTTTAACCATATCAGTTATCAATCAATTTAAAAGTTCCTAAATTACATCGCAAGAAATGAAAAGATAGCAAGATAACCAATTAATTTGAGAAATAGATTATTATATATAAATTCTTGTCAATATGTTTAGATAATTTCCATAAATTCCATAAATGACGTCACATAATTGGAAAGAAAGCTTTACGGGACCCAATAGATATCAAATTGAGATTTGAGAAATTTTATAAATGATATCGGAAGAGATGGAAAGAAAAAAAGACATGACACAATAATTACAAATTAAATTGAACATTTACAAATATTTTCAATAGCTTTAAATTCCATAAATAAATGAATTGTTCATTCCTGTACAGTATTTTTATCTCTAAAAAAACAAAATAAATTTCATCAAAATAAGCAAATTGAAACAACAACAACAAAATTTGAACTGAAATTAAATTGAGAAAGGAGTATAAAATCTTTGTTTTCATCGAATCAATCTTATCCTTATTTCTTTCAATTTTGAAATATCTAATCCCAATCTGAAATGTAAATATTACAATACAAATAGATATGATGTTTGGTGAAACATAATTCAGCAATGCAAATGACAAGTGTTGTGTTCGAGACTTCGAGCCATGTGTTTACTGTTATTTTTATATATCAGTATCAAATCAATAGACAAGATAATTGGAGATGTACTTACATGGAAAATTGCATCCAATATACTGCAATTGTTGAAAGAACTATCACTCGAAAAAGACAAACGATTAAAAGATATAACTGAAAATTAACCGATAAATATTTCTAAACTTCAAACTACCTTTTCAAAATAAAACAAGAAAATAAGTGGATTACAGCTAATGTTTTTTAGACATGCTTATTAAATTCATCATCTAATGAGACTTCAATGTGCTCCACAATTTTCATCTGTGGAAAGTTTGAATACAAAATTATAAGGTAACCATGTAAAAATTTGAACGAAAATTGAGAAACAAAAAGAGAGACAGTACAACAAGTCAAAAGCACAAATTCAGTGCTTAATTTGCTCTAAAAAGACAAGCAAAATCATGTGCGATTCACAAAATCAGTGCTTAATTTGCTATTAAAAAACCAGCAGAATCATGTGCGATTTAGATAGAGCAGTGAGCCAAAAAAGATAGTACCTTGGGATTGAAAATAGTGAGGTGAGGAGTTTAAGTTGGAGAAGCAAATAAGCTGGAGATCATATAGGATGTTGAGATCAGCAAGATGCAAGATTCCACTGAGAAAGTGGTGCTGCCTCTTTACAATCAGATCTTCAGCGTGGTCATCAAGGGGCCGCTCATCTCTGGAAGCAGACGGAGGAAGTGGCAAAGAGAGAAAGGAAAAAAGGCAGAAAGGTAGAGAGACGGAGGGGCAGAGAGAGAGACGGAGGATACAAAGAGGGAAGTCAGGAGGAGAGGAGGGGTGAAGAGAAGGGGGTTACAGCAATCTAGTCGGGATTTGGGAGAGCATGATCCGGTGAGAAATTCGACGACGATTTCAGTGTATCGCTCTGCGTAACAATCACGAAAAAATTGAATAAAGACTTCAACACGTCGCATGCTGAAACGCTGCCTCAGAAGATCGCTCTAATCATCGGACGACTCACTTTTAATCCGAAAATTTAACAATTAATCGTTAAGGGATGAGAACACTTAAATACTTAATAAAGAGTAATGCTTAATAAAGATATTTATGACCTTAGAGATATTTATGACCTTTGAAACGTCCTGCATTAGGTGTAACAATGCCCTAAGAGTCTGCCGAATATATGTATATATATATTTATATTTCAATTTCTGAACTCCGTATATATACTTTTTAAAGTATACAAGTGTCTAGATCTTTTTCAGATTCTCATTAAAGTCAAAACGATGTCATTGAATTTCAGGAGGCATCTCAAAATTAGATAAAAAAAATTTGATAATCCATTTATTAATTGTCAAGAAAAAAAAATTAATTGAAAGTAGCTATTTTGAAATTTTATTCTATTTAGGATGTCACTTTAAAATAAATTGTCAATTGATAATATGACATCCAATGCGGACGGCTCTAAGAAACGATGTCATTGGTCATCAAGGCATCTCTTCGACAAAAAATATGTTTCCACGTATTAATTGTCAAGCAAAAGGAAAACTGAAATAGTATTTAAAAAAATAGAATTATTTACATGATTACATCCATCCTAATTTCAATAATTGAAAATTGTTGGTTATTTACCAGCAAAATATATAGACAAATTTACAAAGTAATTAATTGAAGACAAGACTATCTGTTTTGTATTTGTTTTACTTGCATACAAATTCACCTCTATTTTACTAATATAAAATCAAAATATAAATATATAATCAATTTTAATTTGAATAATTTCAAAAACAAATAAATTAAAATGATATTATTTTGTATTTATTTTCTTCTTGCTATGTTTTTGACAAGTCTTTGCATTCCACGATTAGATATGAACATCACAATCAGTGGCGGAGCAAGAACTCAATTTTAGGAGTTAAAATTTTTTTGTAAACACATTAGACACTACGTCTCAAATTTTGAGAGGGCTGAAATTAAAAAATTATCATAATTACACTATAAAATAACATAAATCTTTGATAGATATACTGATTTTCAAAGCATCAAGGGGGGAAGGAGCCCACCTTGGCCCCTTAAGACCTCTGCCTCTGATCCCAGTAATTAAGTATGAATATCTTATTTAATAGATCATTTCAAATATGAACACCCATATCAACATTGCATATTTTCCGAATGAGGGGTTGGACACATAGGATGTGTTGTAGTAAATAATTTTCAAAATTATATAACACGATATTTAATGATTTATAAAATATTCACATTAAAATTTTATTATTTCTTAAAACTTTATAAAATACAGATATCGAGTTTAAGCAGGAGAACTCAAGCATAAAGATCCAAAAACGTAGTTTGGTTAGGTTAGATTTATAATAATCAAAGGTAACCAACGTGGTATTGAGATTAAAACAATCAGATTGAAGTAACTAAGCCCTAACCGTTGCAACAAAACTTCTAACTGTTGTAACAAATTAAATCAAGTATGTACAAGTTTTAACCAAATTGATCCAGGGCCAAAATTTACCCTAACTATTGTAACAAATATCCTATCTGTTGTAAAAGATGACTTCGAGAATAATTTTATTGATTATCTGTTATAACATATCCCTATATCCATTATAACGGATTAAATTGTTTGTGTATAAAATTTGTCTAAAAAGCTCCAAAATAATTCCCTCGAACTTATGTTGTAATGGATCTTATATTCGTTGCGCTAGCTGCGCTAGATTTTCCTGACCTAATCGTTGCAACGGTTAGCTAACCGTTGTAACAGATATGCCTGATTTATTGTCAATTTTGGTGTATTTCTATATATATACCTTCCTTTTTTTTGTCAAACCTGTTGTTTTCACCTTGTAAAACCTAACCATCAAGTTTTTTGAGATCATATACCTATTTTTTTATGTTCTAAATTCAAGACTATTTTGCAAAATCATTTGAGAGTTTGTGAGAAATTAGATTTTGATTGTTTTCTAGTGAAACTTCATTCTTCACGCCTTGTTTATTTCTTTTGGCCAACGGTTGTCTTATTATCTGGTGTAAAGGACCGGAGATTTACAGTTATAAAAGACCTTCTTGTATTAGTGACTCAGCGCAATCGACTGTTGTAATTATGAGTTCCGAGAGATAAGTTCTTCATAGCCGAACTCCGTTAAATTATGTGTTATTTTTCTCTCTTATTTTTTTATGATAAATTTGATACTAAACATTTAGGAAAACATGATGTAGGGCGCTGATCATTATTAAAAATGAGTTTTATACTTATTATCATAAGTGTTCATATCTATTATCATGTATATTTATACTGAAAATAAAACATGTTCATAATTATTGTGTGTTAAAAAACTGAAGGATTTTCGTACATGTTTAATTTTAAAATATCATTTGATTAATTTACACGTGTTTAATTAGTAATTAGGGCAATCGGATAGGTGGTCACCATGTTCAAGAATGATTTTATATAGGCTTCGGATATTTATTTTTGTAACAAAAGATTTTCAAACCACTACCAAGAAGCGTTTATATGTTGGTACAAATATTCATACAATTTATAAAAAAAAAAATTGGAGATTTTTGTAGAGGATTTGTATGGAGGTAAAGTTAGCGCGATCCTAAAATACATAATTGACTGAATAGAGTCAAAACACTCAAGTCCTACTGACCAAACCTCTTCCTCAATTGAAAATTGGAACCTTACTCAGTTTTTATTAATAATAATTATTATTAAATTAATATTATTAAAAATAAGAGTGAGAATCGTAAAATTTCAAATATACGAATGGCAGCACGCCACTGTCAGTGGCGCGGACGAAACGCGTCACTGGCTGAATGGCTAGAAACATGTGAAGTCTATGGCAGTGGCACGTTTCGTCCAAACCCCGCGCATGTTGGAGAGGCGTTGTGCGTTTTGTATATATAAGAAACAAATGTGCTACTGACAGTGGTGCGCTGTCATTCGTATATTTGAAATTTTATAGTTCTCACTCTTACTTTTAATAATATTAATTTAATAATTATTATTATTACTAAAAACTGAACCTTACCATATTCGCCCTCTATAATCCGCATTGGTAAATTTTCAACATCAAAAGGAAAGATTGTGTGCAAAATGGAAAGATATGCTTCTCCTTAGTTGACACCAGTTGGCAATGGAGATAATAGCTCCACCTTATTTCCTTAAAATTTTGCAATTACCTCTATTAAATATTAATTTATTCTTTTCCTTCCACATTATCTATAAAAAACAGTTTAACTAATTAACAGAAATTTATCCTTCAGATGAACCGTGCTCAATTAGCTAAGTGCTCAATACATGCACACAACTAAAACTAAAAGGAGCTGATATAAAGATATGTTTATTGATATTGTCATCGATATACACTAAATTATGCACATTATATGAAATATTAAATATCTTAAAAACTTTATTATGTCACTCATTTTATATAATACTATCAGTTGAGGATGAAAATTGAAAAGTGAGAGACGATGTCACTGTCGTCATCAACCGTCCCATTCACAAATATACAAACATCTCCTCTAGGGGTGAAATCAAAATTTTAATATAAAAAGCCGAGATATAATTTACGTCATCAAAATATTAAAATTAATAAATTAGAGAGATCGACGTATCTCACGAAATAAAAAGATATAATAAATTTAATTTCTAACATATAATTTCCATGAGATTATAAAACCCTACCCGATTGTCTCCGCCCTCGATCATGATAATAGGTATCCCAGGTGAAATCTGTTATTTAACACTAATACGCCATTAACTGATAAATCAATATTGAATGCAGTGATTGATGGCCCAAAAGATTTATAGTAGGAATGGGCCGGACTAAAGATTTATTGCTGAAGCTGTTTCCTACATTAGTTCAACAAATTATCCAAAGAAATCGTTTTCTTCCCACATTACAACCAAGTACCCTGGATTTTAAGTTTACAAAATTCATCCAGTTCAAAAGTGGTAAATTTTTTCATCAAAGATATTTTTTTTATATAAATTTTGCAGAAGCAGTTTCCTGTAATTGATTATAAATCACCCAAAAATATTCCAGTGACACAAACGAATTTGCAACTTTTTCAAACTTTCTATCCGGTGCACTTTCTCTATCAAACGTATTGATATGACAATTTTTTTTATAGAAGCAATTCTTCAATTAAAAGTACAACAGACAGCTCAAACAACATGACTTTGGAAAATTACGAGCCTGTCCCCTTTATTTTTAAAAATGTTCATCCAGATCAAGACAGAAGAATTTTTCAGGGGACATACACAAAATTGCATAGACACAATAAGTTAATATCGTAGCTTCGTCAATGAAAAGGTGTACTCAAACTCTCTCAAATTCAGAGAAGTGGTCAATATTTTCTCTGAGCGATATAAGAGAGCAAAAGAGAGAATTATTCTCCGAGCAATACAACACCTCTATTACCATTTCAGATTTTCATTTGGCAATGAGGCAACCTGCCTTTTGCTCGTTTATTTATCTTCCAACCAATCTAAAAGGTGAGAAAAATGGGAGAGAAAAGCGCCACAAGAAAGTTGAAATTAAAGTAAAAGTAATCTCTTGGATGCATAAATCAAGAACTTCAGAGAGCGACAGTAAGAGATGTTGGGAATTCCATTCGATCCACAGCCAAGACTTTTTTTTTTTTTTTGAGGATTCTCTTAAAAGAAGATCTGTGAGGAATGGGAAAAATAACAAAATAGGATTTTATAAAGAAGCTAGCCTAAAAAAAGAGAGAAAAATTTAGTAAACTTTCGTTGCTCTATTAAGGAGAGTCGGGAGATAGAAACCTAACTTTATAGGCTACAAAGTCTACAAACAAATTTTCTTTTTTATTCCCTTTTTAAATAGGGTAATGGCGACATGGCAGCTTAGCTTTGAGAGAGGGAGGGAGGGGGGAGAATTGTTGGTGCCAACATATAATTTCTCTTGGATGGATTGGATTCGTGGGGAAGAAGGCTTGTGATATAGACAGCCTTATCAAAATGTGTGGTCGACTGGTGAGTGCGTTCCATGTGGTCCATGGATGATGCTGGAATTCTCTAGAAGGGGAATTTTTTCTTTCAATTTCGATAAGAATACGAATTTGTACACGTGAGTGATTGAAATTTGAAGGTGAATATCATAAAAAATGGCCGAAATTTTTATTTAATGAAATTTAGGTTCGGATATAATTATCCTTATAAAATAATGGATTAATCTTGTAACAAGTCATTAAATTTTGATATTTATTCATATTTGATCACTGAATTTTTATTTATCCATTTTTAGTCACTGAACTTTGATATTTATCCATATTTGATCACTCCTATTAGTTTTTTTATTCAAAAATAATTAAAATAAAATTATATTTGTTGCCAAAAATAATTGAAATGAAAAATGATTAAATTAAATAAAATTATATTTGTTTTTCATTAGTTTTTTTAATTATTTTTGAATAAAAAACTAATAGGAGTGATCAAATATGAATAAATATCAAAGTTTAGTGACTAAAAATAGATAAATAAAAGTTTAATTATCAAATATGAAAAAACAAAGTTCAGGGACCTGTCAGAGAATTAACTCTAGAATAATAACCGCATAGTAGAAAAGAAGAAAAATATTAATGTGTGCGTTTGTTTGTAATTTCATTTTTTCTAAATAAAAAGTATCTTTAATGATGACTAATTAATCAAAATTAAAATATTTTCATTGTTCAAAGTATTACTTTTTACCAACTAAGCATTAAAAAGATTATTTTAAAGTTTTAAATAATTGAAGTTCCCTTCAAGATTGTATTATTTCTAGCTATACAAAAGTGATTTTTTGATTCAGTAACTACAAATATATTCATCATCAAAAAATAATTTCTTGATGATGCTTGATATTGTCCGATTTGTTTTACATAATTTAGATTTTAGTCTTTTAGTTTTAATTAAGAAACTAAAAAATGTAATTTTATTAAGTAATATCACTTGTTTTGTTTCCTAACTTTTTAATGTAAATAAATTATTCAATCATATAATTGCTAAATAAAATGAGACGACAAAGCATATTTAGTCATTAACATAGTGGTGGAACTTAATGAGGATTCAAAGATTGTGCTCCCAAATTCAATTGGAAAAAGGGGGGGGTGAGAGGCGATTAAAATTTGAAATTTATTATGTTTAAAATTGGAGGTAACAAAATTGTAAAAGGTGAAAAGAGAAATTCACCTCCACTTTACTCCATACAACTCCATTCACTGCCTCAAATGAGTTGAGATGAAAATTTATTCTTACCTCCCTTCTCTTTTCTCCGACCATCACTCTCTCCAATTTCTTGAGACATGTTGGTAGGGCACGAGTATCTCTGAATTGGACGGTGTTCAGACGATACTGCTTCACAAACTTAGTTTGACTTTGAAAAGCATTTCAAACTCAAATCATAGCCGAAATTCGATTCCCTAAAAGTTCGTTCTGTGCAGGGTCGATTCGTTAATAGTTCGAAATAGAATTATTAGGTGAACAAATTCCATAATTCATATAAAAATAACATAATCAAATATAAAAAATATCAATTTAATACAAATTCATACAAAATTAAAAGTTCATTCAACAAAAATTAATAAATTTCATATAAATTCATACTACTCAAAGTCTCAAACAATCAAATAATTAATACAAATTCAAACAAAAATAGTTCGCGAACACATACGAACTCACCATGGTTTGAGTTTGATTGATATAATTGAATCATGAAGGCTTGATTTGAAATTCTTTTTTCGGGTGCAAAGAATAAGTAACTTTTTTCAAACTTTTGATCGATACTGAGGTAACTTCGAATGAGGCTGATGTACATGTAGGTGAGAGCACGAGTACTCTTCTTCTCAGGAGCCTGCTGTTCTACAGCCTACAGGTCATTTACTCCCTCCAGGCACATAAAAAATGACTACAATCATTATAAATCTAATTTCATTTAAAACTTTTACCACATACAAGTAGTAAATGAGCGAACTCAGATCAAAATCTGCTCTTTTGAGCTAAGAGCGAGATTTAACCTTTCAAATGGGATGATCGAAGATATCTCAAAAAGTACATGTATAAATCTCGAAGAGATTAAATTAATTCACGTCGTCCAGAACTCTATTTTTCATTTCGGAGTTTAGTGAGGCGGGGAGCGTTAGCAAATTAATATATTTATTAAGAATTTAGAATATTTTTTTATAATTATATGTTATTATTTTCGCAAAGACCCCCAACTAATTAGTAAATAGATATAAGGCCCGCTATTTATATTTGACAATCGCGAGTTGGCACTTGTAGTCTTGTAGTTTGGCAAATCCAAATCCTTTGTTGTCTTTTCAGTTCTTGTTTCCAATTACTGACACGTGGGCTCGAGGAAAAGTAAATCTACCATAAACCCCGTCTGAGCAACGGTAAAAGAAAGATACGGAAAATATACAGACTTAATTTGTGTTCCTGTTCGATAATTTCCTTTAATTCATGCTGCGCAAATTTTTTATTTTAAAAATATTAATTTTTTTAGTTGATACTATATGACAGTTTTTCCGGTGTAATAGGACCCGAGTAAATTTCTCGGTCCCTAACAATTTTTTTTTTCCCTTAGGACCAAGTATTTTAGCTGGTCCCTTAAATTACTTTTTCAAAACCGCACCCTCAACCGAGCATTTTTCTTCCTCCCTCCCCTTTTCGGTCCCTCCATTAACAAAAAAATCATATATTTTTTTTTTCCAAAAAACTCACTAAATATTCATCCAATTTTCAAATCCAATTGCACCAAGCTTTATTTTTTAGAGGATTTTTTATTAAATCTGAATTTAATTAGTTTAAATTAGTTAATCTAGTTGTAAAGATTATTTTCGTAGAAAATGATTATGTATTGTTATTTTTTGACAAATATTAAAAAATCAAAAGATTTTGCAACATTCTTAACATAAAACATTCAAGATTACTTCCAGTTCGTCGCTGAGAACATGACAAACATATATGCAATTTTTTAAGTTCAAAATTATTTATTAATGCAAGTACAATTTCACATAATATGTTATTTTTACTGTAATTATAAATAAATGTAGGTGTCCCCACCCACCTCATCCTGACCAGCCACCTTATTTCGGCCATTGACATCAACCGGATCATCCACCTCAGCAAAACCATCCACTGAGATTCCTCCTTGACGACAAACCAGAGCATCGGACCGATATAGTCCATCACTCATCAAGAGAATATTTGGTAGATAATAATATTAATTTAATAAAACTTATTATTATTAAAAAGGTGAACCAGAGCATCGGACCGATATAGTCCATCACTCATCAAGAGAATATTTGGTAGATAATGAATAATTAATTAGTGGTGTACTATATTTTAATTAATTAATATTATGTACCTTGGTTGTTTTGTACTTTTTAATTAATTAGTGTAGTATTTTTTTTATATTTTTTTAATTAGTGTATTTTTTCCTTCTTTATTATAATTAGAAAATTAATTTTCAACAGTATATTCTTTTCTAAATTATTAATTTCAACTTACAATAAAAACTATCAAAAGTTCTTTAAAAAAATGAATGCTTAGGGATCGACTAAAATACTCAGTCCTAAGGATTTTTTTTTTATTTGAGGGACCGGCTAAAATACTCATGTTCTAAGGAGAAAATTTTGTTAGGGATCGAGAAATTTACCCGGGTCCTTCTATTTCACCGAAATAAGCTATCATATTGGTTTCAACTAAAAAAAAAATACTTTTCTAGAATAAAAAAAATGTGTGTTACGTGCAGGTTAAACATTTTTAGTTCTGAATTTGAGTCGGTTTATTCAACTTAAATAAGGAATACAATCCCATCCGATGTTCTCTGCACCATATTTTTTGTTAACATTATTAATAGTATCAAGAATTAAATATTTAAGAAAATTTTAATTTGAAATCTACTTCGAAAGTAATGTTTACTTGCGCTCCTAGATGAATTTTTATTTCTAAAAAAATAAAAATAAATTATGAGAGCCCAACTGGCGCATGCACACCGAGAAGCCAGAAACATAATAAAAAAAGAATTAAGTGTGGGACCGCACCCACTTTTTGTGCTTCCATTGTGTATCAGTCAATTCATTATTCTATCAGAATGGGCACGCATGAAGCTGGAATGGAAGAAAGCTGATATTGAAAGAACCTTTTCCCAAGATCGCTTCTTCACATAGAACTGAAAGGATCTTGTCCCAATAAGATGCTTCGTAAGGTGAGTAATTTGAAAATTTATCAGTTTCATGTATAATAAGTTATCAGTATTGTAATGAATTTTCTTGCAACAGAGGAGGATCTTCTTGCAACAAAGGAGGATCTACTAAGGGTGTGTTCAGATGAAGGAAATTAATGGGATTTTGGATCAATTGGGAAACTTTTTATTAGGCACGTTCGGATGAGTGCATTTCCTTTACGGTACTTTACCGTAAAGTAACTGCCCGAATTTATTACGGGCTGTAGGATTTGAACCGCGGGCGGAAAAAAAACAACGGTGATGGTTGGATTCACGGGGCTCACATCAAAAGCGGGCACTTCACGCGTGAAGTACCGCAGACGATGTGAATTTCGTTCGGATGGCTTATTTGTTTGAGCTGGGATAAAATAAATTTCCCAGTTATCTTTTCAATCAAGTGTAAAATATTAGAAAAAAAAAATCTAAGTCAGACTCAATTCTTTTTTTTCCTGATACATTGTCTCATTCTCTCTCCTACCTTTCTCTCAAAATTTTGAAACGGATTCAACGGGAAAATAACGACTTCTTGGGAGATTCGAGCGAGAAGAAAGAACATTTGATGCAAGCACGTAGGTGAACAAGGAATTTATTTCCAGTCCCAACCCACTCATTTTGGCCATGGCAGGAGAAGGTACGACACGTGACAAAATATTTCAATTCCTCTGTGTTTTCTTATTCTCTGAGTTTAATATTTTTTTTGTATTTGTACCTATCATGAGAGATTAAACACTCTCTATAGGTTAAGGTGTAACTATAAAACTTGCTTACTCATTTTAAAATTTATTTGAATTCATTATTTATGTTATTATTTCTTTTATACAATCTTATCTTAAAATTTGAGTTTGTTTTTGCGAAATTGAGAACCTAATCCCGAATCAAAAAGAAATATTTAAGTACTAACTAAATCTGAAAAGAGAGATTAATTGCTTAGGGGATTGTGTTAAAATTCACTGAGTCGTCTTATAAATTACGTAATTACAAAAAAATACGATCTAGTATGGTCTAACCTTGTATGAGTTTTATGTTTTAGTCCAATTTAGATTTAATCTAAGTTTAGCCTACAATTGTTCTAGGTATGATGTTAATCTAAGAAATTAACACTTAACATCATAATTAAATTATCAAAAATCCATAACAACTAAACAATTAATTTAATGAATTAATTGTTATCACAAGCAAGCGGATGATAAACCTGTTAAATTTAGGTCTTCTTTTCTTAACCTAAATACTTAGATTTAAAATATTAAATTTAAGATTAGTAAATGTTATCCCCTGGGTTCGATACTTTAAGTACTATATATGTCGGTTTTATACTTGCAACCTTTATTTTTTCTAGTGCTAAAGTTTCGGTTGTATACTTACAACCTATATTTTTCTTAGTGCTAAAAGTTTAAAGCTTGCACCACACTTTATTTGCACATCAACTATTCTATTTGGTTCAATTGAGCTCCTAAACTAATTTTTGGTCTATCCTTTTCTCACGTGTCTAACAAATAATAAAATAATAATAATTAATAGTATTAAATATAATAATTAAATTATAGAACAAAAATATTACATAAATATCAATATATAAAATAAATAATAATGAAATAGTAATAAGTAATAATAAAAAATAATAATATATGGTAATGATAAATAAAATAAATAATAATAGTTTAAAATAATATTAATATTAAATAAAATAATAATTTACTATTATTGTAAATAATTTGAAAATTATATAAAATTATATTTGCCAATTTATGAAATAATCACAGAAGAATTTAATAATTTCTTAGAGTTTGTGATATGCATGAACTAAGGTTAAATGGAAGAATATATGCATGAAAATCTTAGGAAATAATTTGATTATGTTATAATCTTAATTTGTAAAGGTAATCAAAGTAGTCTTGAGATCAAACTAGTCCAATAGAGGTTATATACCCTAACCGTTGCAAATAGACTTCTCTAACTGTTATAACTGATTAAATTAATCATATATAAAATTTATCCAAATTACTTCAAAACATTGTCATATCCTAATTGTTGCAACGAATCTCACATTCATTGTAACTGATAACCACGAGATAAATTTTAACCTCTAACCGTTATAACATATTTCAACATCCGTTATAACGAAATAAATTATTTGTGTATAAAATTTGGCCAAAAAACTTCAGAATTAACTCCTCTCACATTTGTTGTAACAAATCTTATGTCTGTTGCAATAATTAACCTCGTTAGGGTTACTATGACCTAACCGTTACAACAGTTAGCCAATCGTTGTAATAGATATTGTTGATTTCTTACCTGTTTTGACATATCTTGATATATACACGTTCTATCTTCTCAGATCTTGACAAATTTTCAATTGCTAAACCCTAGCTATCAAGTTGTCTGAGCGTATACCTCCATTATTTACTATCTAAATCTCAAGACTACTTTGAATATTTCCTTTAGAATGTCATTGAAGTTAGTTCTTGATTGTTCTTATTAGTGAGATCGATGTATCTTCATACCCTATTTATTTTCAGTTGGCCAACGATTGCCCAATTAGTTGGTGTAAGAAACAACGGTTCTTAGTTGTAAGGCTTTTTATAATGACTCAGTGCAATAACTGTTGGTGATTGCGGGTCTCAAAAACGTAGGCTCGTTATAATCGACTGCGTTACATATTGTGTTCTTTTTCTTCTCTCTACTTTACTTTATTTCTTTCTTTCTCTGTTGTGTCTGAATTTAATACAAGACCTCTTAGAAAAAAATTAATACCAAGTATTAATATAAAATAATATTTTTAAAATTAAATAACATAGTAATAATAATTATAATAATAAATAAATAAAATAATAATTAATTTATACCAAATAAAAAAATATTATTTTATTCATTTCCTCCATCACTATTCTCGAATTCTAAATAACATTTTACTAAACCAAAATTGTGAAAGTAACATCGTATATGTGATTTTTTTTTCAAAATACCTTGGTCGTGCCTAGGGATGTTAATAGATATTCATAATTTAAAAATCCAATTTGAATCCGCACAATGGATCTATATATGGATCCTTAAAATATATTTTTTAGTTTATTGGATCCGCATATGGATTCTAAAAAATGATTCATCTAATATAATGGATCTGTATTTAGATCTTATAAGATTTGAATTTGAATCCGCTATGAATTTGATAAATAAATAAAATAAAAGTAAAATAAAATTATATCATGTGTCAATTAATAAAATGAACATGTCCAATTTAGTTTAAATTGAAGAGCAATATTCTTTCACTCTGCGTTGATTCATGAAATTGAATAATAGTTATTGTATTAATTCGACATATTTTATTGTATTATTTGATGCTTATTGTATATTTTAAAAGTTCGAACATATAGTTATTATTGTTGCTATATTTATGATTGGAATAAATAATTTTAAGATTTCTATAATAGCAAATATGAATTATTATTTCTGCTATGTTTGAAATAATTTTAAAATAACATGATAATTTTTTTCTTATCATGTATAAATTAGTCTATTTTTAATATTATTATACAAGATTCGAATTCAAAACTGAAATCACTATAATAACAAATATGAGTTCATATTTAGATTCTCAAAATTTTATTAGATATGAATCCTCATATGATCTTATAATTTTTTTTAATAAATTTATATTTAAATCCGCAGGATTCGATTCGAATATGTTCCATTGATAACCTAGACACATGTTGAACCGCCATATTTATCTCCGACTAATCTCCTAAACCAAACCAAACCAAACCAAACCAAAGAATATTATTATAATCTCCATTCATTCGTCCCCAATATATATCCCCATTTCGCATGCTTTCCTTTTTTTGGTCAAATTTCCTAAAATTTGTCTCCAGAGATGTTTTCGCTTTTCATTTTGATCAAAATATTTTCATTACGGGCACCCTTTTGTTCAAAAAGCATGACTTAATCTTTCATTTCAAATCCCTATTTTATAAATTCATTTGTACAAAGTATCTCCATCCCTCTCGATGCCTCAATGCATAACCATTTTTATTAAGGAATAATATTGATGTCTCTACGCTTTCATCCCATTCTCTGTCCCCAAATCATACCATTCATTTTTTACATATGTTATCTTTTTTACGCTTTCCTCTTTACACAATTAGACAAATTATAAATATTTTAAAATTATCTAAATTAATTGGCATCTATTTCCTCTATCAACAACACCTTTTCATTTTATTTCTTTACTCTTCTTTATCAACGACGCTCTTCTCTCTAATATCTTATTGATAGTGCTCTGCTCTACACAGTGATTCTCGCAACCGGTCTTCTCTTAACGATATTGATGTCGTGACTCTTGCGATGGATCTTTTCTTGACAAGAATATAGTCCGGACAAAGCGATTTCTTCAACAACATGCACATTTTCCTCACTTTATTTCAATTTTTATGGTACATAGTATGTACCGATCGCCTTGCTTGTGTTTATTTTATTCAGGAGTTGAACCTTTTTCTTATAACCATACATAGACAAGTTCTTAATTGGCAATTTTATCATTTGAATAATATCAAGTAGTGATAGTTTGGTTGGACAAATAATGATTTTCTCACTAAATTATTAGTTATCTATTGTAGTGTTTGTGTTAATTCTCAAATTTTTACTGGAATAATGAAGCCATTAGTTACCAATTCACAAACTTTTACTGGAATAATGAAGCCATTAGCTGCCTATTTTAATGAAGTCATTAGTAGTCGTTCATTGTACTATGCACTGATAAAAGTTTCTCTCATGAATTCATATTTATAGGTACGTAATTCATATATTTTGATTTTAATGTTCTCCGCGCTGAATATTTGATGAATCTTCATATGTTGGGTCTCACCAACGAATGAAACATCTTATATAGTAATGAGATGACCCATGATGAAGAAAAAACATAAAAAAATAACTTAATTCAAGTAATCAGAACAATGAGTTTTTGTACATAATTATTATGTTACAGTTAAATAATTTGAATAGCTAATATAAATAACATGATAATCAAAAGTCAAGGTTAACATATACGAGTATATCAATTTACAATACGCTTTTTTTGTAAGCAATTGTAATTAATAATGTTTTTGTAAAGACAGTCAAATTATTTAATTAATCTTAAATAACTTGAATCATAACTATAAATAGTGTTATAATCAGAAAAGTTATGGCTATGACGTGTTTGTACAACTTCAATAGTGTAATGATAATATAACTTTGTTATTAAAATAAATCACTATTATGTTTTATGTTGTGTTACTCTGGTTGGGCAGTTAACCCATAATATATATATTATTATTATGGGATAAGAAAGATAAGAAACGAGCTGAGATTGATGGATATGGGGAGACACATAATTGGCAGAAACGTAGTATTTTTTGGGATTTGCCATATTGGTCGAGCAATTTGATCCGACATAACCTAGATGCAATGCATAATGAAACAAATGTGTTTGGTAATATTTTTCACATAATTATGAACACAGATAAAACCAAGGATAACATCAAGGCTCGTCTCGATTTGGCCGAGTGGTGTGACCGTTTTGGATAAGATTTAAAGCGATCACATAACGGTACATGAGTTAAGCCCAAGGCTTCTTATTGTTTATCAAAGGATCAAAAAATGGAGATTTGCAAGTGGTTAAAGGGATTAAAATTTCCAGATGGATACGCGTCAAAATGGTCGAGATGTGTGAATGTTGAGGAATGCAAGTTTCAAAGCTTGAAGAGTCATGATTGTCACATCTTCATGCAACGTTTTACCAGTTGCATTTCATAATTTTCTTCCAGATTATATTTGAGCACCATTGACCGAATTGAGTAATTTCTTTCGAGATTTATATGCAATAGAGCTAAAAGTAGAGCATATGGAGGAGTTAGAGAAGAAAATTATTGTCACTATATACAAGTTGGAGAAGATATTTCCACCGGCATTTTTTGATTCCATGGAACATTTGATATTACATTTAGCATATGAAGTTAAAGTTGGTGGTCCTATTTTTTACCGTTGGATATATCCTCTCGAAAGGTAACTACTATATCTCACTTTTTTTTATATGTTTTAATCTTTTTCATCACATTTATTATCTTGAATTGGTAAATATCATAGGAAATTACAAAGATTAAGGAGAAAGGTGGGTAACAAAGCACATCCGGAAGGTTTCATGGTTGAGGCATACATAATTGAGGAGATTTCAAATTTTTGTTCTATTTATTTTGCCAATTCAGTGTGCACTCGACGAAATCAAATTTCAAGGCATGATGATAGAGAGATTGCTCCACCTAAAGCTCGAGCTTCAATTTTATGCATTCAAGACGAGCAATGGGAAAGAGCACCTATAGACAATTAGAGGATCGAGAGTATTATGCAGCACATTTGTATGTGTTGCTCAATTGCCCTGAATTTCAAATTTACATTGAGTATGATTTTTTTATTTTCAAATTTTATTTTTGTTATACTTTGATATATACAATATGTTTCTAATTCAATTAGTTTTTTTTTTGTAGAGAGTATGATGAAATGATTAAAAGGCGTCAACTTGGAATTTCATCCCAAGATTTGGAGAAGGTTCGTGCTAAGAAATTCATTACTTGGTTTAAGAAAAGAGTGAGTATTGACCGTACAATAGATCTTAACATTAAAGATATTGGTCTAGGACCTTACAGGCAAGTACATTGTTTTGGTGCATATGATGTTAATGGGTATCGTTTTCACATAGAAACTTATAGTATGGGAAAGACAACACTAAATAGTGGGATATGTATAAAAGGGGCTGGTACGATAACATTGAGCATGATTATTATGGGATTTTGGAAGAGGTTGTGGAATTAGAATATCGTGGATTACATAATAAAGTTATGATCTTTAAGTGTCATTGGTTTGATGTTCCTGGAGGAGTGAAGATTGACAAAGATCACAGTATTGTTGAAGTTAAATGCAATTCTTTTCTCAAGACTTATGAGCCATTTATTTTTGCAGCCCAAGCCACTCAAGTTTATTACCTATCATACCCATCAACAAAACGAGAAAGAAGAAATTAGTGGGTTGTTATCAAGACAAAAGTTAAAACCCTGCCAAGTTTCTCATTAATAGAAGAGAATAACAATATAGCATCTAATATTTCTGATTTTTTTTCAAGAAGATGGTCCATGTTGCTCATTTATGGTCGATATAGGAAATGATATTCCTGAAGCACTTAATGATCATGATGTAGTTGAACCTTTGTCTACCGCGGAAGTTGAATTTATAATGCAACAAAGGGACAATCTAGCTCCTGAAGTGGAAACATCCGAAAGCGAGTATGGTACTGATTCTGAAAGAGAACCATTTGATGATTTGCCTGATGATGAAATTGAGGATGAAAGTCAGACGAAATCAGACTCTGAATAGTTATGCTTTGAATTTTACTTTTAAAATGCTAATTGCTTAATTTTTATTTTTTTTCTATTGTTGATATATATTTTGTTTTGTATTCTAATTCATATTTATTCTTCAATGTATGATCTGATAGCAATATATGGATCAACAAATTAATTGGAGTTCAGAAAAATAGACTAGCATTTTGATTGTAGTGAGTAACAAGTGTTGTTATCTTTGTTTTATAAAAAGATTTAGTATGGTATCACCTAATACTTTTTTCGATAGCAATCATGGATGTTATTTAATTTATATTGTATTTGTTTAATTTTCATTATAAATCTCATATCATATTTTAAATTAAATCTTTGTATTGTAATTGTTGTTGTTGTTGTTGTGTATTATACAATTATAATTAATTTATAATGAATCTAGATCAGAAAAAAGGCTGCACAATGAGCAATATCAGCATTGGTTTTATTGATGCAAAATAAAGTATTAGTATCAGCCAAATGAATGTCAAAATTATTTTTGCATCAGCCAAATGGATGTGACAAATACTTTTGCATCAACTAAATGGATGCCAAAAATAATTTTTGCATCGACGAAATGAAATACTTTTTCATCAACTAAATGGATGCCAAAAATAATTTTTGCATCAACGAAATGGATACCACAAATACTTTTACATCAGCCAAATGGATGCCAAAATAGTTTTTGCATCAACGAAACATATGCCAAAAACCAATACTTATACACACAAATAGAAGCTTTTGTGGTCGGCCAAACCGATGCGAATGTATAGGCCGATGCCAAAGTTGTAAACTGATGTGAATGACTATCTAATGTGATGCCTACTGCGTCGGCTCTTTACATCGGTTGGTCGATGTAAAACACCTATAGCTTCGGCAAAATCGATGCGAATCACTTTTTCAAGCCGATGCTAAAAACTTTTTTCTGTAGTGTGCAAATTGTTTGAATAATTCGTATAAATAATTTTATAGTAAAAAAATTATGTATCGTATAATAAAAAAACTATACTATATTAGACATATAAATAATTATTCAGTTATGTACACAATCTGAATGATTGATATATAAATAGTATAAAACGAAGAATCATGTGCATTAGCAAGGCATGAGCCGTGAAGTCACTATCTATTTTGTACAAACAGTTATGTAGTTAAAATAATGTGCTTTGATAGTAAATATAAATAAATAATTTGATGACTGTTAATAGGTGATATAAGCAAGTCAGAGGAAATGAAATGATGCTTCAGCGACTATTACATTAACTTTGACAATAGTGACCTTGAGGATATTTTATGGAAATAAAATCGTGGGAATTATTATGAACCTCATTTTATTAATTGTTATTTTCATCTTTCATTTATGTTTCTCTTTTCATAATAAATCTTTCATTTTAAATTTGACGAAGACTAGACAATAAGGGATGGTATGTTCTCCAGATTAGTTTGGTAAAGACAAACTTATTTACATAATGTGTTAAATTTGAATTTCTCTTGAGTGTTCTATCTTTTGTATATTTATTTCTTTTTTAATTCTTAGTCTTGTCTTATTTAATGGTGATAAGTTATCAGAAAATTCCATCATTTTAATTGGTCTAATGTGTTTTCATTTTTATTTTTGGTGGTCTCTTTTATTTTGTGTCAACTTTTTATAAATATTTTGTAGATCCTTAGCAAAAGATATATGTTTGATCAATTATGTTTTTCTTTTTTTTAACCTTTATCTTATTTCTTTATCATATATAAAAATTATAAAATTATGTAGTTTGTGTTTAGATATGATTTTTTAACTACTTTAGATTTGCTTATTCACATTGATGTATTTCCATATTTCAGTAGATTTTGATGGATTTGTTGTTCCAATTCTTATTTTCTTTAAAAGATCTCATTGAAAAAATCACTCCTCATTCTTTCTTTTACCACTCGTTCCAACAGCTTAGATGACCCAAAGTGACTGACTGATTGATTTTCCGCTGCGCGCCTTCATACTTGTGTTCATGCCAAAACCATGGTATACAATCAATTCTTGTACTTATTTTAGTAAAATTTTAACTTCATAATTTTTAATCTAATATACTAACGCTATTACTTTTCATACTATTTCAGTTTTCTCTTTTTATCTCAAAGTTAAAATCATGATGAAATGACTAGAATTATGATGAAGATACCTAAACACACAAGTCTTGGTTGCGCCTATATTTTCTAATTATTTATAAAGATATAAATAGTTGAAATGATTATAAAAAAATAATTCTTCTAGTTGGCATTGAAAATAGTCTAGAGATCCCAAAGATTATTTGAGCATCATAAATGAAGTTGACACATTTTATCTAAATAAAAATAGTCATTGCCATAACCAGTTGTATAAATAATATGACTAATAATTATAAATAGTTTTTATAAAGATATGAACTAATACCGAGTTATTAAATAGTTTATTTTGTATAAAGAGTATATTGTTTTAATATGAATAATTCATAAATAAATTTTTTATACTAGCTATCAATAACCAATGCAATAAATATAAATATAAATAAGAATGTATATAACTACAAATAGCTTCTCAAACAACAAATAATATAAATTATAAATAATTAGTATAAATAACTCATATGATCATGATAAATAGATCATAGAATTTGAAAGTAAGAATTCAATCAAATCAAAAGAATTTGTTGGATATTTTTTGATCAATTCTTAGAGATTTGACTTGGGATAAATACTTAAGGTAATTATCAGCCCCTTAAATATTAATAATCATAATATCTACCGTAAATAGTTATGTTAGAATATTTTATAGCAAATATAAATATTCATTTATTTAGTTGTAAATAATAAAATGTTATTGTATAAATAATATTATGATCAATAATTTTCGAGGACAAATACATAGTCACCTAAACCAAAATAAAAAAGATGAAAAAGATAAAAAAAAAAAAAAAAAGTTAACTAAATATATTCTTTCGGATCTTTCCTTTTCCTCATACCACCCTTAAAATAGTTCTTACCAAATTCTCTCAATTCTCTCTCCGATCTTCCTCTTCCTCTCTCTCCCATCGAAAGTCGAAAGTCCAAACCAAGAAGCCCCTTCTCTCAGACGCCGTCTATGGATGATCCTCTAGTGCGAGCTTACGACTCGTCGGAGCGGGAGATAGCGGCCCAGTTTTTCACCGATTGGCTCCCTTTCCTCTGTCAAGACTTGTGCGACCACTGCTCCATTGCCATCCGCCGTCGCATCCAGTCTCTCCGTCCAGGTAAAACTCAGCTTCTTGTTTCGCCGTTAAATTTTTACGTTTACTTTTGTTGTGCTCTTGGAAGGTCGCAGCAGCACTGTCTGATGAGTTGCATTAGATCATCTAAATTTTTGTTCTTTTTCTAGGGTTTTAGCTATTAACGAGTAATTGTGCATTTTGAAAGGGGGTAGGTTCTATTTTTTATACCGAAATTAAAGCCATTATAAACATATACGCGCAAAACTCAAGCAAACTCTTACAAATTACAATGAGTACCCAACAAGGCAGCAACTTGGTACTCTACTGATTGGTCGGGCCTGTTTATATACTATAATTGTGTTATTTCTGTGTCTCGCTAAACTATGAATCAGCACATTCAACCACTAAAGTACTTCCCCTGCTCTTTTTTTTATGCTAATGAATTACTTCTCCTCCTAAATTTTGTTAAAGACGTTGATCGGAAGAACATAATAGGTCAGTATAACTTTTTTTTAAGAATTATTATCTGTCTCGTGAAGCTATAATTTATTTGCATCTCTTGAAAAACCAAGACATCTCTCTTTCTTTTTCTTGTGCAAATATGTATTTCTTCATAGTCCTCACATGATGCTGATTAGTATTTTATCTCTAATTTCTCATAGCAGCATCCAAACAATGATTAGATAGATTTAATACAGTTGGCATAGGTTAGGAGAGATTATGTTCTATCACTATCTGCCACTTTTGATCATATCTATTTCTGTACAAGTGGAATGATGTTAGGGCTACTGTGAGGAAGGGGTGGACTTGGATATGTTATGACTTGTGGGTTATGAGAGAATACATGTGATCTTCATGCATTGTTTATCTTCATTGTTCTTTAACTATAAGTTTTTTAATGGGCTGGTATTTTTGCTTGCTATGATTAAGAAAAGTTCATCGTAGTTGCTACAAGAATGGCAGTAAGCTGATAATCAACTGAAAACTATGTTAAATTTGATTGGTATTTGAGAGAACTAATGTTAAAAGTTTGTTTCCATAAATAATCACAATTAACATAAGAATATTTCCTTCTCTGCAGGGCAATCTAGTAAGCAAGAGAAGATTGATGCAACCAGTGTGCATCAGGATGCAGAGCCATCACATACTTCTAATTGCATCACACCAAATGGTCAGGATACTGTGCCAGAATACTCCTCATCATTCAGTAGCATCACAGCATCTGGTTGGGATCCGGATCAACAACTCTGCAATCAGATGAATAACATTGTTCCAAGTGGCTGGGACCTGGTTCCAGAGCCTTCTACCCCAACAATTCCGGCCAGTTTGAACTCAGTAACAGAATCTGCGACAACTCACACATCATGGGCTGACATGGCACAAGAGGAGGATGAGCTCGAATGCATAGAGGAAGAGACAGGGTTAAAGGAGGAAGAAGAGAGAGGACAGAGAGGGAAGTGGAAAATGGAGTTGTCCAGGGAGCAGAAAGAGCTAAATAGGTTTAAAAATGTGAAAAGGAACAAAGAATTTATTTGCCTAGAAAGAGTTGGCGGCAGAATAGTGAACATAGTGGGAGGATTGGAGTTGCATGCTGGGATTTACAGTCCAATTGAACAAAAAGCGAATTGTGGATTTTGTGTATCAATTGCTGGATAAAGGTCAGAAGGGTGAACTTGGAGGTATGTATTTCATATAAAATTTTAATACTGAGTTCTACCAGTACTTTTTTAGTACGTTTATTGAATGCTTTGTGTTCTGAAACTATCAGTTTGGTGATCATATCTCTTGAGGTCCTTTGGATATCCAGAGAAGAACAATTAATATTAGTTTTCAATATGAAAGGTTGGGGTTTTAGATTTGAGGTTTCAGTCTTAACTAGGCCTTGTAATCATTATCATCTTTTTAGGCCACTAGCTATATTGAGAGTTATGTTACTATCTAAAAGTTGAATCTGAAAATAAACTTTGCTAACTACAGAGAGGACATATTCTGCACCTGCCAAGTGGATGAGGGGCAAAGGCCGAATCACTATGCAATTCGGTTGCAATTACAACTATGCCACGGTAAGTACTTCAGTTTCATGTTCTAATACCTTCTTGCCAGTTTAGTACCAGCGTGTCACTCCTACAAGTCTGGTACCAGAATAAGTTTTTAATATGTCGTTGTGTCTTGGGTTCCGTCATTGTATGTTTTCTGGATGATAAGTTGCACTCCATATGGATATGGGAAAAACTTTCTTCTAACATAGTACCTACCATAGAGTTTTAGAGATTTTTGAGTTGAATTCATTTGGGATGGAGGCTGCTGCCAGCCCCATCCCCTCCTTCCTCTCTCGTCTAACTCTTCTTTCTTCCTACAACAGGATCGGGATGGAAACCCACTAGGTATAATGCGAAATGTGGCAGCTGACCCCATGCCTGACTTATTCAAGACAATGATAAAGAGGTTGCTTAAATGGCATGTTATGCCTATGACATGCATCCCGGACAGTTGTATCGTTAACATCTATGAACCTGGAGATTGCATTCCACCACATATAGACAACCATGACTTTGTGAGACCTTTCTGTACAGTGTCGTTTTTAAGCGAGTGTAATATCTTGTTTGGTACGAGTCTCAAAATTTAGGGCCTGGTGAATTCGCTGGTTCGTTCTCGATTCCATTGCCAGTGGGGTATGTTCTTCTAATACATTTTACTGTTATTTTATGTTAGCTAGAGTGGTGGAGGCACTTACCGACAAAATAAAGTGCTATGGTGCACAGGTGCGGGTGCAAGTATTGTATTTGATACGGTATGGGTGTGGCGATACGGAAATTTTCAAAAAACTAGGATACAGACGCGCCTATATATAACAAATTATTATATAAAGACAAAGAAATGATAACAAATAAAATTAAAGTCAAAGGGTCTATTTGATTCATGATGTATATAACAGAAAATGTATATAGCACAAAGCCAACTTTGGCCTAGTAGTTAACGCGTGAGAGCTGGAGTGCTTTGTTTCTCTATTGAGGGTTCCATTCCCCCTCCACATTTTTGAAATTTCAAGTATTCCAAGTGTAGTTAGGGCTCAGGTGCGGCACTATCCGTGCGACCACATGTGTGGCAGGCTCTTTCAACAGGAGAGAAGACGTAATGAACTCAACTCATATCCTGACCGGTCAAATCATATTGGAGACCGAGCCTGGCTAGTGAAACCGAATAAAATAATCAGGTACACCACATGGCGCACCCAATACTCACCGGTGTCGTACCGGGCTCGAACCCGCACCTGATACACATCTGGTACATATTCGTCTGGGTATGTCAAGAACTTGGGTAACATATATGAAGTGGCATTTATGTATAAACCTATCTTTCTCTTTATGTGTGCAGACTGATAATGTGTATTCTAATAGGATGATGTTAGCTATTGTCCTAAGAAATATTTTATATACTCTTGTATAGGTCTGTGCTTGTCTTGAATGGGAATGGGGCTGATGTTGCCAAGCACTGTGTACCAGCTGTACCAACAAAACGGTAAATTTTTGCAACCCTTGTAATATCTCATTTGTGAAAGAAATATTTGGATCACACAAAGTATCAGGGTTCTTATATTTACCCATATAAAATTGAGAAATTACACATTCTGTCTTATTAAAATAAAATGTGCTTGTAAATCTTATTCAATTTTATAAGGTATCCAGTGACTGCCTCTCTACCCTTATTCATGCAAAATATGCAGTAACACAAATCACCAGGATCTTTTATAAGGTATAGTTAGGACAACCAGAGCTATCTTTCCTTACTGATCTCTCTAAAAGATATCTTGAAGTTTCACATAATATGGTAAATTGTTCTTGTTACTTATCTAACCCATTATTCTTGTTGATCTTAGGATATCAATAACTTTCCGAAAAATGGAGAGATCCAAATGGCCGTTAGGTTTTGCCCTGGAACCTGATTTGCAAAATGTGGTACCTTTCTCATACAACTTGACCACTGATGAAAAGGGAAGGAGGTCAGATGAAAGCGGTAGCAGAGCTCCAAATTCAAGCTCAAGATTCAATTCAGATTCAAATTCAAATTCCCATTCAAGTTCAAATTCAAGTTCCAGTTCAAGAGGGAGAAAATTCAGAGGGAAAGCCCCTATTATAAGAAACTTTTAGAGTTATAGGAGACTGGAAATGGTAGGTTTTGGAAATTGGAAATGATAATTTTTTTTGGAGATGATCGGTAATAACTTTGAGCTAGCTGCTAGGAGCGGTAACTAATAAATATTAATATTGATTTTTAGAATGATGATTGTGTATATTTCGACTCCTCAAGTGATCTTATATTCAGTATTTAATCAGAACCTTTTTTTCTGTAATATGTTATATAATGTCTGTATTTTCATTTTTGTCCTTAAATATTGTTAATTGTTAAGATATTGCACAAGTAAAATCTGACGCTCAAAGTTAACAGACGGTTTTGGAAGGAATCGAGTTATTCTTTCTTTCAATTTGAAGTTCTTTTCGCTGGCTTCAATTTTTGTTTTTTTGTTAAATTTCTGATACTAATGCAGCTGAGAAGGTAAATATGACACTTTCAGAATAGATTTTACAAATTCGGAAGTTAATTTGAGATGTTCTTCTCTCGCCGGCTTCATTTCACTCGTTATATATGATTAGGCCTGTAATTCTCCGATAATATAGTCTTTAAATAAATAATTAATTATATAAAATTTTAAATATATTTAATAAATTTTTATATCAAAAAAATTTAGACACAATATTTTTAAATACTAAATAATAATGATAATGATAATATTAATTATTATAATAATAAATAATATAATTAGACACATAATCATTTATAAATCATCATATAAAAAAGTTTGATTATTTTAAAAGTTAAGTTTTATCTTAAATATAATTCGAAATGAGGAGAGAAAAACTATTTTATATAAATTCTTAGATTGAAGAAGATGAAAAGATATAAACAAAATCAATGATGAAAAAAAAATAATATGACATGTTTAAAAAAGTAAGAAGTTTAATCCTCTTTATGTATTAAAAATTATGATCCATCATATAAAAATAGATTTATTTTGTTCATAAATGATAAGTAAAATAATGATAAATAATTAAGGTTGTAAAATCGGATCCGCCTCGAAAAACCCATCTGACTCACTCAAATCCGAATTCAATTCGATTTAATTTTTAAAAAGTCAAATTGACCCAAACACAACTTGATCCGACCCGAGATGATCCAAAATCCGAGATTAAAGTTTTCGGGAGTCGATCTTATCCAAACCCGGATGATCTGAAACCTGAGTCGACCCGAGATCAGACTATCCAAAATCGACCCAACCCAAACAAAAAAAAAACTAAAATCCGAGATTAGACTGACTTGATCTGTTTTTAAAAGATTTAAGTATAATTATGTATTGTATATTTATTTCATGCACAATTTTTTTTAATTTTATTACTTTTATTGTGTACTTTAAAGTCTCACGACTTAAAATTTAACCTGATCCAAAATCCGACCCGATCTGAAATAAAACATGATAAAAAAAATCCGACCTGGATTGACCTGACTCAAAACAAACTAAAATCCGAAACTATTCAATATAAAATGACCCGAATCCGATCGACCCAGATCTGAATGACCCGAATTCCAAAATGACATAAGTTCATAAGAACCCGAAACCCGATCCAGCCTAACCCGAAATGATCCGAGACTCAAAAAAACCCGATAATGTTCGACCTAAAATTTGACCTGTCTCGGAACGAGTTGACCTGAATCCGACACCCGACAAACTTTTTTTGGTCAAACTTAGCCGAAATATTATCCTTTATTCAGTGGCACTAAAGAAACAGAAATAGTTCTGAGATATGAAAATCTGTAGATTGAAACACAGATGACATTGACAATAGTGAAATTGTTGCCTTGTATGGTTGATTCATTATTTGAGTTTTTTTTCTTTATTGTATTTTTTCCCTGTTTTGAAATGTAAGTATGAATTACCAGGAAAACCCTCTGCCTCGTTATAAAATAGTGTAATAAAAAAATGTAAAGGACTATAGAAATTGAAAAAAATGATAAATAAATAGTGCAACAATCCGATATAAAATAAAGATTTAAAAAAAAATAAAAATTAAATAACTTGAAAATCAAGTTACTATTCTATGCTCTTCTAATTATAGAACAAAATCGAAAAGATGGTTCCTCTAACCCTTTACTTTTTTATTCCAAATTTGATTTTTCAAATTCATTCATTTTCGCCTTCCTTCTCTTACTCTCTCTCCATCGAAAGCGAAACCCATCTCTCCAGGCGCCACCTATGGACGATCATCTCGTTTCACGACGCGTCGGAGATCGAGGGAGAGACAAAGTCTAGGTCCAAGCCAGCTTAGACTTTACTAATAATGAGTTTTCTATTTTGTTTTTGAGTAAAAGAGAAAGTTTAAGCAAATTTTATAGGAGATGACTGAACTTTGATTTTAATTGATTGTAATATTATATATATTAATGTTTTGGATGAACAATTTAATAAAACGACTTGATTAGGACAAATAAAAAACTAATAACCTGATTATTATGTTATAGCGATTTTAAGTTGGACATTAATTTATGTTATAGCGATGGATTCAGATTATTATGAAAGGTGTATAAATTAATTACAAGTGGACAAAAACGTTATTTTTATTAAGAAACTTATAACCTGATATTAACATGTTTTGAACCATTTATTTATTCTATTAAAAAAAAAAATTGTTCTTGCATCCCAAATTATGCATCTTTATCTGCATTGCATTCAATTTTAGTTATAAGCACTTTTCAAAAATACATAGTATCTAACTTAATATTATTGTAGTAAGCTTAACATTGAGAACAGATAAGGGATAAAATAATCACTCCTCCGAAACAAAATGCTTGCATCAATTCATAAATATCTTCTTCATTTTAAATTTGTAGATAAATTTTTTTTTTTTGCATAATTAAGTCATTGACGTAACTTATAATTAATATTCTTAATTTCTTGTGCTTGCTATTATCCGCAGCCCGGTCAAATCAATAGTCTTAATTCATAAACTAAATTAAAACCAAAAGATACAAAAATAGTAAGAATACATAATTAAATATCGTATCCAACCTTCAACTCCACTCATAATTTCAGACCTTTTCCCTCCCAAATCCATACTGGAAAATTTTGACGGCATTGACAACAGTCATGCCTTGTGAATTGTGACATTAGACGAGAAAGTTAGCTGTCTCGCCATTATATGATTTTTTTTTTCACAATTTATTTGTTTTCTCTATTTCCCATTTTCTGAATAGTAATTAGAGAACTTACACACTTTTCCTCTCTTTCATGAGTTTCGGTTCTATTGGGCTGCTTCTATAGCGTGATCTAACTACACAATTCTCGAATGGTTAATTCTCTATTTCAAACTATCTCTTCCTTTTCGTCTATATATAGACATAAAACTTAATTTCCACTTGCATCGTTGAAAAATAAATCCTCCTTGATAATTGTATGTCTTGTCATAATTCAAGCAGCTTTTAATTACAATACTTTTGAAAAATAAAAGAGATATTGGAGGAACCAATTTTCTCGAAAAAGTTAAGCATTTCTTAGTTAGCTACATGATATATATTACTTAAAATATTAATAAAGCAAATTTAAGAGGATGTCAACTTCTTCATGAAATTCAGGAAAGAAGAAATATGAAAGAATAGTTTAGAGGTAATCTTCCCTTTTATTTTTTTTTTAAAAAAGAAAGCATAAGATAGTGGTTTTTAGTTACTTTTTCATTTAAAGTTGTGATACCTAAATATCACTGAGATTGTTACAAATTTACAATATAACTATTTCAGACATCATACCATATGATGATTAAAGTTCAACTTTTTTATATTAAATAGATAAGTTTAATAAGGCCCATGGGTATAATATTCATATTCAAATTTTATGGATATTTTGAATCTAAAATACCTCAAATTTATTTTGATTAAATTAAATTATTTTTTAGCTTCCTTTGTAATTTCTTTCTTATTGTTTTTTTTAGGTTTCTATATGTACTTTATAACTTGTTTAAGGTTGATAAATCTGATTTCCATGTCAAAAAAATTCTTTTATAATTTAGTTTTATTTTTTCGTGAACATGAAAATTATCCAACTTACAACTGCAGGCGGAACATATGTCAAAATCGAGTAGCCGGAGTATAGATAAAATCAAGGAGTTATTAAGAAATATGAGCTGAAACTCAAATCAACGGCTATTGATAAAAAGTTAGGCATATCACAAATTTTAGAATTATGAAGAAAACTTTAATTTGTTTGTATCATTGTATTGTGAAATGATTTAGGAACAATTTTAGGATGTTGCATGTGTTTGATCGATTTAAAATTTTAAATCATGTCTCTCAGAGGAATTTGTATGTACTGCTTCTAAAATGAGATTAGTATTTGAAAGTTAATCATAATAGAAAATTGTTATTTTTATTTTATTAATATAAAGAGTATATGTACTAGATTTATCCATTAATGTTTAATTTTTCAGTCTTTTCTTAATGATCAAAACACCCCTAATCGAATGGTGCATATCAATATTTTTAAAAATAATGGTTCAAATTTAAGTTAAACTCATTTTTTTCTCCATTTTATTTTTTATTTTAATCATGCATTTATAGGAGGTCTAAAAAAATTTATATCAAATAAATTAAACATCAAGTATTATTAAGTTTTATTGTAAAAAAAATTATGCATTATGCAACCACATTCAGAAAAAAAAATATTTTGTACACCATTCTGTATTATAATGAATTATTTTTATTCAAAAATTTAAAAGTCATTGTAATTGATTTAGATATAAATTATATTTAAATAAAATATAAATTAGTACTAGATACAAATACTTTAAAAATAAAAGGGTCCGCATAATGGACGACCTGTGCTAGTTAATTTAAGTTTGTATATTTGTGAAAGCTATGCATGAAACCAATCATATTCTTAATTTTGATCAGTTTGTAGGTTTTACTCATACTAGTGAATTAAGTTGCGCTCCGCGGCAGGATTGGATTCTCATGATATATTTGTTGTTAGCATTGCTAAAAAAAATATATTTCATTTGTTTTCAATTAACTTGCAACAGCCCTTTTTGATGGTACGATGCTTGCTCAAAGTGGACCACCTCTCAAATTTGAATTCCCAGCAAGCAAGTGAACCGTTGGATCTTCTCAAGATTTGTGCCAGCACAGAACTTAAAGTTATTTAACCCTTCACACAGTGCACAGCAGATTCAGGATAAGGATCCCTTTCCATTCGCGCTCAAAGTTGTAGTCAAATGGCATTATTTGTGGTGCCATATATGACATATGGCACAGAATATCATTTTGGGTCCACTTGTCTATTTAATCTCCCCTTAATTTGTTCGAGAGAGGAAATAGGGACGTTAATTTCAATTGGGGCACATACGGACGACACAACAACTGAAAAATAGTAAGAATCAGATAAAAGACCAATATATTTTCACATTGTTAATTAAACTATCCATCTAAAGGAAAAAAATGGCCAAGCTTATACGACCGCAGATTTTGCCAAATGCAACCGCATCACTTATACATTTTTTTCTTTCTTCCTTTTTTTTTTTTGAAAAACTGCCCGTAGGCTCATTTAATTTATTGAACATCTAAATTGTTACATTGGTGGTTGAGATTATAGGAAAGGTATATCCAATATAGTCCAGTTCATTCAATCTCCCGAAATTAGCTAATTTGTGGGCTAAACAATTCCCTTCAGTATGCGTGACTACAATTCATGTAAAATGCCTAAATCTTGCCATCAGTATCCAAGCATCTGATACTTCCTTATGGGCTTGCCAGTTGCCACTCAGTGCTATTTGGCAGCTGCTGGGACAATAGCAAAGCCACCAGTTTTGTGAATCTGTGTATAACATGCATTGTGTAATCCCCATCCTCTGTACCTCTCTGATTGCCCCTGAGATTGACGCAGCCTCCATCTGGAAAACCAAATTTGCTACTCCGTGTCCTGTGTTGTACTGCACCAGGGTCTTGTTTCTGAATATTGCATACTCAAGTCCTCCTTTACCACTGATGTGATATGATCCATCCACTCAGCACTTGTATACCATGGCATTGCCATCATCATCATGCTCGCCCTCTTGTGCCAGTTGACACTCGGTTGGCTGGTCATGGTTCGTTGGCAGCAATCTAGCATACTCTATAAGTCTATATTGTACAACGGAACCCTGGGCAACATGCAAGATCGCATCTGGTTTCATTTTCCTTCTTTCAAACACCCAGGCACATCGTACCTTCCAGATTTCTCACATGATATATACAAAATGACATAATTGTCCCCAGTCCAATACCCAATTCATATCCTTCAAAGTTTGCACTATCGATTGAGGGAAAGTATCACTTCTCATCGCGAACCTAGGCATGTACCATACCTGCTGTTCCTTGTCACATCTAAAGAGCATATGGAACACTGATTCCTCCTATTCATACAGACCTGGCAGTTGCATCAGCTTCCAGGAGGGCATTCCTGACTGCTTTCCAAAAAACACCTTGACACGTGGTATAACTCCTTGTAATCCCCATAGCATCTTCCAAAACCTCTATTTAGAGAGAGGGTCATCGTGCACATTACATGCATAGGCAGTGTTAACATCGTGTATGCTCTGCGAAGTGTGAATACCCTGTTCGCAATGTATGTGAAAATCAATCTGTCAGGGGCATGTTGCTGCAGCAGTGGACAGGATACTGAGCGAGTATATTCCGTGTGTGAAAGTGCCCAAGTAAAGTCTCTAGTCTCTAGTCTCCACTCATAAACTTGCCTTTCCTCCGAATTTAGTACATTACTTGCACCTTACTTGTAAGTCTTCTGGGCACAGGATACTGAGCGAGTCATCAGGGCACATTACTTGCACCTTCTAGCTAGTTTGTTCTCTCTTTTCACTTTTTCCCTCATATTTTCAATTTTCCCACTCTCATGACTAATTTGAATTGTTGTAATTCTTTTCCAAAACAATCTCATCAAGTGCTAATACGGGACTTTCTGGAGGTGATGGCAGACTTCTTAGATTCATTTGTTTCATTTTAAATCTCATTTTAATGTTTCCCAATCATAAAGGATTATAAATCTCTTAATGTTTCATTTTAATTAAGAGACTTGTTTACCAAAACAAAGAAAGAAAGCAATGGGTTATCTTTATTCCCCAGATAGCTCTTTGATTAGATAGCCCAAATTATTATTATTATTATTTTAAAAGATGTAAAGCATATTTCAAAATGGCTCTAAGCAGATCCAGTCAATTGAGCAACAAGCCAACAAATGGTCGTGATCGCTAGAAGAATGAAATCAGCATGAGAGACAAGGGCACAACCAAGACATTACAAACAGGGTTATTAAAGACATTGTGAACAAGTCTAAACTTGTTTTTCCTGAAGCATAAGATGCAATATACATACTCTAGACTAACCTAAATCCAAAAGAGCAAACAACTTACAAAAAACTGCAACCATAAAAGGTGAGTCTGATTGCTTAATCTTCCTCAAAGTACTTCTCTTCAGCATCATAGTTGGCTTCTCTGGTCCAGTGATCATCTAATCTCTCGTCATTATCAATTTTCGAGTAATCTAAATACTCAGTGTCTTCACCAGCTAGAAATTTGTGTTGCATTATTTGTGTAAATTGCTCCATATGATCTTGCAGCTCTTCTTCTGAAATGGTCTGGCTAACTATGCTACATTCGACTGATTGTTGTGCTGCTGGATCCTTGTCAGGATGCATCTGCATGTTCCCACAACACAAAAAAAAGAAGAAGAAAAGATAACACATTTAATATAAACCTTTAATATGATGTGTGTATGCATATCAAGATTTTCCTGAAGGAGGTCTGCTATGCCAGGTGACCGGACAAGTTACAATTTCAGTTGAACTGAATTAATATTTCAGTTTTACCTGAATTTTAAAAATAACATCAATTTCTGTTAAAACATTAGTCTGCCTCAATGAAGCCCAACCGCCAGTCCAATTTTGTGCATATGTTGTATGTATTCTGTTTTGCATCTGAGTGGTGTACAAGTGCATACTTGCAGTGTAATAAGTACGCTAGTGTGATAA
Source organism: Schoenoplectus tabernaemontani (assembly GCA_037127355.1). Taxonomy (NCBI): domain Eukaryota; kingdom Viridiplantae; phylum Streptophyta; class Magnoliopsida; order Poales; family Cyperaceae; genus Schoenoplectus; species Schoenoplectus tabernaemontani. The sequence goes on from CM073746.1 coordinate 10,568,287, forward strand.
TGGATCTGTGTGTGAGAGAGAGAAGCATACATTTGTTTCCTTTGGTTTGTCTTCCTGCATTTCTTCATCACTCTCTTCCTCTTCCTCTTCTTCCTCCTCCTCCTCCTCCTCTTCTTCCTCCTCCCTGATCCCAACCCACTCCTTCCTGTCAACCCCTCGCCTTATCTGCTCTCCTCTGATCTTCCCAACCAATACCGCTTCATCACACCTCCGCAACAGCGTCTCCGACCACTTCTCTCCTGGCCTTGACATCATCCTCCCTGTCTGGTCCTGCCACCTTCCAATGTACTCATGGTGCAAGTACGGCTCCCTCTCCCTCATAGCCTCCTCTGAGAAGTACTCCCCTTCTATAACCAGCCGCTCCATGTAAGCCCTGCGACGGTTTTTCACTGTTGTGGAGCTTACCAGTTGAGGGTTCGCAGGTTGGCAGAGGCGTTTGAGGTGCCATTCCACCTCGTACTCTGAACGGAGCGGCTCAAATTGGCGTAGCTCGTCTGGAGTGAGTAGTGAGCCATACCTCTCTGAAATTAATATTAATGAGAGGGCTCAGAGTACACACTTTTAGTGCCATAAAGAAGCAAAAGCATCAAAAAATTTCTCAACAGAGACGGAGATGACTCGTTTTCCATTTCTTTACAACAAAGCAGGATCTATGACCGCCTGTTTCCTGTACCTCAAAATCATTCAGTTGATTTGTTCTTTCTGATTTTCCGCTTGAAGTTATCTAATACCTGTGTCTTCAATCATTGGCACATGATGATTTATTTCTTCCTAATTGGTGCACACATAATTCACTAATTCTCAATAGAGTTATATGCTTCTGTTTCGATAAATTTTCATCAAGTTAGAAATAAAATCACACAATCAATCAGTTGATCCAGATAGGACACAAGGGAACAGTTGAAAGTAACAATAATGCTAACTTCAAGACCAATTGGTTGAATTTATAAGGATATACAAGCAAAAAAAGAAAAGGAGGAGGCGAGCAGGGTTGTTACCTAGAAAAATGAAGGCGTCCCGAGAGAGGACGTCGAAGAGAACTGACTTGCGCCGGGAAGCATCGAACGGTGTCTCTGGTGGATTGCGCCGGGGAAGTAGAGGCCTTCCACCGACGCCAGACGCTCTGCTATTGCTTCCATTGCTAACCTCTCCATTATTACATCTCTGGGCTCTTTCTAAACTCGATGGTAAATGGGGTGTGAAAACCGATTGGGCCCGAAAGCCCGTAAACCCATTAGGCCCATTTTTTAAATCTCATGTGTCTGAATAGAGCTGTTGTAAATCGTATTGATCGTGAACAGGTAGACACAAGTGCACAATTGACTAACGAGTAACGACTAACGAGTATGTCGGCAAATAGCTTTTTATTCTTTCACATGCATAGACCGGATAGACCGGGTTTGTTTATAAATACCTTTCCAGGAGACTATTTTTCTGGATTTTTCTCGACCGTGCTCTTCTCCGCTCGGCGGCTTTGCGATAAGCCGGAGTTGAAAGCGCGCCAATTGTGCTCCTTTTGTCCGCATCAAGTCGCCCTCTCTCTCTCTCTCTCCTCAGGGCAGGTACTCCCTTTTGGTTCTATAAGGCTTTAGGGATTTGTAGTTATTTTTGCGGCGAATGTTTAGTTTTTCTGATTAAATATGGCCCCTGAGATGCTACTCCGAACTGGCCACTTAATAGTTTCTTCATTCTTTCTCCACTCCTGACATTTTATATTTTTCTGGGTGCATTTATTTCAAATTGCACCGAGCCCTTGCTTAAGTGCTTCTTAGATACTAGAATGCTGGATTGCTGGTCAATATTCCTATTAGTAATCTTTTTTTCCTCTATGGATAACTCTAAACCCCACTAAAAATCATTTGCTTCATTGTTGGTGATTTTCAGGCCTTCACATACAGGCAATTTCCTAGTTGCACAGCATGGATCTGCCTCGGTGTGCACCAACAACAAGTGTTCAACTACAGGTGTCTCATATGAATTACAGTAAATATAGGCCACTGAGTTTTACTTGCTTTTCTACACCATCTCCAGTGTTCCCAAGTACTTCCATTTCTATCCGAGAAAGATGTCCCCTCTTTTCGAGCGGTATGTATTTTATCAATGTCATCTTCCTGAGAAAAATATAATGGTAGTTTGTTGTTACTCTACAATTCTACATTACATTTGTGACTTCAAAACCAACACCAACAAAACATATATCTGGTTTTGTGAGAGGACTGATGACAGTTCTGGCTTTATGGGTTGAACCCATTTCTCAGCATTATGTACATGTTCAGCAACAACAGATTAATCCAACATTAATCCAAGGGTGGAGACAGAAATTTTTTGTATGGGAGTCAACATCTTAAATTTTTATATTGCACAAAATAATTGTTACTCAAGTTGTATAATTTTTTAGTGTATGGGGGTCAATAGTGTAAGAAATTATAAATATATGGGGTTCAATAATGATGAATTTACCTATTTTTATCAAAAAATATAATAAAATTATGTATAAATTGGTGATTTTTTAAATAACAAATGGGGGTTAATTGACCCCCATTCACCTTTCTTCTATCCGCCTCTGAATCCAACCAAACAACTCTTCCTTAGATTGGATTAATATACCCTCCTTAGAACCAATTGTTAATTCTAGCCTCCCTCTGATTAAGGATTCAGCTCCTTAACAGCAAAATGATCCTTTTTTTGACCCTTTTACCCTGAGATGATACCCTCCTTAAGGTTTCTTTCAATTTTTATCATTTTCTTGAGAACTGATTTCTCCTGCGTGCACACTAAACGAGACACAAGAAAGATAACTCATCTTTGCTCCGGTCAAGATTGTAGCTCCACCTAATGCAGAAATCATGAATCTGAAAGCACAAACAGCACCGCACTGAGATGCTCTCTCTTTAGGATCCACTTTGCCACATCCCTCTTTTCTCTTTCGAATGCCTTTTGTCAGATGATCAGTTGATCCGATTCTTATTGCAAAATTTCTCAATTATTATGAAGGTTTGTAATTTTTCTCAATACAAATAATTAAATAAGGGATTTGGTATAACTACAGTTATGGAAACAATTCCAGTGCTCATGGTTTATAGCTTTCTCAAATCTTGCAACGAGCTTGGTCTTACTTTTCCCTATTATTTTTTTCCTTTTCCTTTTCTTGTTTCTTTGGTTTTCAATTTTGTATATCACAAATTTGTAGAAATTGCAAATGATCACAAATTTGGTCACATATCGACCGGTTGAAGCTAGACATATATGTGATGTTAGTACATCTACCCACTAGTACCAGTCGATACTGGTAACATCAGTAGCAGTAGGGGAAATGGAATGCTTTCAAATGATGATCTGGATAGGAGTGGAAAAAGGGATGAACTTGAATTGATTTCTGTTTACTGTTGGAAGCGACAGAACATATACCCCGACATGCTTGCATTATAATTTTATTTATAATACAACAACAACAAAGCCTTTAATCCCAAATAAATTGGGGTAGGCTAGAAATGAAACCCAATCTGAAAGCATTATCATAATTTTCTTTATAATAATGATATTTATTTGTTGCACAACAATTAAATTGTGTATCTAATTTGAAATTGCTGGTGGAACTTTTTTTTTATTTTAAGCTACATATATTTTCATAAAAAAAAATTAACTATTTTTTAATTTAAATATAATATTAAATTAGTGGACTGTTATCTAAATCTGTTATCTATTTAGATTAGTTTCATTAAATGTATAATATGATAACCATGTGAAGGGTAATTTAGTATTTAATTCTTTTATGCACATTTCTTATTCATATTTATCATTCAAACATAATCCTTCTACATCGCCAAACATGAGCCCTATGAGTTTGATGACTATCTTGGTTCATGGAAACAAAAAGTATGTAATACCGTTTCATTGCAAGCAAATATCCTAAAAGATCATCCACAACTACTCATTCAATTTTTAAGCTTGAGTCAAGAAAAGAAAATTAATATCTCTTCTTATTTGAATGATTTGGTTAATAATTTTAGCAATATGTGTATTTTCAGCTTCTCTTTGTGCCAATACACCTGTCTCATTGAGTAAAAACAGTACCCGCAATTTCAGAAAACCAGTCGTCTGTGCAGGATTCAAGAGCTCATATGTCCACCCAAAACTCACATCGAAACCAAGATGGTGGTTGCGAACAATAGCTGCTGTGCCATACCTGCTACCTCTCCACAATGTGTGGCAATATGCTGATGCTGTGTACCACCTCCACCCAGTTCTAGAAAAGTTTGAGTTCCTCGCAAACCCATTTCTCGACACCATGGGTCTGATGCCTAGCTGGCTCATCATAACCTTGTTCATGGGGACATACTTCCTTGTGGTGCGAAGGAAGGAGTGGCCCCACTTTTTGAGGTTTCATGTGGTGATGGCACTGTTGATGGACACTGGGTTTCAGGCTCTGGCAACTTCTTTAAACTGGCTGCCCCGAATTGCATATAAAGGACCATGCATGGTGTATTTCTGGATGGCCTTTGCTTTTTCACAGGCATACACAGTGTTCGAGTGCATGAGGTGCGCGCTCGCTGGGACATATCATGATGTACCTTTTTGGTCAGATGCTGCCTACATACACACAGATCCAAAGTTGTTGAATTTCTAAATCTAGATATCAGATGTGTGCGAGTGAGACTCAGATGGTTTATGTGCCCTTACCTGCTGGTATTTTGTTGTTGCTTATATGTAGTTACTCTTGTAGTTATCTGATTTTAGTTCGTGAAAACTAGTGAGAGTGAAATCTGCTTTAATTATTTTTGCCGTGTTCTTAGAATTTTATATCAACATTTGCGCGATCTCTGAACATAAAAAAAAAATTATTTGGGATATTTTGTACTTGCAATATCGATAGATTACTGGATAATTCAAAATCTTAGTAAATAATTATTTACTCGGTTTGACTGTCTTTGAAGTACTAATGCAACCATTTAAGTTTCAAATTATTTATCTTGTTTATGTTGGTTACAAGATAGAATTGAGAATTACAGATCGTTCAGGTGTAATTAAAATTCACTGAAGATATGACGAGCTTAAAGTATACTTTATAAAGAGGGACGTATTAAGCCTTATTTATCATTAATTTTGTTAAAAAAATCTCAAGTACTTGAATATAATGATTTATATATAATTTTTCTCTGTTCTTATTTAATGTAATGTGTAATATATTTAAGGTGAAATTTAACTCTTAAAATGATTTGATTTTTTATGATCATTTATATATTATTATCTATTTAATTATATTATTTATAATAATTATGATTATGATTATGATAATAAATAATAATTATTATTATTATTATATATCTTTAGCATTTAAAAAAAATCTTTGAAATCTTTTTAATGTAAAATTTTATCAAATATATTTAAAATTTATATTTCTAATTATTTGTTTAAACTATATTGTCGGAGACATTGAATGATATATACTCAGCCACAAAAGTCATTTGAGCTCTAGGTTTCATTCAAATCTCGATTAAGTATTGTTAGTTTGCTACGCAGCAGTATTTTTATTTGTTTATTATATTTATTCTATTTTTTTGAACTAAAATATAATACCACGACCACATATCTGTAAAAAATAATAAAATTGATGGATGAGTTGAATATAATAAGCACAAAAGATTGGTCAATTCATGACACCTTATTCTTTTGTCTTTAATTCATATCACAACTTATTCTGTTCTCGAAACAATTGTATTTTTTTTCATGACCAATTTATTAAACTATAAAAATACTCTATGAAATGAGAAAATCTTTTATCATTTAATAAAATATTGTAGCTATGTACTTTATAATCGACAACATTTGAACTTCATTGATATAAACCCCAGAAAAAGAAAATTTTCTACAATTACCAACTTTCCTTCTTTTTCCTTCATTTCTTACTTCGTTATATTATATCCATATTTTGAAGCCAGTAGAATAGTGATTGTGATTATGGACAAAACAGTCTTCAGATAACTAGGAAAAGTAAAGTAAAACAAGGTGAAAATAATAGAACGAAAATACAAAAAAAAATAGACTTAATTTTTTCTATACCCCTTAACTCTTTTTCATTTTTTTATTTCTTCCTCTACTTTTCTATTTTTCTTATTTTCCCCTCTACTCTTCTATCTATTCTCTTATTTACCCATCAATCTAATTAATTTATAATTATCTTACTAAAAGAAGAATAGAGAGAGAAATAAGAAAAATAGAAGAGTAGAATGAGAAATAAGAAAATAAAGAAGGGTTGAGGGGCATAAAAAAATTAAGCGAAAAAAATAATATATTCACCTCATTAAGGGAGTGTTTGGCACTCAATGGAATAGCAAAAAGTTGGAATAGAATAACTATTCTGATGAATTAATTTGTCAAACGAATTTTAGACTAAGTAGAAGAGTGTGGAATAATGCTAATTCGGTATACCAATTTATAGGTGGAATACCGGATTAGCTCTCGTCGGAATAGTGATTATTGTTTGATTATATTATATTATATTATTATATTAAGATTATGATTAAGATTTAGTATTATTATATTATTATATTATATTTATGATTATAATTTATTATTATATTAATATTATGATTATTATTTATTATTATTAGCATTATATATTATTATTAAATTATTATTATCATTATTGTTATTATATTATCGTTACCATTAGTATTATTATATTATTTATTATTATTATAAATATAATTTTAATATTATATTATTATATTATGAATATAAATATAATTATTTTATTATTATATTATTATGATCAAGATTATTTATTATTATATTATTATATTATGATGATTATGATTATGATTATTATTATTTATTATTATTTTATTATGTTGTATTATATTATTATATGTTGATTATAGTGATGATTAATTTATTATTATATTATTATAATTATAATTATTTTTATGATTATGATTATATTTTTATTATTATATTATTATGATTATGATTATGATTATATTATTATGATTATGACTATAATTATTATTATCATGATTATGATTATGATTATTATATTATGATTATATTATTACAATTATGATTACTTATTATTATTATATTATTATAATTATGATTGTAATTATAATTTATTATTATTATATTACTATTATTATTATTATCATCATCATCATTATTAGTATCATAATTATTCATATTTTAACTATTCTGAGTTACAACTGCTAAATGATATTTTCGCTCTTCCGAATAGTCAAGAATACCACTCTTCTACCACTCTTCAAAAAAAAATATTATTCTATCACTCTTCCAAAATTATCACTCTTCCAAAGCTATTCCTTGATTTGCCAAACGGACCCTAAAAGACTAGCTCGAACATAATCTTAGATTATAAAAGGAAGTGGTATAAAAGATAAATATATACGATATAAGCAAAAAAAAAAAAATTCATATCTGTCTACCATAAATTTTTATAAGTTCCAATTTTCATATTCTGCTTTGTGCAGGACCTTACGTTTTTGTTAATTAATTTGCGTTATTGTTTCAACTTCTTGTAATTATTGAGACAAAAAAGCCCAAAAATATTAGCCCACTTAAATATAAAAAAATAGTAGTTAAAACAAGTAATAGCTGGCCCAACCAGAAAATGGCCATTACCCAGCGGCCTGAAAATCGGATCATAGTCGACACTGCTTCCTCGACCAACCCATCTTCTTCCTCCTCGCAATTCGATGCTAACGAAACACTTTCACGCTGCCCCCCATTCTCTCTTTCGATCGTCAATCACGTCCGAGTGTGAAGAATTGGTAAAAGAATAAAATCCGAAGTCTCGATCAGTCCCAAATTGTCACACTTCCAATTGGAAAGGAAGTGTGATTAATGGTAATTGGTTGGAATTATTTGGAGTTTAGAATAACTTTTGAGTAGATTGGATAATTGAGATATAAAAAAAGATAACCACTGATTAAATCAGAAAATGAACAAATAAACAGTTTTTTTATTTCATTTTCACATATCAAGATTACAATGAGAGATGAGTTTATAAAGACAATTATCTCATCTAATATTTAAATATTATTAATTATCCTCACTAATTATCTTTAGTAATATATGTTGTATAAATATTCTATTGTATAATATCTCTCTCCCTTCAAATAATTCTTGTCCTCAAAGATTTAAAAAATAAATAAAATAAAATATTAGATTTTAAAGGTAATCTTCTAGTCTAAGAAAAAAGAAATTAAACAATGAAAATATTAAGTTTTGAAGGTGATCTCTTTGTCCAAAGAAAATAAACAATCAATAAATTTAGTTTTGAGTGTGTATACTTGACCAAAGAAGAATATGACCTAAAAATGTTCTTCACGTCATGAAGGAAATGTGTCACCATATGAATTGATTTTTTTGAACCACCATTGAGGAGTGTAGGCTTGAGGAATAACACATAAATTGAAATTTGTCTTTGTATGAAGTTATTTGTAGGAAATTTATTATTGATGTCTCATATTGGTTTGAGTGTGATAAGATATTGAGCGAGACTTGATCCTCTTGGTGAGTAGAGTCTTGATCGGCTTAGTGAATAGAGTCATGGTCTTCTTGGTAAGTTGGATATTGATCATCTTGCTTGAGTGTGAAAACCTTGTCAATTGAGTAGAACCTTGATCTTTTTGCTCGAATTTGCAATCGTCATGCACCTCGATTTTAAGTTCCTCAATTGATTTGAATTTTAAATTCGTATTTTTCTTGAGATCAAATATCACAATCAAATTGACCAAAGACTCTAATGTTTTGAAGATATTCATTATGAAAAAATATTTGTACCACCTCGATTTCTCTTAATGTTAAGCCAAATATCTGCCCACTCACCCCACAAATAGCTTGATATTTATCAATTATTATTAGTTGTTTGCATGAATCATTACACAAATGATAAAGACCCATATCTTTATAAATGAATAAATCATCAAAATTTCATAAAATCATACATCTCTTACATTTATATCTATCCTTAATTGCATTTAAATTTATAATATCCTGAAGATAATATTTTTTTCCCAATTTTTACAACGTATTTGCTCCATTTTTAGAATTTGAAGTGCTCACGGTTTGTGGAAATTGAGAAAAATGGGTCAATGATGTACGCAGCCCACTTATTCCTTTTCTTGATCGCAATTGAAATCATGGAGCCTAAAATGAAATGGTAGGCCCAAATAAGCCTGGGGAATCAATGGATCGTCTTTTTCCTCTTTGCACGAAGCTCTCTTCTTTTCGTGTTGCGCTAATCCTCGCTGCTGGCTCCTGTTCGACGCTACCAGACCGAGTCGGCGAGTGCGCCTGCTCAGCTCCCGATCGCCACAAACAAGAAGCGCTCGACGCGGCAAGACATCTGATCCACGTCGCCTAGATTCTGTCGTAATCCGTGTTCGGTGAAGTTCAGTGGCGTGGTTTGTGTTGCCGCCAGGAATTGGTCTGTGGGTCCCTTCGCGCGAAGCACACTGGTTGTGGGTCCGGCGTGTAAGGACGACCTTGTATTGCTGGCTTAACCCGTGGAAGGAGGAGCTTGACTGTGGTATAACTGATTTGGCGAAGGTGCTGGTACGAAATGGTAAGGACCTGATCTCGTCTTCTTGGATTCTGAGGTGTTTAGTAGTGATAGAGGCGCACAAGGTCGGTGGCTCTGATACCAATTGTCACACTCTCAATTGGAAGGGAAGTGTGATTAAAGGTAATTGGTTGGAATTATTTGGTTGAAATGGGGTTTAGGATATTTTTGGGTGGATTGGATAATTGGGATACAAGAAAAAAAAGATAACCACTGGTTAAACCAGGAAATGAACAAACAAACAATTCTTTATTTCATTTTCACATATCAAGATTACAATGAGGGATGGGTTTATAAAGACAATTATCTCACCTAACATCTAAATATTGCTAATTATCCCTGCTAATTGTCTTTAGTAATATCTCCTATACAAATATTGTAGAGTATAACAAAGGAAGAATCGACGTCACCGGACGGTGAGCCTCTTCCAATTCTAGGGTTTGGTTGCCCAAAACGAAGAAATTGGGTTTGAAATTTTTTCGAGTTTAAGATACTTCACAAACAGTATAGGAGGAAGATCGGAAATAAAACAGAAACATCTACAAAAAAAAATTAATAATAATAAGAGAGAACAAACGAGAAGGCTTATAAATGGCTGGTGGCTCCACCTCAGCAGCTGTGTCCATGAAGGATTACCTAAAGCGGTACCAATCTAGTACTGAGGACCCAACTAAAAAGAAGAAGAAAAAAAAGAAGGTCGAGAAGCCCAAACCAAGTGCCGTGGGAGTTCTTGTTGTAGATGAAGATCCTGTGTGGCAAAAGCCTGTTCAGCTTGAAGAAGAGTCTGATTCTGATGGTGAGTTCCAAAACATCTTACTCAAAATAAACCAAATTTATGGCATCTTGTTACCCCTAACACTTAAAAGAAGTTTGCTTTCTGTTTGCAAATAAAATTCTAACCATAGAGAAACAGTGCTCCCTGCCTATGAAATACAATCTTATATCTAATAGAATTATGTTTTTTAATATAGACGAGGGAGGACCACAAGTTGAAGAAGATATTGAAGTGAGGCGAATGAAGCGCCTGGAGGCCGTTCGTGCAAAAAAACCATACAATGTAATTTCAGAGGATGGAAGTGGCTGGATAACAGTCTCCAATACCTCCCTGGAAAGGCCTTCTAACAAGGAGAAACCTGGCCTATCCCCACCACGTCAGCATAATGGACGCCTTGACACCCCTTCTCCTGAAGGAAATCCAAGGATAACCAGGAAGGGCTCACCAGAGGATCTTCCACCACCAAAGCGAAAGACGCAGCTTGACTCAGCAGGCCCTTCTGACATGTCACCTCCAAGTCGAGGTCGAAAAGAAGATGGTCATGGGGGAAATCCAGACCTGTCACCACCCAGGAGAATGTCTCATGATTCTCATGAGGCTGCTGACCTGTCACTGCCTAGAAGGACTGTTGACTTGTCACCACCTAGGAGAAGAGCTCGCCATGACTCCCCCGAGGCAGCCGACCTGTCACCTCCAAGACGCAGAGCACGCCATGACTCAGTTGAAACTGCTGATCAGTTACCACCGAGGCAAAAAACATATCATAAGTCAGCCAAGCCTGTTGACCTGCCACCACCTCATAGAACACGCCACGACTCAGTTGGGGCTGATGACTTGTCACCGCCCAGGCGCAGAACACGCCACGACTCAGTCGGGGCTGATGACTTGTCACCGCCTAGGCGCAGGGCAGATCATGACTCAGTTAAGACTGTTGACTTGTCACCCCCTAGGCGAAGAACACGTCATGACCCAGTGGAGACTGCAGACACGTCACCGCATAGGCGAAGAACACATCATGACTCAACCAAACCTGCTGATTTGTCACCGCCTAGGCGAAGGAATATTGACATTTCACCGCCTAGGCGGAAGTCACAATTTGATTCAATACAGACTTCTGACTTGTCCCCACCAAGGCGTCGAGCACGTCGTTATTCAGTTGAGACTGCTGACAGGTCACCATCTAGATGGAAAACAGATCTTCACTCACTGGAAGCAGCTGACATGTCCCCTCCTAGGAGAAGTAGAAAAGGAGAATCAGAAGGGCGGGATGATTTGTCTCCACCACGCAAGGCCAATCCTGGGCCATCAACCAAGATGGGTCTCTTGTCATCTCAGGAGATAAGGGAGCAAAACAAGAAGATGAAAGAGCAGGAGTCCAGGTTATTCTTTTGTAAATTGAAATATTTTTTTCCGCAAGCTTTTTTATAGTTCCTAATCTCTGATCTAACCTGAAAATTCTGTGCTATAACCCAGACCACACTATAACTAGAGAGAAGTAAACAAACATGACGGAAAGTACCCCCAGTGACAAATCACAAAAGGCATGAATAATCCAACAACTGAAGTTGACCCAATTTCTATTTCTGAAAAAGTAAATAGAAAAGGATTGATTTAAATCTGAAATAACTAAAACAAGAAGAAATCTACCTGTTTGAATTCTAAGTGACCAAAATCTACATTTCAAGCTCATGTGTCACATTTTTGTTTGTATTTTTTTTTCTTTTTGCACAGAAACTTTTATATTCATATAATATTTTTATCTGATATTGTGATTTGTTACAGGATTTTGTCGACCAAAGCCTTTATTGGTTCCAAAGATGCAGAGGCAGTATTTCGTATAAATGGTATTTGTTTCAGCCATTGTGAATATATGATGACCTCAATTTGTCAATTGACTTAACCTGATGCTTTTCAGGGAAACGTGTCTCAAGGGATGATATGATAAAGCCAAAGGAAAAAGAGAAGCCCAAGGTTGGTATATTTGTTTTTCCCCCTTTTTGTGGGTTTCAGGCATATAATTTGTACATGGCTTCTGTTTCAGCTAGTTATACTTTTGTGATTTCTGAAAGAACCAAAATTATTATTTAACATTCTTTTGGGGCCATTACCAGGAAAAGCCGCTTGAATGGGGCAAAGGGTTAGCCCAAAAAAGAGAAGCCGAGGCAAGAGCACTGGAGCTTGACAAGGAGAAGAACAAGCCTTTTGCGCGATCCAGGTAAATATGAATCTAGGAGTATATTCCCTCCCTTTACCCACATGCTGGGTCAGTTGCACTGGAAAGGTGCAACACAATTTGTGTTACCACATGCAAATGGTAATCAACACAAAGCATTTTCAACCCTTCCCTGAAAAGTATAGTGCTGCACCAGATCTCCTCTCAAAACATAAGCTTTCTTTTCTGAAATCTTTCTCCGTATTCAATAACAACCAAACTATCCCTCATTTTGCCTCTGCTTATCAAATGAGAAGCAGACAGACAGTCAGTGAGGACTTCTTGTTTGATTCTTTATATGGCTATGCTAGTATGCTCAATATATCCTATCGATTATGAGGTATTCATGATATTTCTCATATCATGGGGAGGGGTGGTATTTGAGTTCTTACAGGGTTAAAAAGAAAGTTGCTAACAGTTTATGAAAATTTGGTATGTAGGGATGATCCTGAACTTGATAAAATGTTGAAGGAGACGGTTAGATGGGGGGACCCCATGGCTCATCTGGTCAAGGTATATCTGTCTGTACTCAACTCCTAGTTATGTATCTGAAACTTCTATAGCTTTTGTGGCCTTGTGTGACTGCTTTTATGTTTAAAATTTCAGGGAAAGTATACTGAACCAGCACTTGAAGATTTGGGAGATGATGAGAAAATGAAAGAATCAGGGTTCATAATCCCCCAAACTATTCCAAACCATAGTTGGCTGAAAAGGGGGCTTGATTTCCCTCCAAACCGCTATGGGATTAGACCTGGTCGACACTGGGATGGTGTTGACAGAAGTAATGGTATGTCCTTTTCTCATCTATGTTTTGTGTGCCATTTATTCAAGTCTTGTTTTTGAAAGCACTGCATATTGTTAACATAATTGTAATGTGTTTTCTAGGGTTTGAGAAAGAAATGTTCAAGCGGCAGAATGAGAGGCGTGCCACCGAACAAGAGGCCTACTTATGGTCTGTCTCTGATATGTAGAAGCAGTAATCTTTTTATTTTTATTTTTTTCCTTTTTTTGGTGTTTGACTTTGCAAACTTTGGATGTACTTGTGGTTTGTGCACATGAATCGAGTCCAACTTCGGTCGCAATTTTTTAAACTGTGCGAGCATAGATTTGATATCTACGTTAATTTATCTAGAATGGTATTTTTTTTTCTTTACGCAAGCATACTAGAGCGAATTAGATACTTTCAATTTCACTGGTTGCCATAATGTACACTTTTTGTAGTTTATTCACTTTATTTTAAAATATTATTTTTACCAGAATGCTGAGAAAATAAATGCCTTCTGTTTCGGGTCGTTGTGTAGGCGTGCAAATAAAATGTTGATTTTGTTATATTTCCTTCCAGGAAAAATAAATAGGTAATATGGTAAATGCTTTTGTGTTGGTGGATAAGCTGTGTGGTAAACTGTCCATATCAGTTTATACTTTATAGACAACTTATCTGAAAAATGTTAATACATAAGAGGGGAACTAATTAATGCATGCCATATAACACGGTGGACGCGCTGCCGATTTCATATACCATACTCTGATGCAACCGAGTTCCAGACTTCCAGTAATAGCCAAAGAAATGCAACATGTATCGAGTTGATATATCCAGGTCCAATAGGATCACGTTTATATATCGATCAGGCTAATCACCAATCTCAATGAAATTCATTTTTATTTTTATACTTTGTTTCAATCTCAACGTTGAGTAAGGCTTTTAAGATCTCACTAGAAGCCCCCCCATTCCGGCTCCAAAACGCAGCAAGGCTTTTAAGTCTCACTAGAAGCCAATTAACGAAAAAAAAAATCAGCAACTTATAGTTCTTCCTGAAAACGATACAATAGTTATTCAAAAACAAAGAAAGCAATTAAGTAATTTGATTGAATGAAAAAGAAAAAGAAAATAAGAGGGCAGAGTTGCAGTATGTACAACAAGACCTACAATCATAGTGCATGTAATATAACCTAACAAGGCAACAAACCAACAATTAACCAGTACTTCTGATAAGTGTATCATCATTCAATACTCTCCACAACTTATATTCGCTGTATTACGAGTCCCAAAACAACTTAGCATAAGTACAGCCAAAGAATAAGGTGAAAAGCTGTTTTCCTGATCGGTACATGTATCACAAAATTTACATGACACTCGAAAGGGGTGGTCATTGGTCAGACTTAAACAGTGCCAAAATTGGGCTGTCTATGACTACGAATATCCAGCTCCTAATGGCAAAACTATAAAATCAGTATATGAACATTCTTTTTTTCAATGAACAAGTTTGTATCTTTAATGTATGACGTGTCTGATATGATTTTTTAATAAACGAACTCACAATATAAAATTGTAGATTAAAACATTGTATAAATACTTTTGACACTAAATGCAAACTGTAAATATTAAATATCGTTATATTGTGCTACAGTCTCTGTGTTCGAAATCCAGCAAGGTGCAAAATTGGTGTGTAATTATCACAATACCCCACCTCAAAATCATATATATATATATATATCAAGCTAATATTTATGTACTTATATATGTTATGACAAAATAATAAAAAATGTTGACGCATTAAAAACCACTGACACATTCGGTGGCGAAGCTTGATCCAAACTTATGGGGCTAAAATAAAATATTTATATATATCTTGAACACTATATCTCAAAGTTTAAAAAGGCTCAGTTGAGTATCTATGAGATTTTTTGTTGTTTAGTTGGTTATTTATATGTGCCCTGGTAACGGAATTAGTTTAATAAATACAAAAATTAAGAAGCATGTCAATGATTTTTACTAAGATGTTAAGTTCGTCAATAGAACATTACACTTGGATTTATTTTCCTTGTCAGATTTAAACAAACTCTCTGATTGAGAAAAAATATCATAAATCATTTAGAACAATCTTATTTTTTTTCCTTGTAATCCATCAAAGTCACCTGGTCCAACTGGATTTTTTTTATATTTTTTTATTTATAGTAAATAAAATAAATAAAAATAGACAAATAGCCTGATTATATCATATTTGTGTATTTCTAGCCAAATCGGAGTTTGAAATTAAGTCTCGACACACTTTCAAACTCGATCCTAACTTCTGCTTTCTACTTCGATATACGTAAGCTTTTGTTTCGTGATTTATTCATGGATTTTGATTCGCACACTGAATTTAATGTGAACAAGTGTATAGCGAATCAATTTTGTATAAAAAATTGATCCGCTATACAGTATTAAATAAAAATATTCCATAAACTAAAATAAAATGTTGAACTTTCAAAAGAAAACATCAAGGTTGTACGATTAATACACACCTCTTGAGGGCCATGACTGCAAAATACAGAGAGAAAAGTGTAATGGTCTAAGAAAAATGAAGAAATGAATCAGTGTGGAGTCTGCTAATCACAAAATAAAGTTGGGATCTAGTTTAAAATTCGGTATGATGTTGGGATCTAGTTTGAAATTTAGTTCAGGATGTTGAGATCAAGTTTCAAACTTGAGTCTAGATGTGCACAAATGACTATTTGTTTTTTTTATTTTTTTTATTTACTATAAATAAAAAAAATTGTTTTTTTTTACCCAAAATTTGTGGCATGTGATATATTCAGATCCAGTCGGGAAAGGGTGTAGCCCCAATCGGATTGAATTGTGTTGAAACCCATTAACTTATGTATAAAAAAAATTTCAACATGCATTTCTAATAAGTCAAAAAAAAAAGTTCAACATTAATCTTTAGAACTCAAGATCAATTCTCTAGAGGGTAACACAAAAACTGTGACTTAGTGGATCTATTAATTATTCTATGTTTTTAATTTTATGTCTGGGTTTATATGGATCCGCCACTGTCTTCACTTAATGCATTTTATGTCTATGAACTCGAGATGCGTAAATAAAGTATGGGATCTATTTGTTTGGTTTCAAAAAGGCTGATGATCATTATGCTTCAAGTTTCAGATATATTAGTTTCATTAGTTTTAAAATGATTACTAAAATACTAGCATATAAATTGGCTCCCTTGACGGATTTTCTTAATAGACTTCTCGTTGACTTTATTCATTTAACTTAAAGGAAGATACATAGTAATGCATAATGCAGTTTCGGCACATGAATTACTACATCACATTAAAATAAATTAAATTTAGAGCGTCCGTTCCAAAATTGTCTTTCATCAAACAAATTAACGGATTGAGTTTAGCATTCTTAATAGATAATGCATGTACAGAAGCAATCCTCTGACGTGCATCCAGCTCGCAACGTGTTCTACCGCGTAGAGGTTTGGCAATTCACGCTGATTCTGCATGTACACCCCACCCCAGAGGTTAACAATATTGATTTATGATTAGAGAGTGTTAACTTGATCAGTCCTTAGTCCTTGATAACTTTTTTTTGTTGTTGTAGTAGTAGTGGTGGTCTTTGAGAACTTGATCAGCCTCGGCACATGAATTCATCATTCTTGCTGCCAATATTACAAACTTGTCTTCGAAACCTCTTTCGCCGCGCCGCTTCCACAGCGAACACCGCAACCATGGGTCGCATGCACAGTCGTGGCAAGGGTATCTCCGCTTCAGCTCTTCCGTACAAGAGAACCCGCCTAGTTGGCTCAAGATCTCTTCTCAGGTTGTATGCATTAATTATCTTCCTCTCAGATTCATTATTTGTTCTCCTTTGGCAGCGGTGATTGTTTGGCTTTAGTCTCTTTGTTTTGGCAATGCGGAGGATTTTGGATCTTTATTTTGTACCTAGTAACTACGGTCCTTATTTTGGTACCTATGCGTATTTTCTTGGAAAGAGTAATGATGAGGTGTTCTGACTTAAAACCCTAATTGGTGTTTGTGGAACTCAGTTGTGCTGAAAATGACCAATCTTTTATCTATAATTTGTCTCAATCCAAGCATTGGGTTAAAAATTGAATATTTTCTTGATCAATTGTCAATTAGTCTCTAAAGTCTGAAGGTCAAGGTCAATAAGGTTTAAGATAGTTATCTCGTGTGTTTAAAAAAAATTAGGTGGAGGAGAGCATATATAAGTTTGCTAAGAAGGGCATGACTCCTTCTCAGATTGGTGTGATTCTCCGTGACTCACATGGTATTGCTCAAGTAAAGAGCGTTATCGGAAGCAAGATCCTTAGGGTCCTCAAGGCCCATGGCATGACTCTCTTCTCTCTCATATTTTTTTTTCTATGCTTTTGTTGCACAATATTTAATTTAGTTATTGTTTAGTACAAGAGTAACACATAATGTAGTTGTAAGAGAAGCAGCTTCAATATTGCAGGCTAAACATGTTTCATTCAAGTAATTTCAGGAATGCTATGTGAACATATTTCTCATTGTTTGTAAGTACGGTGTTTCTCATAAAGTATATTGTACATCCTGTTATATGTTTTCTGGGGAGGGAAGGGGAGAGGGAGGTAAGGGGAGAGGAAGAAATGGATGGGAAGGAGAAGGTTAATTCTACTCCCAATTTGGGGATACAAACTTGACCAAGTTTATATTGAATATTTTCCCTTTTACTTCCTCTCCCCTTCTTTTCTCTCCAAATTTTATTGTTGTGGAGCAATTAAATTAACTTGGGCAGGTGTGGTCACCTTTTCCCTCCTTTTTCCTACCTATACCCTCTTTTTAGTTATGTTGTTATATCATCTATTTGTTGAGTAGTAACCTGAATACGAGATGTTTATTTATAATCATAAATAGGGTTGGCACCGGAGATCCCGGAGGACCTTTACCACTTGATCAAGAAGGCAGTGGCCATCAGGAAACATTTGGAGAGAAATCGCAAGGACAAGGATTCGAAATTCAGGCTCATTCTTGTTGAGAGTAGGATCCACCGCCTTGCACGCTACTACAAGCGCACCAAGAAGCTTCCCCCCATCTGGAAATAGTAAGTGGCTTGATAATTCCTTTTCTATTTCTATCCCTTCTTTATTTTGCAGTTATCTGATGATCTAAATTTTTTATCATGATTTTTACTGATTCTCTTGAAATGGTCGGAGGACAAATTTGCAGAGTCAAGTTAGTTCCTTTTTAGGTTGTAAGACAATGAATTGACATCTTAAAATGATTATCAGCATTTTGACACCTTCAAATTAGCCAGCATTTGTTGTTTGTATTGTGTGTTCTTCTACATGAAGAATGTTGTCTTATTAGGTTTCGAAGAATGTTGTCTTATTAGGTTTCAAAGCTGATATAAACAAATCTATAGATATGACTGTGGTTTTTCTTTTAAGCCAATAGTTTTCATCATACTAACTTTTTTAATTATTGTTTTTTCACAGTGAGTCTACCACTGCTAGCACCCTGGTGGCTTAAGTTGATTTAGGGGCATCGCTTGTATATTTGTCTGTAGTTTCCTAGCTTTGTTTGTTATGTCAAACATTTCATGTTAGATTAAAGGCATTTTTTTTCTTTTTCTTTCTTTTTTTTTTGATGAGTAGCACTGCCACCAATTTCCATTTACAAAGTACCATAATCATGGCATCATGCCCCAGTGCTTCTCATTTTTCCAGCACTATCGCGCCCAAAGAAGAAAATTCATTAAAACACTAAATATAAACAAAAGCTTCAATCAGACGAAGTATCCTTTTCCTTCTGATTAGAAGAAGTTTCTTATCAGAACGAGCAAAAAAGAAAAAGATAAAGGACATGTCAGGTTCAGGTTCAGATTTTTCATTGGGCAGCAACGAGGAATATAAAACTTTTCGTCAAGTCTCCAGAGACCGTGAGTATGAAAATTTCCATGAACAAAAAGATTTGGATGAAATGCTAATTGGTTAATACATTGCTTTTATTGTTTGCAGGAATTCTAAATGAGATGCTTAAGTCGCCCAAAGTGCAATCAAAAACACCTTGGAAGGTACATCTCAAACTATATAACAATAGATATTTATACTGATACGGAGATGAAAAAACGGGTCGGGCGGGTTTGTCGGGTCGGGTCGGGTTCTGCCACCTCTATATATAACAATAGATAATACCGATGATAATAATAATAAAGAACTCTTATTGAAGATGATTACTTTCAGGTGCTAATAATGGACAAATTTACGGTAAAAATCATGTCATACTTATGCAAGATGGCAGATATTACAGATGCTGGAATTTCGTGTAAGTTTATTATTGTTATCTTCTTCTTTTTTTACTTTTTGGAAGACGATCCTAAAGCTTATAGAAAAAATATAACAAATTTGCAGTGGTAGAAGATCTTTTTAAAAGAAGAGAACCTATGACTTCTATGGATGCAATATACTTTCTCCAGCCACTGAAAGAAAAGTATATATTCTTTTTTTATTTCTTTCTTTCTGTTTTCCAGTAGATTTGTACCAATAAACAACTAGGTGCATTAGCTTGGCAGTAAACTAAAATAAAAGAAAAAATAAATAAAAAACCGAAGTAATACCCTGCACAATGCTCGGAACATATTGATACTGTGATCTCTCTAACATATGCTAAAACTTTATTTTCACTATTTGAAGTGCCATCTTGATACTATGTGATGACCCTAAAATGATGGTATTTAAAGGCTAGAATAGTGCAACATTATAAAGGTATCTTGATAATGTGATGCTAAAATGGTGGTATTTAAATGCTAGAATAGTGCAACATTAAAGAATCTAAAAGTGCCGTCTTGATACTATGTGATGACCCTAAAAGGTATTTAAAGGCTAGAATAGTGCAATATTATAAAAAATCTAAGGTAGAAATGTATAAAATCGATTTAGCACTTACTGTTCAAGTGTAATGGCAGCGAAAAATAATTTAATTTGATGCAATTCTTATAACAACTTAGAAAGGATAACCGTTGGATCTGATTGAGCTGAATCGTTATAACGATTCACTGAACCGTTATATGTTTCATAAATTATTGCAACAATTAGTTAACCGTTACACAACGATACGCTCTGGCTTCTTTGATAACTTTTCTGCTTTAAAATATTTTTTAGTATTGAGATGAACCATTACAACGGTTACTGAACCATCATAACGATTTACCGGGCAGAAATATTTTCTTTGTTGTTTAAGCTTAATTTATCTTAACTAATTCAATCTAGTTTGAGTCTAACTAAATTTAGGCCTAATATAGTCTTGATTAAACTCTTGTATTTTATCATTAGTTTTGGTTCTTGTGCACTAATAATTTTGTCTTTAATCCTGTACAAAACTTAACAAGACAAATTGTAAAATTCAAGATTATTTTGCAAGTGGACAAATAAAAAAAAAGTGTTTAGTATAACACTATGATGCCTCTAAAATATGTAAATTTTTCATTTTCATTTATTTGCAGTGTCATCATGGTGCTTTCTGATATGTCAGGAAGATGTCCATTGTACAAGAAGTAAGTCTTGAATGAGTTACCTTGCAATTCAATTTTTTCATTTTGAACTTGCGATTGTAAATTGTTAGCTTAAAATATTCTTTTTATTTCCAGGGCATTTATATTCTTCAGCTCTCCAGTCCCTAAGGAGCTAGTGACATACATCAAAAATGACACAAGCGTCATACCCCGCATAGGAGCCTTAAGTGAGGTTAATCACTGAATTATATTTTAATGAGATTTCCATGTCGAATATTCCTTCGGTGATTTTCTTTCTTCATTCCTTTCTTTTTCTTCTTTTTCCTTCTCTTAATACACTTTCTGTCAAATGGCAGATGAATTTGGAGTACTTTGCAGCTGATAATCAGGTAATTTACTGGCTATTTTATGAGAAATAAAATTTAGAAGATGAAGTTATTAAATTATTTGTATTTGATGTAACATTATATGTAGGGCTTCATCACCGACCATGATATGGCATTGGAAGACTTGTTTGGGGAAGGTGCAGAAAAATCGCGCTTCTATAATGATTGCATAAATTCCATGGCCACTCGCATTGCCACTGCCTTGGCTTCTCTGAAGGTTTGCTTGTAAAATGCTTAATTAGCATATTATATTTCTTATTTAGTAACAAATCTGACAAAAAAATGATGAAAAAGAATTATAATCAATAAAATCTGCTACAGCAACTAAATTCCTATTCTTTAATCGAACTCCAAGATTATTCAGATTATAGCTTGCCTCTCTCATTCCGCTATAGAATTTCAATGCTATGCAGCAAAGATGGGCAATTTGACTTTTCTGGGCATTTCAACCTAGCACCGACCAATTGTGAGGGGACATTGTTCTCTTTCCGTGCATTCTTTTGTCTTCAATTTATTTGACCCTCTGGTCATCACAATAACTAATTAATTATGTCTAGATTGAGTTTTGTAATATATTAATTAGTATCAGCTTGATTTATCTAGGATGATTAATCCAACTGTTTAGATTAGCACGTGAGTTGCATTGGATGACACTTGAATGTCTGGATTGACAATCCATTTAAGTAGTCATTTTGCTGCTGGGGTGGCACTTGCTAAAAAGTTAATGCATTATTCATCTCGACCAAACATTTCAATTGTAACTTTTTTCCTTCATGGATTGTACAAATGCTTATTAGGAATTTCCGACTGTGCGGTACCGAGCTGCAAAAGCTTCAGATGGTGACTTGTCACCACATGACTTGGTACCAACAAAGCTAGCGGCCGCAATATGGGATATTGTTTCAAAATTTAAATCAACAATTCCTGATTATCCCCAGAAGGAGACATGCGAGTTGCTTATCTTGGACCGGTCTGTAGATCAGGTTTATCTCTCTGTCAGAAAGAAAATTTCCTGTCATACTTTAAAATTAGTATGGTTAATACATTTTATAATACAAGGGGTTTGTCATTTTTATGGCTAATTAAGTACAAATTGGGTTAATCTTTGTTTTTTGCCATTGTTCATTTGAAAAGATTGTTCTTTTTTTTTTTTTTTGCTGTTCTTACAAATACGTAGATAGCACCAGTTATTCATGAATGGACCTATGATGCCATGTGCCATGACTTGCTATACATGGATGGGAACAAATATGTGCATGAGGTATGCATGTCTAAATTTAATTATTCAATTATTAATTACTTGTAATTTTCATTTTCTGAAGATTTTTGAAATATCTAATTTTGTTTCCTCTTTTCTGAAGGTACAAAACAAAGATGGATCAACTGAAAGGAAGGAGGTTATTTTGGAAGAGCAAGACCCAATTTGGGTTGAGCTTAGACATACACATATTGGGGACGTGAGTTATCAGATATAACAATATGAAATACTGATTCATATTTCATTGAAAAGCTAATTGGATTTCAATTTCTATTTACAGGCTATTGTAAGAGTGACTGATAAGTTTGACAATTTTGTTGCCAAGAACAAAGCAGCTCAAATTCAGAGCATGGGGAAGTATGTATTATATTATAAAGTTGAAATAATAAATTACAAAGAAGTCTATCAAATTACTGAAACATCTTTTATTTCTCTATGTTTCATAGAGATGGAAATGAAATCTCAACTAAGGATCTTCAAAAGGTTGTACAAGCCTTGCCACAGTACACCGAGCAAAAGGAAAGATTATCCCTGCATGTAGAGGTTGGTTCCAATATGCTTTTTTGATACTGTCATTTATAGATGTTGCAATTGATTCTAAAATTTTACAAGTTGAAATTGAATTAGATTGCAGGAAAAATATTTGATATAGTAGATAAAACTGGGCTCAAAGAGCTTGGTAAGTTGGAGCAAGAACTTGTATTTGGAGATGCTGGTGCAAAAGAAGTTATTAACTTTCTAAGGGTTAAACAGGTAATGGCACAAACCCAAGCAACTCAGTGACCAATATTTATCCCAATAGGGAACATCTTGTCAGGTCCCTTGAGGTGTCAAAACTTACTAATAAGAATTCCATTAATAACCTAGAAGGTTCAGTAATGTCCAGCTTTATTACATAAATATCATGTAGGAACGTGTAACAAGCCTATTAATATCAAATAGATGTCCGATAAGGTTTATTCGATGACTAAGTTTCAGTAAACACTGGTATGCAGGACTTGAATCCTGAAAACAAACTGAGGTTGCTCATGATTTATGCAGTAGCATATCCAGAAAAGTTTGAAGGTGACAAAGGGGAAAAGTTGATGCAGGTTGTATTATCATCATCTTTATTTATAAATATTCACACCAGATAGTAAACTTATTAATGTGTTCTTAATGCTAGTTGCTTTATTACATATTTCAGCTAGCCAAGCTCTCTAGAGAAGACATGAGAACAGTGAATAATATGAGATATTTAGGGGGCTTCCATGCGAAAAAAGCACCAGCTGGTGCTTTTCTCTTAAATTTGATGTTTCAAAGGTATATTGACCTGATATATTATTATGCTTTCAGTTAAATTAAGAACATCATTTATTGTGCTTGACATGAATTTTCTGAAAATATCTCCAGAAGAAGAATGCTGCCAGAAAAGAAAGAACTGAAGGAGAGGAACTAACTTACCAATTATGGCGGTTCTATCCACTTGTCGAGGTATTCATTATATCTGCATCACAACAACAACAACAACAACAAAGCCTTTCATTATATCTGCATCATACTACTTTAATCATGAAGTGTATTATGTTATGAAATTTTGGGGTTTGACATATATATGTTCATTTTTGTGAGAAATAAAATAGGGCCCCTAACTTATGATAGTTTACATACATGTGTATGAAAAGTTGGGATATAATTTTTCTTTGAAAAGGAACTCCTTAATCATAACCCATATATTGGAGAACTACATGCACATCTGGAACCTAAGCCAAATTCTATTGTACTTCACAGGAATTGGTGGTTCGGCTTAGTGCAGGAGATCTATCTCAACAAGAGTACCCCTGTATGAATGAGCCGAGCCCAAGTGCAAATGCTACCCCACCTACTGGGAGTGCGCGTACCACTCATGCAGAGCCGGCCGGCTCACACCGGGCAACCCAATCTCAGACAGCCATCTCCAGGCGGTCCCGCAGGACCCCATCTTGGGCTATGGCTGGTTCTGACGATGGTTCCTCCAGGTAGTGTAATTTGATGGTTCCGGAGTCGATACCGATGATAGATATCCATATGTACGCTGGCCCAGTTAGCTACCAGTTTGCTACTAACCAGTCACAACTCACAAGCCCACATGAAGTATCATCATCTGGTACCTGGTTTAAAATTATACTGCCATATAAAATCCTTTGGGTATAATCTTAGTTAAGTTAACATTACCTGAGAAACTAAACCTCTGAATCCACTTTCATATGTTACTTTTTGACTCACTTCTAGTAAAATAAAACTTCAAAATATATGTTTTTTTTTTTGCATTTTTGCAGTGATTCTGTTCTGAGACATGCCTCAAGTGAATTTAACTTCAAGAGGATGGGGAAGAGAATTATTGTATTTATGATTGGTGGGGCCACTCGATCTGAGGTACATATACTTCTAATGATTTTGATAAAATGAGATGTCATATAATTCTCTTTTCATACACTTCCATATTTTTTTTGCTCAGTTGCGTGTTGTTCACAAATTAACTGCAAAACTTCAAAGAGAAGTCATACTTGGTGCCAGTAGCCTGGACGATCCACCTCAGTTTATCACGGTATACCTATGAAATTCTGTTGCTATTTTCCTATTGTTGTTCTCGTGACTGTTGTCATTTTCCATTATTAGATTCGTTTTTTGTTTAATAAATATATTTCTATTGCTATAGAAATTGAAGATGCTGAAGACTCCAGAAGTTGTGGTAGATAAACACCGGATGTAGTGTCATTGGAAAATTTCACTGTTATAAGTATACAACATGTTACTTGTAGATGTAGCTTAGTTACTAATATTGCTCTAAGTATTGTACGGAACAAGAGAACTCGGGCATTTATTTTGTTGTTAGCGAAGATGTTAAATTGTACCGCTATTAGTTGTTTGATCAAGGGTACAAATAAAACATGCGAGACCCTTTTTTGTTTTATCGAGGCCTCCACGATTAGGATGCTTCGATAATTTTGTAATCTATGGACATATGTTAATTGTATAAATTGTGTGGAGTTACTCCAATGTAAGTTTGTCTCGTGGAGCTAGAATTAGATCTTGTTATAGTCCTTAACGACAGTTATAAAACTGGTATAACATTCCCAGCATCAACCAGTACCAGCACACAACATGTGAGGCCATGAGATATTATGCAAAATCCAGATGTTCAAGTTTCAGATGCACAAATTTATATCCGAGTAGTTGAGTTCTAACAGAGAGTTAAGATTTTAATTTTTTAATTATGTCATATCATTATTTTTTTATCATTGATTTTATTTAAGTCTTTTCATGTAATTGAAACCTGATTTATATAAAATAATTTTTCTTATCATTATTTTTGTAATGTACTTAAGGTGAAATAACTCTTAAATTGATTTAATTTTTTTATATGATCTTTATATATTATTATGTGTTTAATTATACTTATTATTATAATATTAATTATTATTATTATCATTATTATTTAGAATTTAAAATATTATGTCTAAATTTTATTTTAATATGAAATTTTATTCAATACATTTAAGATTTTATATTGTTAATTATATATTTAAGGACTATATTGTCAAACGAAGTCCGACAAATAGCTCTAGTTTAAACAAAATTTGCTATTTATTCAAAGACAAGATTTTATTATGGATACATTTAGTATTATCAACATCATCATCATTATCATTCTCATTATTTTCATCATCATTATTATTAGTATCATTGTCACTATTATTATCATTTTTATATATATTGAGATCTTTGATCTCTATGTTTTCAGATTGGATTTCATTTCTAACTTACCTAAATTTATTTGAAATTAATGGCTTTGTTGTTGATGTATTCAAAGACGAGATTTTTTTTCTAGATTTTCAAAAAATTAGAGTTAAAAAAATAAAGAGATAGACTATGGTGTTACGCATAGATAATTATCAAATTTGCAACGTACTAAAAAATATATCTAATTCATATTCAAATCTCAATTTATGGGTCTCAATAAATTCTTTATATCAAAATATAATGAGATATTTTCTATGTTTCAAAATTTTTTAGTATTAGTTTTGAATTTTTAAAGTGACCTGGGAAAAATTTATTATTTTATTATTGTTATTGAATCATCTTTAAAAATAAAAAATAAATATTTCAAAAATTCCAAACATAGAATTTTTTATCCTATAAGATTTTAATATGAAGAATTTATTGAGACTCATAAATCAATATTTAGAGATGAATTAGCTATATTTTTTTAGTCAATAATAAATTTGATAATCAACTACGCGTAGCACCATTTTAGGGCTGCAAACAAATCAAATTTGATCGAACTCATTGGTGTTTGAGTTTGATTTGAAACTATTTCGAACTAACTCGAATTCAAACTAAATTGAACTCAAACTAAATCGAACTCGAGCTAAATCGAGCTCGAACTGAAATTAAACTCTAAACGAACTCAATTATTCTATTTTTTATATTTATTTTTATATTATCATAAATAATTAGAGCTAAAATAATTAATATTTTATCAATCTTATAATAAAATTAAAAAATAACTAATATTTATTAATTTTATAATAAAATAATTATGTTATTGCATATATTATTGACTAAATAGTTAAAAATATATGCAAATAACTACATATCGAACTAGTTCATTAAAAAATTATCGAACCAAACTCAAATCGAACTAACAAAAAGTCTAATCGAACGAACCAAACTCGAACTAAAATCAAATTAAACATCGAA
This sequence comes from Schoenoplectus tabernaemontani, assembly GCA_037127355.1. Lineage (NCBI taxonomy): Eukaryota > Viridiplantae > Streptophyta > Magnoliopsida > Poales > Cyperaceae > Schoenoplectus > Schoenoplectus tabernaemontani. Next base: position 10,595,480 of record CM073746.1, read on the forward strand.
CGAATTACAAATTATGAACTTTTCTTACGGCCCTAAGCACCATACCTTACCTCAAAAATAAATCCTGTATAAAACTAATGTGCAACGTCAAAAGGCACCAGTGATAAGGCTTCATTGATATTTGTGTGCCAAACTTATCATGACAATCGCCAGAAAATAAATTTAAATTTAGAATCTAGTATTATACATAGGATGCATTCATCAAAAAATTTGAATGTTCAACGGTATAAAATGAACGATCAATGCATTAAAGATATTATTTAAGTGTATTAAATTACACACATAATATTATTTAAGTGCATTAAAGATAATAGTATGCCCTGTCTATAAATATATATTTTTTTATTAAATTGATATAAAATAATATTGCCATCGTTATTAAAGTGCCATATTAAGTCGATTCTCCTTCCAGTTATATAAATTTATCTTTGGATTTTCTGAGAAATAAAAATCAGTTCCATCAACAAATTGGCAAGTAGCAACTGTCAAATTGCACCTTTGTTGAGAATTAAGATTTTGAAATGGGCCTTTCTGGGCTCGGGGCCAGAATTGGAAGTTGAGACTGGCTTAAGAAGGTCGGTCCTACACGTTTTCTTAGTGAGTGGGCCCATTGCTCAGAGACCCGGTATTCGATTTACCACACAACGGACCGCAATATAATCAGAGTACTATCCGAGTCTTCTCGAATTTGGTTGGGTTAATTAAAGCTTCCGTGCCTCTGACCTCTTTCTCCATAAATTGTTCGAACCCTAGCTAGAAGTTTCCAGACGCTACCTTTGTCTGGACTCATCTACAAATTTCGACTATCGATCCTTTAGTTTTCGGTTTTCGGCCTAAAGTTACCCTCGCTTCTTTGGATTCCAGGTTTATTTTCTATTTTTGCTTCTTCTTTTTTAGAATTTTCTGCGATCCGAACAATCAACGGAAAGAGGAAAAAAAAAACTTCAATTCAGCACCATCTGCGTGGCTTAGGCCTAGTTTTGAGGTCATTTTTTCCCTCTCGTTGAATTATATCATTTATTGTTCTTTATGCATCTAATCTCACCAAAATTCTGATTCTGGTTCAAACTGGATACATTTAGGTAACAATTTGTTTTGGTGAAGAAATAGTTGATAAATATATCTTCTGTTGTTTTATTTACAAAGGAAATGGAGAGGGGACCAGGAGGTCGTGATGATTTTGGATTTGGCGACCCCTTTGCTGGGTTCCATCATGGTTTTGGCAGACCACCAAGCCTCTTTCCAAGCTTATTTGGTGGTCAGGGCCCGTTTGACGATCCCTTTTTCACTCAGCCATTTGGGAACATGATGGGCCATAGCATGTTCGGACCAAGCATGTTCAATCAAATGTGGATGCCATTTCACCAGCACCGGAATACAAATTTCATCCAGGAGGCTCCTGCGAGTAATAATTCTAGAGGGTTGGTGATCAGAGAGCTTGATGAAGAGGAGCATGGTGAGGTGGCTAGAGATGGAGAGGAGAGATCAACTGGAGAGCCACATGTTCAAGAACCTGATGACCAGATGGAAGGTACCCTTTTGTATAGAGGAGATTGTGATGATATTTTCTGGTGATGTCGTCCTGTATATTTTTTTGTTTAGACAGCCAATAATTATTGTGTTATCCAGATATTATGCATTGAGTGAGTAGTACATATATTAAATTTGTAATTTTCTGATATGTTTTTTTGTCATTTTGGTAAGATTGATTAAGATGACAGATGTGGTATATCAGCGCCTTCTGACTTTTTTTTTTCCTTTTTGTCGGTTTATTTTCAAAAGAGAATGGTGAGCAAGTGCAGTTTACAAGAAGGGCTAATAGGGCTGACTACAGCGGACAACAGCCTCAGGCCCGTGCTTACACTTTCCAGAGCTCTAGTGTGACATATGGCGGCGTTAATGGTGCTTATTATACGTCTTCTACAACTAGGAGAAGCGGCAGTGATGGGGTAGGTCATTGATATTATTTCAAATCCAAAATCATCTCTCTTCCCAAATCCATTAATTAGGGCAAAAAGAGGAACTTTAAAATCTCAAGGAAATAGTCAAAAGAAGAATTGAATTTTATTGTGTGGATCTGATGTGATTACCTTTAAAATCTCAAGGAAATAGTCAAAACAAGAATGCACTCTGAATTATTTTTTTGTCTCACTAGAGATATGATATTTATATGGTTCCATGTAGATTACTATGGAGGAGAGCAGGGAAGCAGATACCACCACTGGAAGAGCGACTCATAGGGTCTCTCGTGGAATTCATGACAAGGTACTTTTAGGACACTTGTGGTGGAAATACTTAGGGTAGGGTTTTGATGTTTGTTGTTGCAAGTATTAGCTGTCTGTCTGAGTGGAACCATTGCTGAAGCACCAAGTTTTATGAAATGAAAGTTGCTCTTGATCCTTGCACAATATTTAAAATGTTAGTTGGAAATTTGTACATGCATGGCACTAAGTATGCCAGTTGATATGTGGTATAAATAAATTAATTAATTTTATTTTCAGGGCCATTTGGTAACTAGGAAGCTGAATCCTGATGGTCGTGTAGACACTGCTCAAATGCTGCACAACCTCGAAGAAGGTTAATTGTTTGTTATTTATATTGTTAATGTTCCCTTCTTCCATCTACTATCTGCTAACAATATTTTTGCTCTTTTTTTTATGATTTGGTGCTTAGATGAGTTGCCTAAGTTTGAAGAAACTTGGAGAGGAAATGCAAGAGAGCGCTTGCCAGAATGGAACCCTGATATGATTCACGGTGGCATTGGTAGTAAGTTCCCTATTTTCTTTGCACTTTACTATTGTTTACATAGAATCTGTTCCTGTCTATGAGTTTGTGGTCAATCCATTTGATCCAGTGTATATCTTCTATCATAATTTCTCTGTTCTTGTCTCTTTGTTTACCATTTGTGTTGATTACATCATTCTTGCCATTCCAAACTAAAGCTGTTGCAAATTTCCACACATAATGATGGAAAAGTTTATGGGTTGGTCCTTTCTTATGGTATCCCCCCCCCCCCTTTCCTTTTAGCCAATTTGATATTGAAGTTTTGAATTGGAACTTTGAGAGGTTGCACTTTGTAAGTTTGAACAAGTTGCTTTCTGATTGCATAGTCAATATGTAATGTAGAGAGTTTGGATGGGTATGATTTGCCTGTGTTGTGAACTTTCTTATAGTTGGCAGTATTGGTGTTCTTTTATTTGTGGTCAGCAGTTGTTAATTATTCTTGCTACTCAGTTTCTCATCAGTTCTCTTTTGTAAAAGAAAAGGCATTAATAAATATTCTATCTTCTTTTGAATAAGGACGTGGTGGGCCTATCAGGAGAGATCGCCACTCAGGGAGGAGTAACAATGCACTTCCCTCCACCGAACAGAGCCGTGGATCTGGTGGAGGCGGGTCCTCCCGCACACGTATTATACCCATTCCTTAATTAAATTAGAGAGAGAGGCTGTATAAATGCTGGGTTCATTGCCCCATGTTGCGATGCAAATGTTTTTAGGATTATGTTTTAAGCGGTGTGTGTTTTACAGTAGGAGGCTTGACGGTTTTAAAAATGATCGTACTGCAGGATGAACACTATTATCTTT